>CAKNYM010050253.1:333627-396425 GCA_932195095.1 Andricus curvator
CCATACTATACTATACTATATATATATAACGAATCTTCCAAGTAAAATTTTCTCAAGACTTAGCACGTTTTCCTAACCTTTTATTGACCAATTAAGGTGTGTAAATGTGTGCCTTTAGAATATAATAAGGTGAGTAAAAAGTTTTGCGCGAAAGAAAGAGTTAATTCTTTGTGAAACCACTCAAGAGGAACTTTCAAGAGCAAATTCGTTAAAATTCAAACTCTTCTATCAATCAAGAAACCCTCGGGATAATTAGACAAACAAAATTTTCTCGAGCAATAATGAGAGTGTTTTGGAGAAAAATTTGTAATATAACATTTGAGTGAAGAATGTCAAAAAACAAGAGAAATGATAAGAATTGTTAGTTAAATCTTTGCGTTTGTCACTTTGTCATGAAGTACGACATAAAATTTATCACAATCAATAAATATCGAACTGAATAATTCGCCCATGATCCACAGCACTAAAAAACGCATAAAATTTACTGAACTAGTGATTTCAATGAAAACGCTGACCTTAATGACGAGGTATATGTTCGTACAGGGTAAAACCCTGTTTATCTTCTATCTTTCGTCTGAAGGATAAAAGGAATCGTAAGTTTTCCCGAGTCCTATAAAAACATAAACCTAAAAAATCAGCCAAAAAAAATTGGGTTTATCAAGGTTTTCTAGAATAACAAACTTGACAGTAGTCGATGCGAAATATACAAAAGTCTATAAATACAGGAAATGTTTATTATTCGAGTAACAATATAAGGATAAGGAAGCTGTTATCGATAACTTAATAAAGAATGTAATGTAATAAAAATATATATTGATGGGGTAACGAGTGATTGATTCGATCCCAATACCATAACTATATTGTAACGATCGACATGTGATGAAGCACGTGAATATGAATTTTCTGTATACATTGCTGCACACCCTAAAGCATCCTTATCTTGTTTTATATTTTATATCAAGTGGTTTCCTTCTATAATAGTAATAATGTATGGCTACATATGGACGATATAAGAATAATAAAAGTATCTGAGAAGTGCTCCATCAAGTTTAACAAATTGGATTACATAAATTCATTATATATGAAACTTATGGCAAACTTTTTTCTACATAAAATAGACCTCCGTGATAAATAAAAAACCATAAAATGTGCTCGACATTAAACTGACGTCTATTATTGGAGAATAATAATCTTGCGTGCAAACCACTGACATATGGTTTTCGCCCCATGAATTCTAGAATCCCATTGATTTATCACATACTGTTTCATGGGTGCGGATAATTTTATTGATTGGGCTATCCATCCTGTTTTACATTGTCAGGAAATCTGCTATTTCGCTCACGTGAAAGATAGGTTTGTTTTCACCGATTCAAGTATAAAGAATTAAAGATTGAAAAGATATATGCTGGGAAATTCAGAAAAATGTGAAGTATTACATTGAATTATGATTTAATCAATTATAAAGTGCGAAAACTAAACTGAATTTGGTTCAATGATGAAGTATCTCAGAAGCGTAGTTGGAATCAAAGACAATGAAATTCTATCTAAATTTGAGGCACTGGATTTCAATACCTTAGCAGTTTCAGCTGTTCTCGTGTCCTCAATATAGAACTTCGCGGTTATGTGGTCAATTATCTCAATTGGGCCAAACATGCTATCTGTTGGCCCCAGGGAAACTCAGTTATGAACTTTCAAAATACTGAATTAATTAGTGGATATTAAATTAAATTAATATTTTTTAAGTAATATGGACCCAAATTTTTGAATATCAGACTAGTTTAAAGAGAAAAGATTATATCGAAATTTTAGAAAGTCAAAATCTATTAATCATCAACTTGATTTATTATCAATAATCAAGTGCAATATTTCTTCAAAGATTCTTTACAAGTATCTTTGGTTTATTAAAAAAAAAACAATTTCAATACACACTTTTTAAAATTAATGTTGAATGTTTTAAAGCAAATGATTCCAAAACTTCGTTGCAAATTGAACAATCAGGATCGGGACATTGAATAGTTTAAAATTAATAATGTCAATTTTTTCCTTATACTTTAGAAATTTCCATGCTTATAATTTTAGTTTCAAAATTAAAATCTGGATTGAAATCTTGTAATAAAACTTATTCAGTTTTCAACAATTTATTGCGAAGATTGATAAATTATCAAATAATCAATTTTAATCGACTCTATTCGACATTGTATAATCTTGAATATTCTGATTGAAAATTACTAGATATTTTGTGATTTAAAGAGCTTTAATTTGAAATTATATAATTCTGAACGATTGCAATTTAAAAGCCAAAATTTTTGAACATCTCTATTTGAAAATCGTATAATTTTGAAAAAGATTTAGAACTATTCTTAAAAACCTAACGTGATAGACAATTTTTGTGAACAAACTTAAATTCCGCTCAAAAAAATGTAGGTCGAGTATTCCCTTCGGGTAAAATATTCAGGATATTTTTTTTTCTTCCGGGATATTTTATCGTCAACGTAATTTCTTTGTCTATGGGCTCCTAAAGATATCCCCCTTTAGGAAACTTGGAATGGGCGATGAGTGTCACCTATCTCGCGCTCCAATTAATTGCAATTTCTAAAAATTTACGATGAATTACAAAGAATTCAAGGTTAATTCCAAGTTAAAAATTTATCTCCGGCAATACATGCCGGATTATAAAATGAAAGGATGCGCCTATTGAGTATACTGTTAGAAATTTTCGGAAAATTCCGACATATTTCAGATACTGAAGTGACTACAATTTCCAGAATTAGGTTGCTGAAAACGAAATTCAGTAACTTTCATAGTATATTTATTACATTTTTATTAATATTCAGAAACGGTATCTAAAAATTACAAATAGTTTCCTAACATTCCTAAATGGTATCAGAAATATAAGTTATTGTGACCGAAAGAAGCGCGCAGTTAGCAACTGCGCACGTCTCGCTTCTCGATAGTGTTCGAAGCGGACAGACCATGGTGGTTGTGGTCATGGGCGATAATGCACCACTGTTCTGTTGAATTTTAACGATGCAGTAAACCTATTTTTTCTGATATTGAATTATCTCAAGCGTGAAAAGGATTCGAAATTTTCACGAGAAAAGGAAACTGAAAAAAGTGTTGAAATCGCAAGTGACTAGCAACAGTTGCGTAAATTAATAATTAATTCAGGCTTCAACTGAATAGTGTTTATACCTGCCACATTTTTTTTCACAACGTAACAACAAATTAAATTATATCTAGTTTATAGTTTACACAGTCTAAACTATAAAGGACGTTTCAGAATCACGATTTTTCAATCGATTTTCATAATTCGATTCAGAATTGATTCAAAAATCGATCCTTCGAAGAGAATCGAACATCCCTAGGCTGGATAGGTTAATTAATTTCAATATAAATTTGCAGAATATATTTCTCTCAACAATATAAATTATAGTAAGACTATATGGGAACAAAGTTCATATGTGAATGGCTAACGTATATATCTAGGTTATATCATATACTCAATGAATCAAATGTGTTTATATTAACTTCTTTCATATTTTCTTACTATTTATATCGGCAAGACAAATATAGATTGCATATTTTATATTAAAATTAATGAACCGCAAAAAAATTTTTAATCCCTTAAAATTTTCAGTTACAGTAACTAAAAGTTACTAAATTGTAACAGAATTTTCTAAGACATGTGACTTAAGCTTTATGCAGTTACCGTTACGGAAATTTCTGTTTCTGTTCAGGAAAATTTAGAAACAGTTTCTGCATAAAGCTTTAGTGGTGCGTCTCTTCTGTAGGTACTTTTCCTCCTGGAAAAGGGTTTGGGATTTGACTGGGGAGGAATATTACAATTGTTTTGCCCTTCTGCACGTATATATATATGAAATCGTTCATGATTAAAGAATCTAAATTTACAACCGATAAATTATAAATAATCTAATTATAAAGTATCTAATAATAAAGATTTTCACATACCATTTTTTGACTTGTAATCCTTTTCTTATCAAAATTATTCAGAATAGAATTTCTTTATTTGAATTAAAATTTTCAACTGTCAGGTCGTTTACCGGGTTTCCCGATCCAGTGGCCACTAGGGTGTACAATGGAATTGCGAAAAATCTTGCTGCTTTTTAAATATAAAATCCATAAAAACATTGAATCAAGACAGATGAAATCTTTCACTCCTTCATCAAGGTCATCCTAATTAAAAATCTAAACATATTCGTTGTCTTTTTGTTTACAAAAAAGTGTTCAGGACAATATTATCCTAATTTTTGACAACAAATTTAATGATGTATCATTTTATAGAAAAAATGTAGATACATGTTTTTACATCATTTACTTTTTCTTCATATAATTAAGTGACTAGGAAGAACCCCTCTCCCAAGAAGGGCCTCCCTCAATATCTTAATATGAACATATTATATTCATCAATTATGTAGGTAGATACATGCTCAGTAACCTTTTAGTTAGTGACAAAGTGATTTTATCGAAAATACAAATAAATTAACAAAAACATAAAATAAAAATTATATGAGCCCTTTACATTGAGACTGCAAGTAGTTATTATTTTATACATATAATTTTCTAAACTTTCAAACCGTTACATGTTTTTTTTATTTATGTTTATGTTGTTCATCAACGTAGTGTAAAAAACGTAGAAGATGCGTGATTCCTAAGACGGTCCCCGATCTGGTTAGAATCAAGCGTAACCTATTTTACCGTTGAAATAACAGCTAGTAGAGCTGGCAAAAGCAGACATTCAAATTTTCCACCAATAATAGACAACCTCTCCTAACCTCATTCAATCTCTTCCTGCTTTTAGGTAACCAACACGAAATTCTAAAAAAATATTTTGCTTCTTCGCTTCCCAGGAAACAAAAATCGATTGGATGCATTTGAATCGGCAGTAAAAATTATTTCAATCGGCATTCTTAAAAGGTAATTGCCGATTGCGACCGACTGGTTACTAAAATTGATGTATCGGATGTGACCGATTGGAAAAAGGCCGCGTGAATCATACGAAACTCACGAAACACATTCGAGAATCTAGAATTTAAAATTTAAATTAAATTTAAAATCTAGAATTCTAATCTGTGCAAAATAAAAATTTGTATAAAATCCTTTCGGATTGTATAGCATAATCCACCGTTTTATTCTGTCGTATCCTCGAGCATTAATTCCTTTTGATAATAATGGAATTTTATGAAGGGCAAGGAACACGACGCTTTTCGCTCGAGATCGCTAAGTGTGGCCGAACTGAGCATATAGTGTCCTATTTTCATAACAGCCCACGATTTCATATCGAAGAACACGTAATTACTTCTTCACGAGAAAGTTTGTCTTAATGTAATGGTAACAATCACATCACACGAAACGAATGCTCGAGATATCGAAAAAGAAACACAAAGCAGCCGTCAGGATCTCTTGGCTCTTGGAGCACCACGCCAACTGAAGGGTCGGGGAACAAAAGGGTCTAACCCACAAATTTTTCGAAATTGACTTTTACACATTTTTGGACTCGTCAAACAAACGCCGTTTCAAGGATGTAAACTAAAAATTGAAAATAATTTTTTTTTTCATATTTTAAAAATTCATGAAAGTCAGTCAAGGTCCTAATCCAAGGGGTGCCGAGCGAACAAAAGGGCCTCAGCCCACATTGCACCTTATGGAAAAACGATTTTTTCATTCGGTTTGTCTAGGTTTCTTGCCACTATATAGGTATGTGGTGCCATTTAGCGTGACTAGGATGTGTCAAAGGCTTTGGAGGGACTATTGGCGGTCGATATAATCGATTTTACATCATCTGTTGTAAGTGTTGATCGACAATGAGAGCAAGATAAGTAAACATTGTTTGTCTTTTTGTTTCTAATTTTTTTTAGTGATAGAAATTCGAAAAATTTCAAACGGGCGTTTGTTGAGTAAAGTCTCACGGTCATTTTGATATTTTATCTAGGTGAGAAATTGATGCAGTATGCCGCGGAAGCAAGCCGAGCGTCGCGAGATGCGACGTCAGGGCTTCGAGTATGTGGCGGCAAAGGGAAAACTCGTACGTGCGAAAAATCCTCTTGTTGTCGATGTCAGTGAAAAAAATCTTAATCGGACAATTTTAACGATGATGCATCTTTACGAAAAATCGTGGAAATACAGAAATATTGAAACGGGTATCATTCCGAAAATTCCAAAAAATTCAGATGAATAAAGAATAGTTTTGGGATCAATTTCTCTTAATCAATATCAATATTTTTTACATAAATCACGGTAACAACTTCAAATGTTCATATTTTTGGTCAAAAATTTTACTGGATACTTTTGAAAAGGTGTACTTCAAGAAAAAAAAACAGCATTCGAGTGAAAATCCTGCAAAACGAGCTCGAGTGGAAATTTTGCTCTAAATGACTAAACTTCCACTTTGTTTAGTGTGATATTTCATGCTTAAAAATAAGTGCAATCCACTCATGTTTAAGAGTGAAATAATACTCTGGAATGAGTGGATTTTCACTCATTTAGAGTGACATTTTCACTGAAGCTAGATTTGCAGGATTTTCACCCATATTGAGTGAATCTTTCACTCGAAAAAATTTAGATGGTGCCTGTTCTTTTCACTGTCGTCATTGTTTTGAAAAAATATTTTTCTACCAGCGTATAAAAATCGTGTGCATTTTTTGTTACTTTTACAGGAAAAACCATCGCGGATTTTCACAAGATTCTTTTGATGCAAGTGACACCGAAAGAACTTTCCATGGAGAAAAAAACGATCTCCGTCGAATGATTGAATTCATTCCGGTCGGTACATGATTTATATACCTATATCACTAAATAACAAAAAGAGCTTAATTGCAAAGTGATGGTAAAATTCAACATATTTTATTCAATTTTTTTTTCAGTTTTGTTTTTACCGTAATGTGTCTTGAGATAAGTATGATAATCTTTAAAAAAAATATATTCCAAAAATACAGTCCAGTTCGATTATTTTTAACAATATAAAAATAGCGCATATTCATTGTTTACCGAATATCTGAACCTTAATCACAAAATTCATTATTATTTTCAACAGCAATAACAATGAACGATAACAAAATCAATAATAATTTAACGAAAATAAAGTATCACTCAATATAATAGATCATGCTCAGAAAAATATACTAGACAATAAATAATTAATTGTTGACAACTTAACAAACATATTTGTTGAAAAATTATTATTGTATTTGCTAGTATTTATTCATAGAATTGCACCGCAGGTCAGGCGGCACTAAGCCGAGTGAATGCTTGCTGCTCGGGGTTAGGCCCTTTTGTTCGCCTGTACGCTCTTGGGTTAGGCCCGTGCTTAACTTTGATGTCTCATAAATCGAAAAATATTTGACGGATTCGCATGAAATTTGAAAGAACAACGTTGAAGAGTGGAGATTATCGATCACATATGTCCAATATATTTTTTTCGGTGATCTCTCAAAATACAAACGTTTTTCTGGCGTCCTGAAGAATGTATAAAAACGGGGTTAGGCCCTTTTGTTCCCCGACCCTTTACTGACACCAATACCCGAAGGCCATTGCTTCTCCGTGCACTGTTTCCAATATCTCAGCTGATATTGCAGATTTTATTATAAACTGATATTTCTCATTAATTTATAATATACGCATATATTGTCAACAACAATTCCTTATATTTTTATAATGATACTTATATCTTAATAATTTAAATTGACAACATTTTCTTATTTGAATCCACTACTCGCCACCTTTACCGATTCACTTCCATTCAAATGATTATAAATCTAATCAGCCTTCTAGTATTCACTGAATAAAACTAGACTTTGCCGTTTCATTGACAGAAATTGTCAATCTTAAGTTTCCTATTGGATACAACATCCACCATACTCTGTTTTATAGAGATTTCAACCGATTCATATGCCCGTGCAATGGGAGAGTCTACCGCTCGTTAGGAGGCACCACCGAACTTGCATAAACGGCCGCGTAATTCGAACCAAAAATATTATAATATCTTTTTTCGAACTCAAAGTAAGCAAAGTAAAGTTTTTAAAAGAAAATTATAAAAAATGAGTGAAAAAAAATGAAACATGGATTGTAGCTTAATAAAAAGATGTAGTGCAAAGTTGTAAAGTATTATTAAAGAAGAAACAAAAGATTTGATAGAAAAGCAAGTTTTGACCAACAGCAGACAAGGTAGATTGTTTCCTGTTGGTTAAAACTTATCTTCCTACCGAATATTTCGTTTCTTCTTTAATAATACTTTCCAACTTTGCAGTTCGTCTTTTTATTAAACTACAGGCCATGTTTCATATTTTGTTTCACTCATTTTTAATAATTTTCTTTCAAAAACTTTACTTTGCTTACTTTGAGTTCGAATTACGCGTTCGTCTATGTAAGTTCGGTGGCGCCTCCTAATGAGCGGTAAACTCTCCCATTAATTAGAAAACGCTTATTGGAAACATTTGAGGTAAGTCGGTCCGGTTCGACTCCATAGAATGAACAATCCATTAAATGCTAACTCATCGATTTACTGCTGCCTACTCAGTTGACCGATTAAAATTTTTACAAACCGATATACTGCAATTTGCGTGAATCCGCGTTTTTTAAATGTTCCGATTCAAAAAATTGTTATTGAATCGATTCTTTTTTCCTGAGTTTATATCATTTAATTATTGTTCTTAGGTGAATGATATTTGTAATTTTACAACATTCAATCAATTTCTACTTCTGTTCACCCTTGACGCTTATTTTACGTTTTATAACGTACACTCAGATCCCTATTCTGTGCCGGCCTCGGTTCTGGTCAGCACAGAATGGGACACGTTTTTTCATGTCAAAACTCAGGACCGCATATATAGTTTCTGAACACGACAAAATATGGCGCAGTAGCGCCCAGACAGGCGCGATGTGAACAACTTCTGATAAAGCACTGACTATTCGAGCGTCAAGGCCATCAAGGGATACTCAGGGGGGAGACAGAAGCAGTCAAACGTGAATCCGCGACGCTTCATCGGAGAGCACAGAATCAGGACCTGAGTGTATTTTGCATATATAATACATAATTCAAGTAAAAATATGTTTAAGCAATCTACTGCAAATAAAATTGATCAGCATAAAGTATTAAAAAGAGTGTAGTAGAGTGTCGGACTGACCTTGGGAAATACTTGTTGGACTATGAAAACCTGGTGGGCAGGGTCGGATTTATCCTTCTTGCCGATCCTGGGCAATAGTGAACTTGCCGCCCCCCCCCCCCCATCTTTTTTATTCTGGCCTCGAATTTTTTCGACAAAAACCAATGCGAACAAAATCGTTTGTTGTTTACCTTTTGCATCAAAATCTATTCATTAATTAGCACATGATAAACGTTAATAAACAAAACAAATACAAAAAGATTTTTCATCACTTTTTTTATTTTTCAAGAATATTTTTTACATTATACAAATACAATACTTAGGAACTAGCAACATCTTTTTTTAGTTCTTTCAGAGAACCAATATTTGCCTCAGATAAATACTCGCCTAACTTTTTTATTGGCAAATTGGGTGATTACGTTGTCAAAGTCTGAAGAACGGAGTAACTCAGATTCGATACACAAAATTGCTAAGCTGTTAAGGGGATCTTCTGTCATTGTGGAACGCAAATAGTTTTTTATTCTTTTCAAACAAGAAAACGATCTTTCTGCGCTACAGTTGGTCACAGCAATAGTAATGAATATTCTATAGACAGTTTCAATATTCGGAAACACACAAGACAAATCATTTCTACAGAGAAATCTCAATAACTATAATGGAAACTTTTACTGAATTTGTTTGGCATAACAAAATGCGTAAAAGTGAACAAACTCATCGTCCACTGAAGATTCAAAGTCTGAGAGATAGATTTCTCTTAGTAATTTTGACTTCTCACGAATTTCATTTGATTCCAGCTTATCAAATTTAGTGATAATGGCAAAGTTTTCGTAAATAACTTGATATTTTGCACATCTTTCTTCTAGTTCAGTTGACAACCTATCTAAAATGACGTTGAAAGTATTGACTCGGAACGCGTCCCGACCCGAAAATTGAACTTCGATATCTCTTGTTTCGTCGACACGTAGTTTCCTAATTTTTTCCCGGGACAAATCTGACTCATACAATTGAGTAGACGATATTTGGAGTGCTTTTTTTTAAAAACTATCGAATTCATTCCGAGTGCAAGCAACCATTTTTATGAGCCCACGGTACTGATCGATAACTTCAGCAATGCTGATGTCAACTTTTTGTAATTTCTGACTGACACCGTTGATTCTTGAAAGAAAAAAAGACCACAAAACCAGCATAAAAGCAACCTCCAGTTTTTCCAATTGTTCACGAATACCCTTAGCTTCCTGTTTAGTGATCGCATTTTCAGTATCAGTTTTTTCTATCGTTTTCAAAATCTTAACTATGTCCTGAAAATATTGATTCAAAACCTCAACAGCATCATCACGAGGAGACCATCTAGTAGTGGACAAAGATGCTAATCTGATTGATTTTGTTTTTTCAGTGGACCTTAAAATTTCCCACCGATGTGTCGACGCCGTGAAAAAATTGTACAATGTTTGAACTACGTTAAAAAATAAAACTGCTTCTGGACAACATTCCACTGCATGATCCCCTACCAAATTCAAAGAGTTAGCAGAACATGGCGCATGAATAGCTAAACCATTGATTTCGCGAATTCGCGCTTGTAAACCCTTGTACATTCCTGAACAATTGCTGGCATTATCATAAGATTGTCCTCTGCAGTCAATAACTTTCAGGCCGAAAGCTTCCAAAGTAGAAACCACTGCATCTGCCAATTATTGGCCCTTGTGACCGGGATTCTTAATGAATAACAAAAAACGTTCTACCGGAGTACCATCGTCAGTGTCATATCTAATTACGAAGGCCAATTGGTCTGCGTGTGATACGTCAGGTGTTGAATCTACTATATTGAATAATATTTCGCTTTTTTAATTTCTTCAATTATAGTTTTCGACAACGTTTCCGCCATCAATGTAAGAAATTCTTCATACATTGCTTTAGTTAAATAACTAGTACTTCCAGAGCCCTTGTTGCCAAATTTCCTGATGTGATCCTTCATAAAAGGATCAAATTCCGCAAGAAATTCGATCAGCATTAGAAAGTTGCCATTATTCGGTGAGCCTAATGTTTCATCGCTACCTCTAAACGGAAGACCACGCGAAGCTAAAGTTTTTGTAGCTGAAAGACTCTACGTAAAACACTTTTCCAATAAGAAATTTCTCCCACAAGTTGAGAAGTTAAATTGCAATCGATTCTGTTTTGAGTGTTAGCTAATTGCTTCAGTTTAAAAACATTTTCTGTATGGCTGCAAGAATTCTCATGATCAGAAACACTAGAACCCGCGTGTTTCCAGTCATTGAAACCATTCCTTCCATTAAGAGAACAATCAGAATCAAATAGAAGGCATGGTACACAAAAAACGGTACCTTGCGATTCCGAAAAAACGAGCCAAGAGCGAGATATTTCTTCCCCATTGCGAAGTTTCCTTTTGAACAATCCTCGCGATAGATATCTTAAAACTCCATCGTATTTTCTTTTTGAACTCTCAAAATTGAAGTTTATATTTTGTTTGCATCCATGTACTGCTACACGATGTCGAACGAAATAATTTACCACCCATTTAGCATGTTTTGATGTATTATCGTTCAGAATTTCGTCATCATCTGAAACCAAATATGGATATTTCTAAGAATACGATACTTCACAATTCGATTAATGTCACAGATGTCATTAAACATATCCAGTATTCCGCCCAGAGATACATAACGTTTCAACTCAATAAAAAATTCAAAATTTTTTCTGTATAAAATTTCATTGTTAGAAAAGTATTTCACGTATTTCACGATTAAAAAAACATAATAGATCTATTTCAAAGATATCCAAATATGAATTTGAGGATTTTTGTATGATTTTCTTAAAGGTGATGCAAATCAATATATTTTTTCCTTGTATCTCATTATTGTTGAGAACACAAATTGAAAGCAGCATCAGTAAATTTGAATTAACTGATATAATGTCTACTTTTATCAAAACATACAAATCATTGTCAGAAAAATATAAAATATATACCTGTTAATGGGTCTTTTAACGATTCGTTACTATCTCGGTATTTTTCAGCTGTTTCTGAATTGTTTTTTGTCAAACTTTCGCACACCTCATCGCGCTCTGTAAATATTTGAAATAATAATTTTTCACATAAGCCCGAAAACAGGAATTACACGTGAACAGAAAAAGCTATTCAAACATTTTCACTATTACTCTACATTAAACAGGTGTAACTTTTACCTTGTTCTACTGAATTATTTTTCCGATTATGACTTGATCGTTCTCCATTGTTTTCAGTCGTTTTTGAACTGTTATCCAGTGAATTTCGATGCAAGTCATTGCAATCTGCAAACATAACCTCATATTTAAATTCTAAACAATAAATAGTTAATAATACATTAATGAGAGTTCGTAATTTTACACACACAAAACATCGAAATTATACATTTAATGGTATAATAATATGTAAAGCTCACCTCGTTTTTCAGAATATGTTCATTCATGTTCTTTTTGTGATTTTTCGGCCGCTCGTTTTTATATGCAGCGCCGCTCAATTTTTTTCGATTTTCATTCATTTTAATACGTCATATTTTCCTATTCTGATTAATGAACACTGCTTTTCCGAAACTTACACTACAAGACGATTGTATGTAACGAGAAACACGCAAGATGGGATAATCATTCAAAACAATATGGCTGCTGTCTAGATTCAAAAAAAAGCATAATTGATTTAGCTCTTGCTGTTCTAAGATTAGAATGACATCTTTGCAACAAAATTGTGAATTCTCAAGAAATTTCAAATATTTTTCCCACAATTTGCCGCCCCCCCACTCCTTCCAAAAATTTGGCGCCCTGGGCAGTTGCCCATAAGTGTCCATGCCTAAATCCGACCCTGCTGGTGGGTTACAACTAAGAAAAGTGTATTACAGTTACTAAATCGAATGACGGGTGATGTACGACTCTGCTGGCTAGAACGGTTCGTAGGAAACCTTTGTGCCGGTAACGATAACGATAACGGTAACGATAACAGTAACGAGCTAAATCCACGTAATGCTTTGCTCGCCTCGATTTCAATCTACTACCCTCTTGCAGTCTCACCACTTCTCTTCTACTCTACTCTACTCTTCTCCACTCTCTGTAGAGCGGAAATGCTCAAGGTGAAACATTTCCTTGGTTAGTAGATCGGTTATTCTACCAGTTATTAATAATATAAGTTCTCAGCAAGATGAACCCAGCATAAACCGAGGCAGCCAATTTATTCGCCACGACCCGCACCGCCTAGAGATTCCAAACAAAATGGTGCATTCTCAGTGTAATGAAAGTAACTCCAGCGGAATACAATGCACATCCAGCTACTATTGACATTCATCGAGTCATGCATAAACATTGCTGCTATTTACAATTTTAATTGTAGTTTGTCCAACGTCCTTTATTGGACATGGGACAATGCCTTCACTTTGGAAATTAAAAATATGCATTAAACTCATATATACTTTATTTTAAAATCTGAGAATTAATCAAATGAATGTTTCATTCGAATTTAATCAACGATGGTCCTGCTTTACATTTATTATGTCAAATTTACTTTATTTTGTGTTAAATGAAAAATGTACTTTGATTCACTTTCTGCCCACTTGCCCCAGATTTATCTATAATAAATTAAAAGGAGTTTTTGTACTTTTTTTATGGATATTGAGCGAACGATACGATAAACAGCAGATCCGATCAATCTGCTCTGTACATCTGTGCGAACTTCTCATCTCGAAAATGTTTGAGCACATGACAGTAATTTTTTAATCACAAACTTCCGAATGAATAAAACTTGATCAAAAAATGTCAAATTACCAGAATTATGATTTCCGTATCTGCAGTGGTTAATTTATTCCTTCTAGAGGTTACATCGACAGGAAATTTGTATGCTCGCGAAAAATGTCCAATTTTGAACCGAATTCGATCGGAAAATAACAAAAGAAGGAACGATCAATCACGAACGAGCAGCGAAAATTATCGGCTCGACGTGCAAAACTAATTTTCTAGAATGTATTATAAATGTTACTGTTTCTTATACTATTCCCCAAGCTTCTTTTCTTAAAGACTTTCCTGGAATGGTAATAGCTCCAAGCAAATATGCAAGAGTGGTCATTCTCCTTTACCGGAGATTGCTTTAGTGAAACGATATTTACGTAGGAGACCCTATTAGGTCAATGGGAAATTGGCATGAGGTAAAATAGAAGCCAAATGGATTTTTCATTGGTGTTCCAAATTTAAATACATAATTCGCACATAATTCGTGAATAAAAATTACCTTTTCGCAAGTAGAAATAAATTATTAGAAATTGCAATTTATTATAATATAAAACACACCGATATCATTTTCTTCTAGTCCTTTTCCCTGGGTATACGGTTCAAAATGAAGTTTCTGGCAAGTAGATGTTCAATTAAAATAAAAAGATAATATGCTGCATTTTTTTCTCGTTGTTAGTGGTTGCAAACTAAGAAGAATGAGAAAATTTAGGTGCACTTCCGAAAAGCGAAAACTTCCAAATACTTTGAAACTCTGTAAACGTATGTAGTTTGACGCGCTTATTACGAATATAATAGCGAAAATTTGATTTTCATGGTGAAAACCATGGAAAACGCATACGAGTCATGATTTTCACATTTATCTCGGTAAATACAAAAAATGCTGAGAAGTTTACAGACAAAAGTTGTAGATCCAATTAAAATATATATTTTTGATTCTGAACACTTTTCCCCCAGGATTGATAGTTTCTGAGAAAATCGCTATTGAAATTTTGTAAGTGCAGCAGGCTTAAATACAATTGGTGTGAGGCCCTTCTGTGACTGGTCAAAAATATAATGTTGGTCAAACCCCTATCCCTTTCCAAGGTCTTGAGGGGCGGACGGCACCGTAGAACAAGAAAAATATATCTTGATAAGATCTACAAATTTTCTTTAAAATGTTTTCCGAAATTTTGCGTATTGGCTGAAATAAAAGCAAAAAAAAACATGATTTTCATGAGTTTTTTATGGTTTTACTATGAAAATGGAATTTGCGGCAATTTTCACTATCGTATTCATAATCCGCACATCAAAATACATAAGTATAGTGGGTGTCCAAAAAATTGGAGGTATGCGCTTTTCGGAAATTTATACAATAATTTGAATATATACGAGAGGAACTTAGCCCCTTAGCTCGTCAGCGCCCTTATGATATTTCTCCTGTTGTTAACATTCAACATTTTATTGGTCTTTAGCCAATATTATTAAAAATATTTTATATGTATTTGAAAAGCTGCGCAAGCCAAACCCCATTTGGGTTTTTTGTATTAAGGTATATAGTTAATTATTTATACGATATGCCCTTATTTGAAGAGTGACGCAGTTTCTTAAGATGCATGGTATCTCTTCTTAGATATCGAGGAGAAGGAGGTTATTGATGTAGTAGTAAATGTATGTAAAGTATAATAATCAGTCAGTGGTGAGAGATTCCCATATTTGGTGAATGGCGCAGTTGGCAAAATAGATGTATCCCTTCGTGGATATCGAGGGGTAGGAAGCTCTAGATATAGTGGTAATTTGTTTGGGTCAACACATCTTATCAGAAAATGGAGATTGTGAATACTCCCATATTTAGAAGAAGCGTGATAATTTGTAAGTGTAAATTCGAGGAATCTAACTTCCTATTTGTTTGCGTGTGTGGGGCTTTTTCTAAATATAGAATATTTTTGCGATTTATTTTGTTATTGCATATCCTCCCACAATTCTCATGCTAATTATCGATGATTGACGTTTCCGTGATGAAGATTTTAGTTCATGACAATCTGGTATCTGGGGTATGGGAATGCATGATACAGACGTAAGAATGATACATATACATATGTCATGCAGGTTCCAGTATTTTTAGGCGTAGAAGGTTGAAAATATAGTCAGTTTTTATCATTATCTTGATGATTAATTGATGGGTCTATAACTGGTGGGCGTTTATTCATTTTGTTGGTTCAGCGAAAAATGATGCATACCGTGCTATTAGGGCTACTGCGTTGTTCCCTTCAAATCTGGTCCTTACAATTGATCTTCATGACATTATGTTCGTTTATCATAATATTTTGGAAATAATAGTTGAGCACTGAATTTCATAGAGGTTTTTACGATATTTAAATATGGCCTTCAGGGACCCGACCGAAAGATTTGTTCCATTTCGTTATTGATAGAAAAAAATAATTTTTCACTAAACTTTGAACTGCTATTTATAGATTTGGATTAATTAGATAATATCTGAAATTACATTAATGATTGAATCAAAATTATTTTGTTCAGTTATCAGTAACGAAATAGAACAACAGTTTAGGTCGGGTCCCTGATGGTCTTTCAACTTCTTGATTTTTTATTGAATATGAATTTTTCATAATAACAATCCATTTGTTATAAATAGTAATTGTTGATAAAAAAGTCGCGGGACGTGACAATGAAGCGAAGTGAAAATGATGTGCACCAAGGAGGTAAACGTCTTTTTATACTTTTTATCTTTTTACTTGTCTATTATATGCGCGTGCATGCACGCGCCAACTTTTATATTAATTTTTATCATTTACCCAATTTTCGAATAACTATTTATTTGTTAACATTTTTTGACCACTTAAATTCTTGCTGAAATTAGATTCTGAAAGATTGTATTCAGTGAATCCATGTAACGTAGAATTTACTGTTACTATTATTAATAGTAATGGGCGAGACATCATTTGAAGATTTCAAGTGCACGTTTAATATTGTGCAAAAACACACAAGTTCTGTACAAAGACATTTACGGGTACTATCACGGCCATTCTTGTAAATCAAAGCATCAAAATCCATCGGTGCATCATTAAAAAATTGATACCTATAATTTAAAATATCATATTCCGATCCGCTTCTCAGTTCTCAATATGAAAATCTTTAAACATGTATTTTCACTGAAATGTTTGAATAAATTTTAATAGAAAAAGAACAGCGTGTCGAAATACATTGCTAAATAATTAAAAGATAATTATGCACATATAATTTTGAAAATTGAACTTAAATACTCATTTCACGGCCATTTTCATAAATCAGTGCATCAAAAAACATTGCTAAATCATTAAACCATTACTATCTATGTATACCATTAAGCCATTTCCCTTTCAGGGTAGGCGTGACACTACCCGATTCGGGTAGTGTTTCTAGGTGGATAGTTTTCTTGTAGTTATAAATAACTACAAGTTTGGGCTTACCACACATCTATAATTTTTAAAATTATATTTCGATTTGATACTCAGTTTACAACATAAAAAAAACTAAACAATTATTTTCATTGAAATGTTTTAATAATTCCGAAAAACAATAGCATATGAAAATACATCGCTAAATAATTGAAATATATCCACATATAATTTTGAAAAATTGAATTCAGATACATGCCTCTCTTTCTTTGCGGTTATCTCAGCGATAGATTAAGTCCCACTTCTCCATGCCTCAGGGACGTGAATTGAAAAAATTTAAACTTTGATAATTTAAAGCTTGGAATCTCCTCTTCAAAATGAGACCAAGATTGTGGAATGTAAATCTTTTGTTAACGTGCGAGAAACAACACGAGAACATGTAGTCACCAATGAACCGTCTGATTTTTGCCTTGGTTACGCTTCCACATTTTTCATGTCAATTCGAGAAGCAGTAGATATTTTATCATGTTCTTAATATCATTTCAAGAGGATATTTTGAACTTAGATTTATAGAATCTTTTATTTTTTTCCATTTTCTTCTCTAAAGCATGCAAAAAGTGGAATTTGATAATCGAAAATTGGTCGCAAACATTTTAAATTATTATATAATTGAGTATTTTAGCATGACGTTACGATCATGATAGGATAGATTCAGCATATTCGGTACATCTTTACATGAGAATGCATACGACTGTTTGGAAAAAATATTCTTAACGTAAAAGTAAGTTATAAATGTATGAATAGTTATATTTTTCAAGTGTAGCATGCATTTCCGCAATGATGTTTGATCCTTTTATCGGTTGAAGACCTTTCAGTTTCACGAAATAAAATCAACTATCCAAAATTTGAGGTTATAATGCAGGATTCTGATCAAATCGATCCGGTACTCCAACCACAATTTTTTTATATTTTATTTTATTTCGTAAAATTGAAAGGTCGTCAATCGACAAAAGAATGGAGCGTGACTGAAAAAATACATTCTACACTTGAAAAATATTACTATTCGTAGATTTATAACTTACTTTTACGTTTAGAACATTTTCTTCCAAAAGTCGTATGCATTCCCATGTAAATATGTACGAAATATGCTAACCTTCCTGACATTTCCACCTGTCCTATCTTGACCATGACGTCATGCTAAAATACTCAATTCTAACAGAGATGTATGGAACATAGATAAACTTTGATTGTACAGAGTATAGCTAATATTAAGTGACATCATTTGAATGTAAATGATGAATTCATGTTACCCCTCAAAGAAAAAAAAATTAAATCATGATGTGGTTCAATATTGTGAAAAAAAAATTAATCAGTAACTAATTAATCAGTTTACAACATAGAAATCAATAAACAATTATTTCCATTGAAACGTTCAAATAACTTTTACTTAATATTTGTTATAAAAATTAGAATTATTAATAACATTTTAAACTAATTTCAGAAAAATTAGAACATATTCATGTATAATTGTGAGAATGGAATCAGATAATCATTTCAGCCTTTATTAAAAAGATGTATTCATAAGTATTGGATTTAATACTTTATTCGCGAATGAGTATTGGAAATCCAATACTTTTTAGCGAAAGAATTACTGGATCCTATACTTACCAGTAATTCTTTTCCATAAGAAAAAATAGCACAAGCATTAAAAAAAATCTATAGTTGTAACGGAGAAATGTAAATATAAATAAACTTTCATTATATGAATTATAGCCAATATTGAACTACATAGCCTTGAAATGAATAATTAATTCATGTTACTTAATATATTGAAATTATGTTTCAAACTTTATGTAATTTGATATTGTAAAAAAATTAATCAGCTAATAATTAATTATTCAGTTTCCAACAGCAACGCCACAAAAACTTACAAAAATTACATAATTGGAATAGAGGTAATATATTGTGCAAAAAATTAATCAGCTAATAATTAATTAATGAGTACAGAACATGAAAAGCATGAAATAATTATTTTTATCGAAACATTCAAATAATGTTCATTTTATATTTTTCTAAAATTTTTAATCACCAATAACCTTGTAAACTAATTCTGGAAAAAATAAAACACATGTATACATATAATTTTGAACATTGAATTTAGATACTCATTTTATAACATGATAAACATTTCAAAAAATATATCATTGTAATAGAGATAGGTTAAAAAGAACTTTTATTATACGGATTATATAAAATATTCAATCACATCACCTCAAAATAAATAATTCATTCTTGTTGCTTGATCGAGAAAAATTAAAATTCTATCTTTATGTATTTTAATATTGTAAAGAAATTAATCAGCTAATAATTAATTGATCAGTTCATAACATAAAAGACATCAACGAATTATTTTCATTGAATCGTTCAAATAATTTTTAATTTATATTTATCTGAAAATTTGAATTATTAACAACCTTTTAAACTAATCAAGAAGCAATTAAAATATATGTGCACATAATTTCGAAATCATTATTCAAATACATACTAATTACGCAACATCGCAAAAATTTACAAAAATAATATAATTGGAAGAGGTATTTTAAACATTAACAAACTTTTAATATACAAAGTTATAGGCAATATTCAATTACAATAACCTTCAAGTAAATAATCAATTTATGTTACCTGATTGAAATCAATTAAAATTCAATCTTTATGTAATTTAATATTGTAAAAAAATCAGCTAATAATCAATGAATCTGTTCATAAAATAAAAAGGATTAAACTATAATTTTCATTCAAACATTGAAATAATTTTAATTCTACATTTTTCTTAAATTTTCGCTTTCATTTCTAAAAATTTGATTTATAAGTAACCTTTTAAACTAATTCCAGAAAATATCAGTTTTGATAGAATCAGTTAATAATTAGTTAATCAGTTCACAACATAAGAAGCAATCACTTTCATTGGAACATTCAAACAATGTTTACATTATATTTTTCTTTGAATTTGAAATTGCATTTCTAAACATTTAATTTATTAATAAGCTTTTAAACTGATTGAAACAAAATTAAAATACATGTACATATAATTTTGAAAATTGAATTCAGATACTCATTTCACAACATCGCAAGCATCAGAAAAATTATATAATTGTAATAGAGGTAAATTTAAAGAAAAAATATAAAATTTTGTAAAAGTAATAGCTAATAATCAATAACATAATCTGAAAGTAAATAATCAATTCATGTTACTCAATTTGAAACAATTAACATTCAATCTTTATGTGATTTAATATTGTGGTAAAAATTAATCAGCTAATAATTAATTCAACAGTTCACAAAATAAAAAGCCTCAAATAATTATTTTCATTGAAACAATCAAATTATTTTTACTTTATATTTAAAAAAAATGTAAACTTTCATTTCTGAATATCTCAATTTATTAATAAGCTTTTGAAATTATTCCAAAAAAATTATAGTTTAATAAAATCAATTGATGATTAATCAATCATTTCAAAACATAAGAAGCATTAAACAATTATTTTCAATGAAATAATTGATTAATTTTTACTTTATATATTTTATGTTTATGTTCAAATCATTATTAAATATATATATATTATATAATTATATATAATAATTATATATTATACCTTTTAGGAAAATTTTAGAAAAATTAAAAACATATGTACATATAATTTTGAAAATTGATTTCAGATAATCATTTCACACGCCATCGCAAACATTTAAAAAAATGATATAATTATAATAAAGGTATTTCAAATAAATAATGAAGTTCAATTATACAAATTATAGCCAATATTGAATTACATCACCCTAAAGTGAATAATCAATTTATGTTACGTAATTAAAAGCATTAAAAATTGAATCTTTATGTAATTTAATATTGTGAAAAAAAATTAATCAGCACATAATGAATTAATCAGTTGAGAACATAAAAAGCATTTAATAATTATTTTCATGGAAATATTCAAATAACTTTTATTAAAATTTTTCTGCAAATTTTAATTATTAATAACCTTTTAAACTAATTACAGAAAAAATTGAAATATATGTACATATAATGTTGAAAATTGAATTTAGCTACTTATTTCACAACATCACAAACATTTAATAAACTTTTATAATTGTAATGAAGATATTTTAAAGACAAACCTAATTTTCATTATAGAAATAATAGCTAATATCTAAGCACATAATCTTAATGTGAATAATCAATGTATATTACTTAATTTAAAACAGCTTGAATTCAATCTTCATGTAATTCAATTTTTTGAAAAAAAATAATCAGTCAATAGTTTATTAATAAGCTCATAATATAAAAAGCAATACACTATTATTTGCAGTAAAACATTCGAATAATGTTTACCTTGTATTTTTCTGAAAACTTGAAGTATTAATAATCTTTCAAGCTAATTCCATAAAAATTTTAAACATATTCACATATAATTTTTAAGATTGGATTCAGATAATTATTTCACAATATTGGAAATATTTTAACAATTATGAAATTGAAATAGGGTTATTTTGAATATCAATAAACTTTTATTACACAAATCATATCCAATATTCAATTAAATAACCTTAAAGTAAGTAATCAATTAATGTTACTTAATTGAACAATATTAAACTTCAATCTTCATGTAATTTAATATTTTGAACAAAATTAATCAGGCAATGATAATTAATTAGTTAAAAACATAAAAAGCATTGAAATAATCATTTTCATTCAGTCATTCAAGTAATTTTTACTTTATATATCTTCTTTAATTTGCACTTTCCTTTCTGATGCTTTGATTTATGAATCAGCTAATGATTAATTAATCAGTTTACAACATAAAAAGCACTGGAGAATTATTTTTATGGAAATCTGCGAATAATTTGTACTTTATATTTTCCTTCAAATTAAAAATTTCATTTCTGAAAATTTAATTTTTTTTTATTTATCTTTTAAACTAATTCCAGGAAAAAATAAAATATATGTACAAATAATTTTGAAAAATAAATTCAGATAGTCGCACATTTTACGTCTATTAAAAAAGTTAATCAGACTCAAAAAAATACATAAATTGTACTTTATAATATAGCACTGTAGTTAGTAATATCGGCCGAAATGGAGCGCGCATATAATTTGATATAATGATGAACTAGAGCACCTGTGACTGGATGGGAAATGCAGAAAAATTACTGAAATGCATTTTACGTCGTCTATTGATAAAGTGAATCATAACAACTTACATAACCTAATTAGATAAATTTATAAAAATTAATTGAAGACATTTTACGTACGAAGCAGATTGATAATTCGGTGAAGAATTTTATTCATTTAACTTAATTATTGCGTATCTTTTGTATTAAATAGATCTGTAGTTAAAGCTGTTATTTTGAAAGTATTAGTTAAAATGCGTGAATCCAAATAATTATAGGTGATCGATAAAATTGGCAATCTACTTTTTTACTTCTGTACATAGATTCTAATTTTAAATCAATAGGTCACCCTATGAGTTAGAAAATGGCAGCTGTCATGATTCCTCCGGTGAAGTCCTTTCGACCATAGCAGAGTGGAAAATTTTGCCACAGCCAAATACCAACTTTTTAGGGGAAGGGGAGGGGGGAATATCAAGAAGTATAATTTTTAAAATTTTTTATTTTTCCCCCCCCCCCCCCCCCGCCCCCTCACCGAACGTTGTGTTCAGTTTTGGATTGTATATTATTATTCACCATTGAAAACTAAATGTACAAAAAATTTGCCATAAGTATCCCTCCCACAGGAAAAATTTGAAAAATGTTCAAAATTTCTAATTTTCAGGTCAAAAGTCCGAACAGAAGACATTTTTTTGGTTGAAACATTTTTTCTGATGCCAAACCATAACTTGTTTGCTAGGCTCAGAAGGTCCGATCAGTTTGAGCATTTTAACCCTGCCCTAGTATTCACTCAATTTAAGCTACCTCAGTCAAACTTTTTAAAACATTAAATTAAATTGATATAATATAAAAGACATTGATTAAGATTCTTTTAGAGAGGGTGACGATTTTTTAAACAGCGGTGGCAAGATCTTTTTATTATATAAAATACCTCCAACCTCCTGTCTTATGCTTATTATTTGTATGTTTATATTATTTTCGGTTAATTATTTGACATATTTTTTTATAATGCCTTATCTTTTATGATACCTCTTAACAGTTTATTCGACTTTATTTTCATATCTTCTTCTCATTGATTAATTTTTTTTGTTTTCATATATTGAAGCTGAATAAAAGTATTTTAAAAATACATAACATTTCGAGCAAAATATTTTATTTTATTTTTCACTGTAAAGTGGGTTTACAGTAAACTCTTCAATTGTAAAAATTTATTGAATATGTGGAAAAGGAATGTCTGTATGGTCAATGGATATGGCTTCATATTATTTAATATTACACTGTAAAAACTAGAGATCTCTTTTTTTTACGTTATCATATTTTGAGTGTCCTGTGTTTGAGTATAGGATTACTTTATGCTGTTATTTTCAACGGGACATAAATGACTCTGGGTTTCCACCAGTGGTCTTATTTTAGTGCCAATCGAGACTGTTTCTTCTGAGTCTTATTTTAATACCTGAAATTAGGCCTGAAATAATTTTGTACAGTGTAAAGCAAAGTGGGCATACGTTTGGAAAAAATGGCATGAGGTTGGTGAAAAATGGCATAAGTTTGGAACAAAGTTGTATAATGTTGGGGCAAAATGGCTTAAGGATGGGCCAAGAGACTTAAAGATGGGGCAAAACGATATAAAATTGGGGAAAGTTGCATAAGTTTGGGCAAAAGCAGCATAAAGTTGGGGAAAATGGTATAATGTTGTGGCAAAGTGGCATAACTTTGGGATAAAGTGACATAAGTTTGAGTAAAACTGACATAAGCTCAATTCTTGAAATAGCGCAACAGCTGTGAGATGTCAAGGCTGTGCAGAAGATAAGTCAGCTGTTTGTGATAATAGGTAAACGGGTAGGAGAAAAAGGAAGGTTGTAACTGAGTTACGTAAATATTTAATTTTACTTTTGACGCTTTATTTTACTGCAAATGTGAGAGAAAAAATGTTAGTTTTAATACTCATTAAAAGCTATCCAAAGTTCTTTAGGACGGGAAAGGGTAGGATAGGAAATTTCAATAATATATGTCTAATGTCCTATCGTATCCTGTCATCTACCTGGAATGGAATTTCTGACACAGCGGCGTCGCCGGCCTCCTTGTTTCAATTATACCTTCGTTTTTTCTCTTAATTAGTTGTATCCAATTTGCAAAGTAAGAGCTGGATACTAGCAACGATGGGAGTTTCTAGAAGATGGCCCTTATGCAGTGAATTTGACAATAAAAAAAGCTATCTCTGCCCATGTTTTATATATGTAAACGTTGTAACTTCCGGCCCCTATAACTGGTGCACGTAAAATGGGCGGCAGTTGCAAAATTCTATGCGTGATACTCCTGGAGGTTTACTACAGAAAGCATTTCAGCCTCTAGTTCTTTTTCAGGATATTATAACGTTTTACGTTTTGTAGTTTTTTATAACTTAAGTTCTATTAAGTACAACACAGAATACGAAGCACATATTACAGAGAGCACATGAAGGTCTTCTGTGCTTATTCGCATCGCTGCGAACCTCCTTAAGCCTTTATCCCAAAGCCTTTAATCGTTCTTGCTCAAATTATCGCGACACGATGCAGCGAAGCAATTTTCAAACTTCTTGAAAATCAGTAGAATTCAAGGCTGAAGGTGAAGAGACAAGGTGACTTGCTTCTAAGGGGTCACCACTGAACCCGCATAATTAATTGAACCAGGATCGGCCACACACGTTATTGATTGATTACTTGAGGAAATTGAGAAAGCTTCCTGAAAAAAACATCACGTACACGCATTGTTTCGCAAGCCCCTCCCCTTGTGTAGTCTTTTCAAAATAGGGGAGAAGCTTTTAATGCGGCCCGGTCGCTTTTAAATAAATATGCGTATTATGAAAGAGTGAGGCCAATTTTTTTTTTCAACTGCAAATGAATATAGATTTTTAATTTTACTGAATTTCTGTGTTCGATGTGAGAATATTATATTTAATTTGGAAACAGATGAAATTAATAGAGCGTGCCGCATTACCCAACAGGTAGGATAAGTTTACGCAAGTGATCTTTTTTGGAAGACTTAATAGTTAAATATTTTAATTGATATAGATTCCATTTTTTCTATGAATAAAACAACTCAAAGACATTTATCTACATGTTAAATATATTTTGCCATAACATTATCGATAATATTATGCTTTCTATCGATTGATATATGTTATGCGTGCTGCAATACCCGCTTCTTCCCGACCTTGCAATTTTATACGATAATAATTTTTTAACGTTTTAAAATATTTAGAACAACTTATATATATTTTTGTTTCGAAGAGTCTATTCGTACCACTAATGGTATGAAAAAATATTGCTTCTATTTCAACCTGCGTTTTGAAAGTTTAAAATTTGTAATGTTATAATTAAAAATTTTTGAGAACTTTTAATTTAAAGTCCATCTACATCCATTGCCCAATATTTAATATTTGAATTTGAAATTACTGAATTTTCGATACAAAGATTTGAATACTCTAAATTTTAATCAATTTAAAACGTTCCTAATTAAACTATTAAAAATTGAGATTCCTGAAAATTAAAATGTTAAAATTCATGCCTTAGAAACAATTTAAAAATTAGTCTTTGAAATTGAACAATTTCCAGTTAGAAGTACTTAAAAGTTACAAAATATCCAGTTATAACCGTAGCCATCTTAGACAACTTAAAAATAAACTCTTTCAATCTCACATTATAATTATCTCTTCATATTAATTTATTATACTGTAAAATCAGAAGATGATATAAAACGCTAAAATCAAATAAATTGTGAAAATAGTCACTTTTTCCATATTTTTAAATATTTTGATCTGTTATACATATATTTCTGAAAGATTTTTTATTTTTTTGATTTATTATACTTGCATGTCCTGTCACGCTTTAGACACATTCAATCTGGTTTAATGACTTCTACTAACAAAATATCCTATTTCAGTTTCACTAAATTTTCCTCGCACTTGTCCTTCGACTCGTCCCTAAAATCCTTCACGGTAAATTACAGTTTGAAATGAAAAAATGAAATGTATTGTGAATTCAAGTAGAAAAAAATCAGACCCTTCGGTTTTAATAATGAGCCGTAACGAGCCGTGACCGTAAGGACCGTAACCCTTCCCAGGATTCCTGAAAACCGAAGGAAAAAGTGATAGAAAAACTTTCTGGCAGTCAGTTATGGTGACACCAATTATGGTGTTGGTATATATTTCAACTTTGAGAAATTGAAGATTTGAACTCTCTAAATCTTTAAGAGCTATTAAAGTTTTAATATTTATTCAAATATCCGAAAACGGCTTTAAATTTTGAAAGTAATCAAAATTAGAATTTCCTCGCATTTAAGTATAATAACTTTCAAATTATATTAGCAAAATTGCACATAATTTTATCATGCTACCTTAAGTCAGTAGATTAATTAGTGTGCCGCTTTTTAATTGAGTTTTTTTACATCTTTAGATAAAACTTTTTGCGAGCTTTTGATGATCTCCAGTGTGATTGCGTGAGTTATAAGGCTTTACCGGCTTAAAATATTATACTTTCTATCGTCATATCCACTTTTAGCGCCAGAAAGTAATAACCGGTTCATTGATCCGGGTCCTCAAATTTTATTCTATCGCACCATCAATTTCCGTGTTTCACACGAAAAATGTTTTTTCCAAGGAAAAGTTGTTTTCAGACATTTTTTCATAAGAACCTAATCAGTGACAAATGGCCCGCATTAAAAAATAAATTACCTTACAATTTTTCACGAAATGGGAGCTTTACATTATTTTTCTTTAAATTATTATTCTGTACGTAGAGAAGACACCTCTGAACACAATCATTCATTATTTAGTTATACTATAACTCCGGTTCCAGAGAACTTTGATGAATCAGTGTCGAAGGAAGTTCTAATAGGCAGAGATACCAGACACGTGACACATACTGCACTCATGAATTTCGACATACTATCTACTTACCACTTCGGCCATTCAGTATTCATGTCAACAGTTGTTGAAACTCTCTACAGAATCCTAATCGACAAGTATAATGATTTCTGTAGACAGTACCATATGCAGAGTTTCAAACAGGTACCAAAAAAATTAAAATTTATTGAAAAAAAGTTTCGAATGGTTTGACTAACTTTTTTAAGCCGATCTCATTTATTTTAGTCAAAATCTAAAATTAGTTTTCTAATTGGAAAATATTTACTATTCCTAATAAGGTTTGCGATTATTTGGAGTTTGTCCCTGACGCTATTGTTCCGCACGGTCACTTTCTTTCGGGTATGTCGCTCGAACCTTTCCGACCGCTGGCGTGAAGCGTAGTTGTATAATAGTGGTGGCTCGCTCGGTCGGCTGGGCGGCATCGGTTTTTTTTAGTTCACTTTTGACCTTCGTGTGGGACACTCATGGCCTTTCTCTCTCTGTCTGCTTTTGAATCTCTCTTAATTCATTTTAACTCATTTTAACTTAATTCAAACTCATAATTCATACTCTACTGCAAAGTTTAATCAATTCAAATAAGTTGTCCTAGCACAGTGTTAAGTGTTATTGCATTTTCGGATTATTATGAAGTGAACTGAGTTTCCTGACTCAATCGTCTTCTGGGTTGTGGGAAGTGACGAGTGGGATGACATATACCTCTAGTTGTGTCGGAGTCGATCGTTCGAAGAACGGTCGTGGTCGTAGCTTCCGGAGCCTACATCTGGGCTAAGTTTGCAAAACTATTTGAATTTTTTGTTGCTATATCAAAAGTGACGTGTGCGAATTGGCTCGCGCGTTGGATCTCGGATTATGGTCGAATTAAATTAAATTGGATTATAACGAAAGTAAATTAAGAGATTCTAAACTAGCCTATTTAAATATCGGTTAATTTTGATTTCGGTAAATTATCATTTTTATCTAATTAACTTTAAAGTGACAATACGTTGTTTCCTCGCTGCTCCATGCTTGTCCGTCATTAATTTATTGAAAAACAGTATAAAATCCCGCCACTATTTGAATACCCTAAATATTGCCTTAAAAATATTCCTTCAGAATAGAATTAAACGTTGGAAAATTGGCGAGAAATTTAATATAGATGTGAAAAGAAAAGGAAGAGAAAGGACAGAAGGTAGAAGATAAACAGTCCGAGCAAGCATATAAAAATATAAAAGTTTTAAATTCCTTAATTCCTTTTGAAGCTTCCCTGTGTGTCGACGTCGGTGTTCCTTTCATTAAAAACTTATTATCGCAACTAAAACATGAAGCATTCCGTCAAGTGAATACCTCTTTCTTGATAATCAACTAACTTATAGATTTTCTTCTTACTCTGAAATTAAATGCACCTTCTATGGCAAACAAGAACCAACGCAACTTTAATAAACTCCTTTTCCAATTAGTCCTCAGAGAATTCTATAAGTTACATAAGCACCTTACAGACAGAAAATAATTTCGTTCGAAGTCATCCAATTCCATAACAAAATAAAATTTATTAAAAATAAACGATGACCAGAATTTCAATCTTGTAACATTTTTAACATACAATCTTCCCAGGCGGAAAAATTATACAGCCATACCAGCCATACCCGAAACCGTGCACAAATCCAGGTTCCCGTGTAATTTTCATTTGTTTTCTATATTTTTTGTATAAAACAAATGAAAATTAAACATTATTTCTTCCAGGATGCATGAAATATAATAATTTTTCCGTAGAGCTCTTATAAATAGAATAAAAAAATTTCAGATTGAAAATTAAATTTTTTTTTTATTTCAACCAAAAAGATGAATTTAAATTCCAAAGGATGAATTCCCAGAAAAAAAATTAAATTTCTTACCAAAAAAGATGACTTTTCAACTAAACAGTTTAACTTACCACAAAGAAATTAAATATTCAATAAATTAGTTGAATTGTTAACCAAATTGTTGGATTTTCAACATACAAAGATAAACTTTCAACCAAATGCTCTAATTTTCAAACAAGAAAGATTAAACTTCAACCAAGAAAGTTACATTTTGAACCAAATAACTGTATTCTTTTAGCAGTTTAATTTTTAACGTAAAAAGATAAAGTTTCAATGCAAATGGACGAATTTTCTGTCAAAATAAACGAATATTCAACAAAACCGTTGAATTTTCAACCCGCAAATATTAATTTTCTTATCCAAAAGATGAATTTCCAACGAAGTAGTTTAATTTTCAACCAAAGGGATGCAATTTTAAATAAAATTAAGAATCTGCAGCCCAGAAAGGTGATTTTTTAACAAATAAGTTCAGCTTTCAACCCAGAATTTGAACTTTTATACTAGAAAGAAGAATTTCCAATAAATGTAGATTCTTTAGTCAAGAAAGAAAAAAATGTCATCTTAATTGTTTAACTTTCAAGCTAAAAAACCAATTTTTCTGTAAACTAGTGGAATTTTTAACCTCAAAAGACAAATTTTCAACTGAAAAATATAAATTTTCAACAAAAAATGGAAAACTTACATTTTTAGTAGAAAAAATTATTTTGAAACCAAAAAAACTAATTTTCATCAAAATAGCTAACTTTTCAATCAAATAGGTGAATTTTCAACCAAAGAGATGATACTAAAAATTTATTAGTTACATTTTCAGTTCAAAAAAGTAATGTTTAACCAAAAATAAAGAGTTATCAACAAAGTAGTTAAACTTTCAAGAAACGACATGAATTTTCAACTAAAATGCTAAATCTTGAAATTGAATAATTTAATTTTCAGTGAAGAAAATAATTTTAAACTAAAAAAACGAATTTCCAACAAAACAGATGAATATTCAACTAAAATTATAAATTTTCAACTAAAAAATTATTTTTAAACGAAGTAATTTAACATTCAAGCAAGTAATTAAATTTTCAACTAAAGAAGATATATGTTATTCTCAACAAGTAATTTAACAGTAGATAATTCAACCAAAAAATATTTTAATTTAAATAAAGAAGAGTTGAATTCAACCAAGGAAGATCAATTTTCAAACAAAATAGTTTATTTCTCAACCAAAGAATATTATCTTCGACCAAAAAGTTGCATTTTGAACCAAAAAATCTGAAATTTGTACCAAAATAGTTACATTTTTTTTAACTCAAGAGAAAATTTCAGAAAAATTTGAATTTTTAACCCTAAAAGAGGAATTTGCAACAAGATTGTTGAATTTTCGACCAAAAAGGATGACCTTAGAACAAAATTGTTGAATTTGCAACCAAATTATAAAATTTTGAACTAAATATATAGTCGTCAGGAGAAAGCTATTAATATTCAAAGACCAGAATTTTATTTTTGTAACGTTTTCGATATAGAATCCTTCATAAACAGAATAAAACAATTTCAAACTAAAATTTTTAAATTTCAAATTTCTTGTCCTTGAAAGTTATTCAAAGTGCCTCTCATAGTAGTTTCCTGCCTTTTTCTTGACTATCCCTGAATTTTCCCTGATAGTTCGCTAACTTTTCCCTGATTTTTCCCTGGCAGTTCCCTTATTTCCAGGTTTTCCCGAATCTATGGCTATTTTGATGAGAGGAAGAGATACGTGTTTTTTTCATGGCAGTGACATTAGATAGATAAAGAGTGTAGAAGAGGGTTGAGTCTAAATTTGCATACTATAAGAAGGAACTTTAGTCTCATTCCTGCTATAGCTTGCATTTTATTGCTTGTTGCGAATGGCCTGCTTGTAGAATGTACATAAATACGTATAGAGTGGAAACGTAATTGTGGCGAGGAAGGTGCTGTCAGACGGAAGTGTCCACGAACAGATTCCAGGGAAAGATAGGCGATAAAGACGGAAATTGCCGACGGTATACCGATCACCGATAACGTTCACCACACTCATCCTGAGGCTTGCCGACCAAAATCAACCCTCTCATACGTCATAGGTCTTCTTATAAGGGGGTCAACTCAGTGCCATCAAACTTTAATTAGGCTTAATAATAAACATTGCTAATAGCAAATAAGGAAAACAAAACATATCATCATATTGGCCAAATATTTAGAACAGGGATTTGTAGCCTAATTTATTTTGACTATTATTATTTATTATATATAATAATTTACGATTCATTAATTCTGAAATTTAAGAATTTTAAATTAGATTAAAATCAAATTCAAAATCCTATTTAACGTCCAATACTCAAGTTAATGTATAGAATTCCTGAAAATAAAACAAGAATCCAACAATCAAATTTTGAGAACCACCGCAAAATGCTCCTATTGCAATTCCTAAAAACAAGAACATTTTGTTTCTTTGGCCAAAAATAAAAAAGAGGAAAGAAAAATGAAAAGGCAACCAACCAAATCCCCTTCCTTCTCTCCTCATTAAATATGTTAAACTGTTAATAATTCTACATAATTTTGCCAAATATAAGAATTTTTTACCACATTGTGTAGAAAATATAACCTTTTAAATAAAAATTACTCCTTCGTACGTTCCATTAAATATGATTATTGAATTTTCCATTGACACGCCAAAATCATGGCTAGGTTCGGCAACTTAACGGAAGTTGGAAGTAATTTGAAATCAACAAGTTGATTTACACCACTTCAAAATTAATTATTATATATTAATCGGTAGTGAATTTTTAGTTCATTAATGTTTATGACTTTTAGAAAGATCCTTCTACTCTGTCATAAGTTTTTTTATTAAATATCTTGGATTTTCGAATAGAAATCTCCGATTTATTTGATTCTGTTAGATTAGGTACATATAGAAATCTAAAGCTATTTTCGAAATGCAAAATTTGCTGTTGGTACAATGAGAAATGTGATGTTGTTTTTATTTTTTGTATGGTACATAAATTCGTAATTAGAAGCGCTATATATGCAGTATTATCGGATTCTCACGAAATAAATCTGCTGAACTCTTTTTTGCATTTTATAAGAAAGTGTTTAAAACTTCTTTCCAGATATTATCATGCTCTATAAATTGCGGATGTTCCTCCTTAAGTTTCAATAATATCCTCAGTGTATGGAATTCGAAACACGTGCTGAGGAATGCTTCATACGCTCCATACATACTCCGTTACCCCTGTTCTTGAATATTTTAAGAGTGAAAATGACAATAATTTCTGGTAACAGAAATCACATTCTTCAGTGAAAAAAAATCTATTCAATGACTTTGAATGTCATTTTATACTAAATGATATGATACTTATTAATCACGTTTATCATCTTCGAAATTTCTGTCATTTCAATTTAGAATAATAGTTTTAAATGCGCAATTGTAAAACAATTTAATATTGATATATTCAATATTGCTTTGAAACGAAAGTTTTTTGTTTCAAAAGCAAGAAGATAAAAATAGCTTAGGTTTTTCTTTTAAATACATTCAGGTTAAAAAATCAACATTGTATTATTTTTTCGTGTTAAAGTTTTTCACATAATCTGAGAGTTGTGTTGAAATAAATTGAGAAACGAGAAAATACAAGGATATATATTTATCAAAACGGAGCACACTATTGATGTTAATCGAATTCATAACTTGCGTTGACTGATTTGAGCGACTGAAGCGAAATCCTCAGTCCCAATGCTGACGTAGATTGCGCTTGCGTCTTACTCACACACACACACATATGCACACACACAAATCAGATGTGCATGATTTACATTAACAATTCGTAAAAATAAGCATTCAATAGGTTTTGAGCGGGTACTTTCTTCTTCTTCGATTTATAACTTTTTTAATATTAATTAGGAAAGTCTTCCTTTCGCTAGAGTTACGATAAGGTTCTCCATGCTCCTTCTATTCAACATTAACATCATTAATGACCTGGAAAAATATTTGATAATGGCGAAATGTCCAGACATTTTTTTTGTTTTGTTTATACAGGCCACCCTGAAATATTTTAGATTTATATTAGTTATTTCACTGGTAATATTATACAATAATTTTTAATTGATAGCCTCAATATTTCAATAATTTTTAATTGAAATCTTCCCGAATCGATAATAGTTTTAAATTCAAATATTAAAAGTGTCAGGACAATATTTAACTATATTAAATTTTTCCAAATTGCAAAATATGATATTGAAAGCCTTGGTAGCTACTTTTTATTTAATAATTTTGGATTTAAATATTCTAAATTGTTTACTTTTCAATTCTTGACAGTTTTTATTATATTAATTTGAGATTTGAATATTCCAAATTGTTCAGTTTCTAATTTAAACGTAGAAAATTGTCTCGTTTATTAAATTCTTCGAAACCTTAGAATGTCAAAATGAAAGACTTGACAGTTGCACAATGTCCAGTTTAAAGGATTTGTAATTAAACAATCTCGAATTATGTGCCTATATAATAAATTCAAAACAATGATAAACAACGAAAGTAATTTTTCAAATTCAAGCCTCAAAAATGAGAAAATTTCAGAACCAGGCATTGAAGAGTAAATTATTTCTTACTTTAAATGTTCCAAAATATAAAACATCTCAATCGAAACTTAAAAAAATGAAAAGAATTTCTAATTGAAAGGCTTGAAATTGTTAATTTCGGAAACTGGAATCATAGCGATCTTGCTTTGTATTTTTCTTAATTTTTAATTTTAATTTTTAGCTGAGCAGTGAACATTTAAGAAAATGAATTATTTCAATTTAAAATTGAAAAATATTTGATTGGAAGATTTTAAGAATGAATAATAATTCCAAATTAAGTGAAAAAATCAAACGATTTGAAATGAAAAAGTGAAAAATTATGTTGTTTTAAACATAAATAGATCAAAATAGAACCATCTGAAATTGTTGCCTCAGCAATTGAGCAATTTTTTCAATTTTGAATGGTCACAATATTAGGGTTCTGAATTTTCATGTTGAACACTGAATTTTCATTTTCCTATTCATAAGTTCTAATTTTCAATATTTTCTATTGACAATTACTTCATTTTGAATGTTTATTTAGAATTATTCAATTTTAAAGATAATACTTTTACATTTTTCTATTTGGAACGGTGAAAATGACGGTGAATTTATTTTCTTGAGCTTAGAAAAATGTGTGTTACAAGTTTTAATGTTAAATTGTAAATTTTTTCATGTAATAACAATTTAAAATTCTAGAATTTCAGAAGCTTTGAATTTGAAACATTCAATTTATTTTTTAATTTAAAATTTTAATTGACTCGAATTAAAAAATATTTAAATTCGAAACTTTTCAATGTTAAATTATTCATTTTTGAACTCTTTTAATTAGAAATTATACAATTTTAATTCCTCTGAATTTTGAATCATCTAGTTTTCAAAATTTCAATCGAAAACTATTGAATTTTCAACATTTTCTAATTGTCCTATTTTCGCAATTTTAATCTGAACTCATTCAATTTCAAGATTCTTCAATTCAAAATAAAATTGTTCAATTTTGAGAGCGTCTGATTTAAAATGCGTCAATTTCAAACACTTTAAATTTTAAACTCTTGATATTTGAAAGTTTGCTTGACTATGGATTTTTAAATTGTTTATATTTTTAATGTGAAGAAATAAAAACCTGGGGACGTGAACGCACGCGCCGCGCGTATGCATTTCCTGATAGCTAAATAAATCGAAGTGTCTCGTCCCGAAATTCGGGATGAGTGTAAAATATTTTTAATAAGCTTGGCTATTCGTTCCGAATTTTCAGAACGATTAATTTATCCCCTTTTTCAACTCCCTCAATTAAAAAATAATAATAATTAAATTCATAAAATCTATTACAATTAAAAAATTTTAATTTCAAGCATGAGTGTAGTCTTTAACGTTTTTAGTTTATTATATTGAAAATTCAGAATGGTTTCAAATATTGTAAAATTTGTATGATTTCTTTCTTTTTAAATCTTTCAAAAATGTAGAATTCAAAATCTTACTTCTTGATGAACTTTCAGCTTAAAACTTTCAACATGAAGTTATTTTACAGTGGAATCATTTAATATTACACAAGCTTCAATTGAAAGCAATCAAAATAGAATAATTTTATATTACAACATAAAAAAATTCATTTTTCATTTTTAACCTCTTTTAAAATTGCATCGTTTGAAACTAATTATATAAAAACTATAAAATACGAGTTTTCTGTACTGATCTTCTTATATCAATTTCCTGTAATCGCGAAAAAATTATAGGAAATCCATTACTGGAAAATCATTGAAGGTTTATACTGAATTTTCTTTTATAATATTTTTTTATAAGGGCAATAAAAACTTACAAGTTAAGAAAAATATATTACACATTGATTAGTGGTGATCTAGAAAAAACATTTTACTAAACTTCAATATATCGCAAAACTCTCATTACGCTGCTTAGGGGGTAGTATTTGAGACTGAATAAATGGGTCTTATGTGGGTTAAAATTATAAAGTTATCATCGATATGCATTCTTTGAAGTGTTTCCAATAATTTGTGAGGCATGCCTTTTCATCACCGATTTTGCTTAAAATTGCATCATGGCATCCTTTTGTCAGATCCATTAACATTACCAATTTTTATTGCAATTAACGTCGGATATCATCGAGAATTAGAAACATCAGTCCGATCTTAAAGATGCAAAAATCGGGGATACAGTTGGCTGTTTAAAAAAATATATACTTTTTCCAAATATATTTCAGTTTCGTCGATTTTTCAGTATTTTTCTGTTTGAACTATACATTTTTTGCATGCTTATTTTTCAAAAAAATTAATATTATTTTGAAGTTATGAGAATTAAATCAGAATTCAGATCAATTTATTTGATACCAACAGAATTCACTTCGAATTCTATTAAATTACTTCACTTAAATTCACTTGAATTCGCTTTCAATTTGGAAGATTTACTGGAATATAAATTAAATCTACTAGAATTTACATATAATTTACTAGAATGAAATTGAATTTTCCTGAATTCTCTCAAATTCATTTTAATTTAACATAAGTTTATAATTTATAATAATTGTTTGCTAGAATTATTATTTAATTTATTTAAATATGCAAGAATGCAGTTTGAGCTTACTACAATTGAATTTAAAATTTCGTACAAAATACTGCAGTGTATCCTCTTATAACTTGACTTTGAATTCAGTGACAGTAAAAAATTCAATTTAAATCACCCTGAATGTAAATTAATTCACCTTGAATTTAGGTAAAATCATTTCAAACGATATTGCCTCAAATCTATTTTGAATTGAGCAGAAATAATATTTTATTGAAATTCACTTGGGTTAATTTAGTCTCACCTTGAATTCAAAGAAATTAATCGAATAAGAATATAATTGTCCAAATATACGTGAAATCTGTGATCTGAGTTTTATTCTACTTAATTCGGTCGACTTTTGGTGAATTCAGTAGAATTATTTCGCTTTTGAATTCAAACTTTACGCGTGAAACCTTACAATATATTCTCACTAGAATATATTTTCCATTATTTCATACTTTAAATATCTAACATAATTGTCTAATTTCTTATTTGTATAGGTATTTTATATAACTTTTCTAATTAAATTAAGTAAATCATATCACAATGTCTAAGCTCATGAATGAATTGACATTTTTTCGAACTGAAGTTTGAAGTTTATAATGCGGTATGCGAGTTTCTTGTTGAAATTATTTAATTATTAAGTTGATTCAGAAATCAACTTATATTTCTTTGATATGATAATCTGTGGAGTACGTAAGCCGAAAGACAAAACTTTGTTCTCCACCTCAAAGCTATCACCTCGAAGCGTCTTACTAATATTGTTTCTCGCAGTTTCGCCTTTCCTGTGAATCTTACTTAAATCCTCGGTACACAAATCTACCAAGTTTACTTCAAACACTGATATAAACTCCAAAAAGGATTGACTACAGAACTTTCTGCTAATTAAAAGATTGAATTAAATTCACAATACTGAATAGTAGAAATAATCCCAAGATTTAACAATTTAAATTAAAAATTGAACACTGCTTATATTATATTTTATATTATTATATTATTATATTTTATATTATAATATTACACTGTTACTATTTATGTTTCAGTTCATAACTTTATAAATAAAAGCTCATTATCTGAATATTAATTTTCCAAAGCAGTCATATGCGCTTTTTCGGCGTTTTTCAGAAAATCGACTTTGAAATATTCGCCAAAGCCCTAAAGCCATATAGAGTTTCGCAAAAGACACTTCGGAACGGCCGGTTGCTCAGGCAGTAGCGCTTCCTCTTCATAGCCGGAAGGTTTCGTGTTCGACTCTCGCTGCCTTCACTTTTATTTTTTTATTTTTCATTCATTAAAATGATTAGCAATACAATTTCCTTCAATAATCTTTAAAAAGTATACAAATAGTAATAAAAACTGACTTTTTAAACATTATTATGTTTTTCGTAAAAAAATCACAATTTTCCTTTTGAGAAACCTCGTCCATACTTCTAATTTTCAATATAGTTAGTAAACATCATGAAAAAAGGTGAATAACATTTGTAAAAAAATGAATTCGTTTGCGAAAAACATGAAAAAGTTTTTAAATAGTCAGATTTTCTATGCAAAAAGGCATTAAAAAATTATTATTTGCCTAATTTTTGAAGATTATTGAATGAAATTATACATATGTAAATATATTATAATAAATAAAAAATAAATAAATAAGTGCAGGCAGTGAGAATCGAGCGCGCAAGCTTTATATGGCCCTTTTTCTCTAAAACGGCGAAAAAGCGCATATTACTGCTTTGGAAAAATTTTACTCAGGTAGTAAAAGTTCCATTAAAAAAAAAATTAAAAACCAAAACTGAAATGCACAATTGGAGGCCTCCCCTTGTAGAACAAACATCAGCATCATCAACAATCATTAAAATAGAGAGCGGCTGTAATTGAATTTTAACAATAAATTTGTGTAAATGTAAGTATGAATGAGAAATGAAAAACAATTATTTGTTTATTTTCTCTTATGTAATGATATTTCTGAGAAAATAAGATGCTTGTATCTTTTAGGAGATACCCCTAGAAATCCGTTCACAATTAATCTATCGAGTTAGCCTCCTCAATACACAGAGAGTCAAACCATCCTGGATAAGGCTTCATCGATTATGCACATGTATACACGTTAGGCACACGCATTATGGCCCATAATCCAGCGCATGAATTTCATGATTCGATTTTCATTTCTAACTCCCGGAGTAACGTTATCGTAACTTGAGTAATATGCTCTTCTATCCGCATATAAGGCAAAATTTATATCTTGTCTTGTTCTAACGAATTCCTAGGAAATTGTTTCCTACCCTCAATATGCGAACATGCAAAATTCATTAATTCGATAGTTGAATATTCTATGCGTTCCTTTATCAACGGAATGTAAAATGTCAATAAAAATTACTGAAGGGAAATATTCTTTGACAATTTTGTTAATAATGAAAATTCTTTAAATGAAAATAAATTTCCAAAACTTTTTATAAAACTGAAGGTTATGGAAATGCATTATATTATTTGGTTTAAAATATTTCAGGAAGTATAGAAAACAAATCGACCTCATAATTGCCTTGAATGACTTTTTCGATGAATGTATGTTTTCAGAACGAATCGTAGGTAAGCGCACATTCAACTTTTATTTAATGGAATCGTTCGGATGTCATGAGGATGCATTTGGAAGCCAATTTTTTTTGTTTGGACAGCAAAACTCAAAAAAATATTGACTTTTCAAAATTGGAGTGCTAACTTCACGCTGCGGAACAAATTTTAATTTTTTTCAAAAACTTTTTTACCAATCGTTTGGATGTCGTTAGGATGCGTTTGGAAGTCAATTTTTTTCGCTTGGACGGCAAAACTCAAAAAGATATAGAGTTTTCAAAATTGGAGTGCTGCGGAACAAATTTTAATTTTTTTCACAAATTTTTTTACCAATCGTTTGGATGTCGTTATGACGCGTTTGGAAGCTCACTTTTGACGTTTGGGCGATGAAATTGTGTGGGTTATCGAATAAAAAAGTCATTAGCACCATACTCGCGAGCGGCGCCTTCTCAAGTGGTAGTGACCTTCTTTGGTCAGCCGCGTCCTTAAATATAATATGATGCGTCACCGCGAAAACTGTGGTACCGAAACTTTCCAAAAATTTTTAAAATTTTTGGATTATCTAAATTACCGTATATTTTCAAAGTTTTCAAAATTTCTAAGATAATCCAAATTTGTAAAATTTTCTAAAATTTGTAAAATATTCAAAAATTTTAAACTTATAAAAATTACTAAATTTTTTGAAATGTCACAAATTTCTAAAATCATTCAAATTTCTTTAAAAAATTTTCAACATTTTTAAATTTCTAACGTTATTTAATTTTCTAAAATTTCTAAAATGTTCCAAACTTACAATATTGTCAACATTTCTGAAATTATAGAATCGTCTCAAATTTTCTAAATTTCGAAAATATCTAAAATATCTAAAATTTTCAAAAATTATTAAAATTGGTAAAATGATCAAAATTTCGAAACTGTTGAAAATTTCTAAAATTATAAAAACTTCTCAAAATTTATACAACTACCAAAATTTCTAAAAAGGCATAGCAGGATAAGCATGTATGTGCTGCCCCAGCTCGTATCTGGTTGAGATTTTTACAGTAAGTTGGCACTGATGTAAGATTAAATTTCACAAAAGATTATATTTTAGAAATAATTTTTATGGGAGTTATGGGGGTTAGAAGAAAAATAAAAAAATTAGTTTTTCTCAAGAACGGCTAGACCGATTTCAATGGCAAAAAATTTGTTATGGGACTCAATGAGAGAATGTTGTAAAGAAATTTCGATTTTTTTTTCAAAAAATACGGGTCAAACAAAATTTTCAAAATTTGTTTCAATTTTTTTATGGGGTGCATTTGAGGAACTATCACCATCTTTCGTCTGAAAAATCTTTAAATTTTGTAGAATGTACATATCCGTGTTTCAAAACGATCGGAGGGGTAGTACATAGTTTAATATAAGAAAGATCTTGAGCGCGTCACGTACGGTCTGCGACGCGCTGTACAGTGCCTCGCTCCGTACGCAACAGCATCTTTAGACACATTGTCCCGAGTAAAAATGCTTCGACTTGAGTTCGACTTGGCGATGTCTTGAGTTCGTCTCCAAGACATCGATGTGTGGCTGCGTCTCAAAACTGAGACGAGACATAAGGCAATGTCTTACTTTTATGGTTTCAGCATGGTGATTTCAAGTCGGCGTAACTTGTCTCAAGACGAACCTTTTCGACTCAGAAATGAGACCTGGAATGAGACTGTTAATAGATGCGAAGGATTATAATTAATGAATGAAAAATTAGTAAATATTAAAATAGTTATTTTTAATTTAAAAATTCAGAATCTATGGGTCTGAACGAGTATAACCCTGAAAAGTTTTCCTCACAAAAATTAAAATTGTAATTTTCTATAAGGATCTCCTAAGCCGTTAGAAATACGTAAAAAAAACAACAAATTGTTTCATTATTAACAGAGATTAGCTTTTATGACAGTCAGAATTACCCTTTTTTCAGGGCAGGTATATTCTCGAAGTTATGAACCGCTCGACTTGATGTCATAAAAATTCGACTCAAGATATAAATATATGTCTTGAAGACATATAACATTGTCTCCAAGACATAAATTGAAGTCTGGCTCCGTCTCAATAAGGAGGCATGCTGGAGTCGAACTTTTCGACTTCAGCATGTCTTGATTGGGGGCAATTTAAGTCGAAACCAAGTCGAAGAATTTTTACACGGGTTGTGACTCGAAATACTTGAATAATTGGTCAAATTTTTTGTAAATCCTTCAAATTCGAAAAAGGGGGTTCATTCAGTACCGGGGGATTAGTTATTCATTTTTCACAGAATAGCATAACTTCCCAGTCCAAGTCATTCATTCTAAAGGTGTCAATTATGAAATTGAATACGAACGAATTGTTTCCTTCGCTACATTCATTTGTTCCTGCATTCAATTGTTTTTCCTTTATTAGCTACAAATGAAAGCGCATACGTGTGATACGGTAGCATTCATTTTTTACGTCAACATCTCTTGCGATCTTCACTTGTTTCCTTCGCTACATTAATTTGTTCATACATTCAGTTGTTTCTCCTTTATAAGCTACAAATTAAAACGCATACTTGTAGTGTATGGTAGCATTCAACTTCACGTTAACAGCTCCTACGACCTTCACTTGTTTCCTTCGCTTCTGAGGAATTAGTCTTCCCGATATTTACTTTTTGTGTTCCCTTCCTACATATATTTGTTTTTGCTTTGAAAGAATAGTTTTCGCGTGATATTCTTTGTTTGCCGTGACCTGTCATAGTAAGAAATAAAAATCCAAGATGTGTTGGCTGTGATAGGTTTATATTTAAAGTACATGGACAAAGGGAAAAAATTTAAACTGAAGATGAAGCAACAAATTACTCTAACAAACTTCAACGAACGATTGTTCTTAACGATATCTTCTGTTCAAAATGCCAATCTGTTCAATTAAAAAAAAAAGCTTGATGTTGATTGGTCGATCTTGTGGAAATATATTTTAGACGGTTTACCTTTAAAATGATTTCAAATACTGTCTAGATAAAAAGAAAAAAATTCTTTATTTTTAATCTAAATTTTTCATTTTTGATACTTTTCCAGTATCAAACTCAAATATTTTTTGCACATTTCCACATTTAAACAAACTTTTGGTCCTGATAGGCTAGCCAGCACCCGATTAGGGCCACAAAAGACTGACTAGATGATAAGTGAAATAAATCAAGTCTTTATGTTCATTTTTTATTTTTGCTACTTTCAAACATCCTGGAATTTTTGAAAATGTGCAAAAAAATATTTGGGTTTGATACTTAGAAGATTTTTGCTCCTGGCGGGTTAGCCAGCACCCGAATAGAGCCCGAAAAGACCGTCTAGATTAGGCGATCTATACAATGCCCTAACAGGGTGCAAGTCTGCCCCGATAATTTTCTATACCACCCTGAAGTGGTCTTAACCATGGTAATGTAAAACATTGTAATTTTTAAGTGTCTTTCCTGAATTTTATAAAATTGAAACAAAATTTTTAAGCCAGAACTATATAATAACTTTTTATTGCTCGCTCCCTTTTTCGCAATTGCGCTATCTTTAATTTAAAGTAAGGATCTAGATATAAGAATCCAATGTAAATAGTTGTAAATATTTGCGAATAGTAAGGATAAAATAATATAAAATATGTAGATGGTTTTGTAAGAAACTTAGTTAAAATAAAAATTGTTCCCCTTTTCACCTTTAAACTTTAATAATTCATACAAAATTACATTTGTGGTATAAAAAACTTTTTATTTAAATATACTTATATAAAACATGTATTGAACTAAAAAGTTTTGAAGAAAGAAAATATAATTTCTGACGAATTATAAAGGGTGAAAAGGGGAAAAATGTTTATTTCAAGAAAATTATTTGCAATACTTATATAGTAAAAAATTGTTATAATTTACGCTTACAATTTTGATTTCAATTTTATAAGATTCAGAAAAGACACTAAAATCATGTTAAAGTGTCTCATCTTAGGGGGTGAGGTTTGTCGAATTTGAGGGTAAATATTCATAAAATGACATTTTCAGCCGTGGTGTTGTTGGCATGATAGTTTCACATCACTTCTGTAAAGCTTTCACTATTATTTTTAAAATTAAAGTATTTACTGAATGTTTAACGCCTTGGAATACTTTAAGGGTTGTGCTCTAAATCTAAACATTTTTTTAATTTAAAAAAAATAGTGAAATTTTTTTCACCTAATGGAACAAAATAAGGGGCGATACTTGAAAAAATCAACAAAATATTTTTTTTTTTTTGACCAGCCTAATATCCATATATTTACTGTATATTACGATCGTAAAAAAAACAACATTTTTATCGAAAATGACTAGTACTGAAACATATTTTATTATGAGGAATTGTTTGTTATTATCAAAATATGAAATTTTTGACAACACTGCAACACCGTGGAACTAGTTTTTATTACAAATTTCATATTAATATATAATACACTATGTATAAGTAGAAGCAAATATAAAAGAGATTGTGAGTGAATATATGAAATAAAAAATGAAATTGAACACATTAATTCGAAATAATCACAAAACTCATTTCGACTGCGTCTCCTGGCCCGATTTTATGTTGTATTTTTGAAATTCATTTCTTGTAACACAGGCATGATTTCTGCTTATATGGAGGAATTTCAGAATTGTTATTTCTATTTCCGTATGAATTTAGGAAATTTTGGAAACTTCTCCAATTTGTGAAATATAGGAAAATATAAATAATAATATTTTTTGAAAATTAGAACTTAAAAATTTGAGGGTTTTATAGAAATTTGAGAAATTATGAAAATGTTAGAATTTTTTAAAATTTAGAAACTTTGAAAATTAAAACAAAATTTAAACTATTAGGAAATTCAATTTTTTTAGAAATTTCGAACATTTTATAAATTTTGAAAATTTGAGAAGTTTTTATAATTTTAGAAATTTTGACAATATTGCAAATTTGGAGCATTTTAGAAATTTTGATAATTTTAGAAATTTAAATAACGTTAGAAATTTTAAAATTTTGAACAATAATTCAAGAAATTTGAATGATTTTAGAAATTTGTAACACTTCAAAAAATTCTGTAATTTTGATAAGTTTGAAAATTTTGAATATTTTACAAACTTTAGAAAATTTGACAAATTTCAGAAAATTTGTGAAATTTGAGAAAATTGAACATTTTGTAAAATTCAGAAATTTTGATCATTTTATAATTTCATAAATTTTGAACATCTTAGAAATTTTGAAAATATACGGTAATTTAGATAATCTAAGAATTTTAAACATTTTTGGACAGTTTCGGTACCACAGTTTTCGCGGTGACGCATCATATTATATTTAAGGACACGGCTGACCAAAGAAGGTCACTACCACTTGAGAAGGCGCCGCTCTCGGGTATGGTGCTAATGACTTTTTTATTCGATAACTCACACAATTTCATCGTCCAAACGTCAAAAGTGAGATTCCAAACGCATCCTAACGACATCCAAACGATGAGTAAACAAATTTTTGAAAAAAATTAAAATTTGTTCTGCAGCACTCCAATTTGGAAAACTCAATATCTTTTTGAGTTTTGCCGTCCAAACGAAAAAAATTGGCTTCCAAACGCATCCTAACGACATCCAAAAGATTCCATTAAACCAAAGTTGGATATTTAATTGTTGGTGTGCTAACTTCTCGGACATGCTAGTACGTAAGCGCAAATCGGCGACAAGTACTGCAAAAATTCACAATTCGCAAAAATTTCCCTCCCCCTTAGTACATATGATATTCTTTATAACACACAGGCGTGATTTCTGTTCATGTAGACGAATTTTGGGAACTTTTTTTTTATTGTAATATAAATTTAGGAACTTTTAGAACAAAAAATTAATTTTGAAAAATTGTGAATTTATAAATTACCAACAAATTTGAGAATTATTGCTTATTGCACACAATATTTTACGTAACAAAAGTATGATTTACAAGTTTATCAACAAAGATATTTGTATCACATCTGAAATTTGAGATTAGGTTTACGACCCCGTAATCGTACACGGCCAACAGTCAATGCGCATGTGCGGAGAACGATTATGCTCTGGAAGATGAAGATTTCAGAGAAAATGTAGGTACAGTGCCGTCGAACACTGCAATGGATATAGTGTCATATTTCATTTAATCCCAAAAGTTTTTACTCCAAAAATCAAGTAGAAGCATGAAAAAGTTACAAGGCTTATAAATTTTATGAAGCTGATTTTGTGGTAAAGGTGACGTGCAAGGAGTTTAATGATACTTTTCATCTTCTCAGTGAGGTTAGTATAACATAGTATTTTTGGCTATAAATTATTATTTTTAGTTATAAGTCATTATTTGCTATCAATATGGAAATTAACATTAAGAAATATTCCTGTAAAGCATTGAATTTGTCATAATTTTGTTATCAAATTCCATTTCTGATATAAAATGTCAGAACACCTTATTGGGATTTCCAGGTTAGGATTACATTTGCGAATGCAAGAACGAACTGCCCGCAGTAAAAATGTACTGAAAAAAAGTAGGATGAAAACATGAAAAGCTTCTTTCCATTCCAAGCCTGATGGAAATAGTTTTTATGTTTTTCCACGAAAATGGGAAATTTCATGAATTTTCAATGCATTTCAAACACGGAGTAGCTTTTTCGTATCAAGAAAAATTTTAAGCTTTCGTAAGGTTTTTAAAGTCGTACATTTTTTTAATTTTTCATAGAAGAATATAATTTCATATAGATATCTGTAGATATATTGGTGATTTGAATTAAAAAGGCAAAAAAGAATACAATCTTACAACGATTTGATGACATCCCACGAATTTTGTAATTCCGCCATCGCATTCTACATCAGCAATGGAATTTTATAACTTAATGTTAATGTTCATATTAATAGCAAATAATAACTTATAACTAAAAAACTAACTTGTAACTAAAAATACTAACGTATAAATAAAAATACTATATAATGTTATACTAACCTCACTCATAAGCAGTGCAAGGAGCACTTCACCTTTACCACAAAATGAGCTTCATAAAATATATAGGTTCCCAAACTTTTATATGCTTTTTTATGGTAGCCGCACAAAACGAGCGTGTTCTATTGCATGCGGATTGAGCAATCTCTCTTTGTGAACGGCAAAAGCGGAACTGCATATGCCTGCATATATATAATATTAGACCTCGCAGTAGAATAGTGGTTAGGGTATGAGGTCTAAAATTATATATCAGGTATCAAATGTAGACGCATGCGCAGTAGTGCCAGATCAGAAAGAGAAAGAAATATACCGATGTTTTAAGCGAGAAACACAAAATGATAAAAGGTCAGACTCCCGGCAAGGGCCATTTCTTCCAGTACCTTTACACTCTCTTAAAATGAACCAGTGAAATCTCACTGATTTCGAAAGATATTATATTCCCTGCGTATTGCAGCCAGGCGCCAAATATTTATAACACAAACACTAGTACACAATAAGGTTCGTTTTCACTCCAGAAATGCCAAGACCTGACCGGCGACGCGCGCGTACCAGACGGCTAGAGGTTCATGTCTTGCCCGCGTGGAGCGTTATATTACCGGTTCAATCTATTATTTGGCATCACTGGAATATTCAGTACTGCTATTTTAGTTGAGTCACTTATTGATTCATCCAGTCAAAGTGGGAAAATCACTGGTTCACCAGTGATAATTAAAAATACTGATTCAAACAGTGACAATTTCACTGGTTCAGTTTAAAAGAGCATACGCTTTATTGCGCCAACTCGAAAAGAGAGATCACGTTCAATCCACCACCCGGAGAACACGCTTCATATTTTCCTCGTCTCTACAGTACAGTGGAGTCCCATGGAGATGAGCATACGGATGAAAATTTTCTATTTTTCCAATTTTTGGATGTATCCAGCCTGTAACTCAGACTTACAATTTGGCCAAACACTCACTCTATATTTCGAAAAAACAAAAACAATTTTGAAAACCTCCAGCAACACGTGCAAACTATAGGGGTATACTATACTATACTATAGGGGTATACTATAGCTGTACCTCGCCCTTTGGGTTCTTATGTAAACTCTAACTACCATGTATATATCCTTCTTGTTACGAACTCAATAAAGATTTATTATTTTTTTTTTTCAAACTTTTTCAGGGGTTAGTCCGCTTTTTCGTCATAGTCACGGACTAAGTCAAGTGACTGATGAGATGAGGATATTATAAGTTATTTTAATACGATGTTTGAAATAATTTGCGATGATGTTGTAGGTACAAAATTAGGAGCATGGTGTAGTTTGCAGTTTGTCTTTACCGCTGTTATCCTTACACAGCGGCCGTGATTGTTGGAGGTGACAACAGTCGCCTCTGGATGCTTTCTTAGAGCTACCTATAATTATTATTATTTTTTACTACTAATTATTGTGAGAAGTTGTAGGCTCCGGAAGCTACGATCATGGTTCTTTAAAGCAACCAATCCCGACGCAACTGGAACGTGTACGTCATCCGCTTCTGCTCCTTCTGTCCTAGAAGGTAAGCAATTATTATTTTTTATTATGTGAGAAGTTGTAGGCTCCGGAAGCTACGATCATGGTTCTTTAAAATCAACCAATCCCGACGCAACTGGAACGTGTACGTCATCCGCTTCTGCTCCTTCTGTCCTAGAAGGTAAGCAAGAGCGGGAAATTTACGCGAGAAAACATCGGGCAACACTGTTCCTTGGAGTCAGGTCTCTAGCCGCGGATGATCTTACGCGGCAGACGGGACAGTTGGAGATAAAGTTTCACCTCTGGATACTTTTTTAGAGCTACCAATCTTTGTAGAATGTTACGAGGAACAGTGTTGACGGACCAGATGAAGTGATCCCAGAAGAACAGCCTTTTGCATCCGGTTCGCGATGAAAAGAGCCTGACGCTGGCAAGCCGGAATCTTGTTGAGTTGGCTAATAAATGAAGCTTTCATACCTCCAAGACAGCCGATTATGAGAACTACAAGATGGACTTTGAAGCCTTGGTAGAGCCTGCTTAGCTCGAAAACAAGTGCTTGATATTTCGCCCGTTTTTCTTCCTCCTTTGCCGTGATATTACCATCGGCTGGTGCCGAGAATTCAATCACGTAAATGATCTTCTTCTTCAGATCTTGGAGGACAATATCAGGCTTCGTAGCACTGATTCAGATGTCGACGTTGAGTGGTCGAGAATGAGAAATTCCAGTAGATCTTACACTGATCATTCTCCACAACGGACTCGAGTTCCCCCTGGGCGTATGGCAAGACGGGCAATAGATCAACACCATAGAAGTGGCTCAGATGGTAATATAACACTTTTAGAGCCGCATTGTGTCTCTCTATGTACCCGTATCGTGCATATTTTGAGCATCCACTGAGAACATGTCCAAGTGTTTCTGGCTCTTGCTTGCACGCTCGGCAGTTTGGTATCGCCTACAGGTATATTCATTATGCGCTCGCGGTAAACTAAGGTGTCTATAACGCCATCTTGACAGGCAAAAAGAAATCCCTCAGTCTCCGATTTTAATCCAGCAGACTTGAGAAACATGTTGGACAGACCCATCGAGAGCTCTTCTCTACGTATAATGCCGTAGAATTTACCATGAAGGGGCTTGTCAGCATGTTCTCTTAGTAGAAGCGTATGTTCTGCTTCCTGTACACGACTTTTGAGCACCAAAGGTGTTAGTGATGCTAGGCCGTGTGTAGTGTCTCTGGAATCAAATGGGAGGCCAAACTCCTCTGCGGCCCTATCTGCGGCACGATATAGAAACGCCGCAGCCTTGACGACTTCATGTTGATGTACTAGTCGCATAAGAAAATCTGTGCTATTTAGAACTGAGCAGGCTGTAGCCAGAACCGTTCTGCGATGAAGACACCCTAAGCTCAGCAAGCCTCTACCCCCTTTATCTCGAGGGAGGTATATTCGAGGTACGGAAGATCTAGGATGATGACTTCGATGGATTGTCATCATCTGGCGTGTGCTTCGGTCAAGTTGCTTCAACTCATCGTCGTTCCATTTTACTGCACCAAACGTGTAGAGCAGTATAGGAACGGCCAGCATATTGGTCGCCTGGATCTTATTCTTTCCAGATAATTCGGAAGCCCAAATTTTTCTGAGAATTTGGCGATACCTTTTTCCAAGGGCCGTTTTTAACGCAAGCACATCATGGGTTTCCGCTTGCGGTATTCCAAGATATGTATATGTTTCTCCAATACCAAGATGTTGAATGGTATTTCCGCCGATGAGTTGAACATCCTGATCGTGACCCGATGATGTAGTTTCTAGTCTTCCTTGGTGTAGGTGGACGCAGGCACACTTGTCCAGTCCGAAGCTCATGCCAATCGCTTTAGAGTACCTATTTACCGCCTCCACAAGGATGTTAAGGTCCTCTTTCGAGGAGGCAAAGAGTTTAAGGTCGTCCATGTATAAAAGGTGGTTGACCTTATATTCTCTTTTGTTCGGCGGGCCACATAGGTATCCAGAGCTTTTGCCTCGGAGCACAATAGATAGAGGCAAGAGGGAGATGCAGAAAAGTATCGGACTTAGAGAGTCTCCTTGGAATACTCCCATCTTATATGTGATATAGCTTGTAGTCACTTGTCTTTTGTCAGATGTTATGACAAATCTTGTCCGCCACAAGAGCATAAGCTCTTTTATGCATCTCACTATTTTTGGATGCACCTCCATGCATTCAATGAGCTTAATAAGTAGCTCATGGTTCGTGTTATCGAATGCCTTACGGTAGTCAATCCAAGCCATGGACAGATTGCGTCGATACCTGATCGAGTCCTGGGTGATACACCAGTCTATTAACAGGTTCTCCCTGCAACCTGCCAAACCTCTCTTGCATCCACGTTGTTCAACTATTGCACTCCATACCGGCTCGATAGATGTTAATATCCTCTCTTTGAGGATGCCAGTGAATATCTTGTAGCTGGTGTTTAAACAAGCTATGGGCCTGTAGTTCTTTGGACTTGACAAATCTCCGGTCTTAGGAATCAATACCGTGCGTCCTTCCACTAGCCACGGCGGGACGGGTTGTTCTCCGTTTAAGAAAGTAGTAAATATACGAGCTAGATGTTGGTGCGTAGTAGTAAACTTCTTCCACCAAAAGTTGTTGATTTTATCTGGCCCTGGCGCTGAAAAGTTCTTAGTTCTAGCGATAACTTTCTTCACTTCTTCAGCAGTAATTAGTGGACACTCTTCCTCTGGACCTTGTAACCTTTGCCTTGGGCAAAAGTTACGAAAGAGTGATATATCTGAAGCGTCTTCATTTAGCTGATAAGTATCTCCATATACTTGTTCCCAGAAGACTTGAATCTCTTCTCGACTAGGCGGATTTTTAACGGCACGTGACGTTTTATTGAACAGACGGGAAGGATGAGTAGAAAAGGTTGAATTTTCCTGAATCCACTTTACTCGCCGTTCAAGGCGCTGTTTCGCTGTTGAAAGAGATCTTATTTTTTGCGTCCAGTGCTGCTTGATGGTCAACAGTTTACACTTGTTCAGCGTGTGATTTGCTTTCCTCAAGTTTCGAGCAAGTGCCCTAACTTTTGGCGTGAATTTTTTATTTAATGTTATGTAGCTAATCACGCACTGAATATTTGATGCATGCCGTCTCGCCGTTTCAATTTTGAATTGAAGCTGTGCAATACGCTCGCGATTCTTACTCAGACGTACTGAAGTTTCGTTGCTTCTACTGTCGCTAAGCAAGGACACCGCCTTCTCGTAAACAACACAGTTCAGATTCCAGAGATTAACATCTTCGGGGAGCAAATCGGGGATTTATTATTATTATTATTATTATTATTATTATTATTATTATACGGGCACTATTGTTCTCCCAAAGTTTCCGTCATCTTAGATTTTTGTGACGACTTCGCACATTCGCATTCGCTGTCCCTCGTCCTGTTGTGTAAAAGGGCTACTTTCTGAACTGAAAAGACGCTCATAAAACACGTAAATGATCGTAGAATAATATTTAAAAAGTAGTCGAAGTAGCCGCCATGCTCATACAAAAAGGGTTTCGTAGACTATTAAGACGTTAATTAAGTTGTTCAATCCTCCCACTGCCCCCTATCATAACCCCCTCTCTCTCCTTCACTCTTCTATCCTATGCCTCAGTCACTATATCCCCTTCCCTGCCACCCCCATTCTCCTCTTCCACTTCCCCATTCTCGATCCCTCCTCTACCTTCACAATTATCCGCGCCCCTCACATTCAATTCCGTATTTCCCTACCTATCACTTCTCATTCTCTACTTCCCTTACCTTCACATCACTTATCATCCTCCACTTCCCATACTTTCCTTCCCCCTTCCCTACTTTCCTCTCCATACTTCTCCTTCCCCTACTTCTCCTTCACAAAAAAAGTACGTCCAACGAACGAACACCCGAAATAAACTATACGAGTTTCTGCCCGGGGCTAAGAAACCCTAAAAACGATAAAATTTTTAAGATTCATAATATTCAATTTCAATAAATTTTGTTTCAAGTTTTACAAATGGAATATTTGCTATATCTCTTCTAAATTTAATAAACATCTGCTAATACTTGAATAGGGAGTTTTATTTATACGAGCATATGACACCAGCACTAAATTGGCGACAAGAAGGTCGTAAAACATAAGAAAGGGGATTTTCGTGTGACACTGTGCAGGTATGGCGAGAATAGACGTTAATCAAGCAGGTGATAATATTAAATTAAGTCTTGGATAAAGTAAAGAATGAATATCGTGCGCGCGAAAATCTGTCTTGATAAGGTAAACGTCATCGTATCAAAATTACGCAAACCTCATTAGTGGATCGATAAACTTGTGCATAACCTATCTTTATTTCATGCATCTCACCGTACTTCCTTCCCTTCGCTGAAACTTAGCCCGGCACTAGGTTGCAGGAAGGCGAAGCAATTTCCGCACGTGTTATCGCTCAATTCCATACTAATAAAAAAGAAACAAGACCAGGGCAATGACTCGGGAAGTGAAGTAAGTTTAAGAAGTCAGTCCGAAATAGAAAGACGACAAAACAAGATAGAAGAATAAATGAAGAAGAAAGTACAAGGAATTTCCAGTATAATTAATATATTTTGTACAGATATTTTTAGGTAAAAAATTTAGAGATCCACTCTGTTGAGATTAAAATTGTTCAATTTTATTCTATTATTCTACTATTACGAAATTTTTTGTAAGAGTGAACGATTTCCATCTCGTCCAGGACTAGTATTACGGAAACTTCCATAATACAATCCCTAAAGCTATACATGACCGGTAAGTCTTACGGAAAATTCCATAAAAAGATATCGTGACCATATTCCCGGTAATGTCGATGTGAATTTTCTTGATTTTTATTTCATTTCAATGCATTTAAATTCTATTTGCTACTGTAAAATGCTAAAAATAGATGGGTTTTAACATTAACAGTTACTTTTAACAGTCACAGATTTAACAATCTTTGAAATGTAAGTCTGGGTTTTCGCGCATGTCTGCATGAAAAGTGCCCCTATTATTTTTGGGGTAGGAGATAAGTCTAATCCCTAAGATTAGATGCGTTTTTCTCGAAAAACGGTTTTTCAAAGTTCCAAATTCAAAAATGCCTCTGTCTTCCGTTTTTCAACATAGAGAGTCCAAAAAGGAAATTTGTGTCTAAATTCGTCATCAGCGACCCCAAAAAGCTTCCTTGCATGAAGTTCCAAACAATTCATATGTAAGGAAAAATGTATGCTTCGAAGGGTTACATTGAATTGTTATAGATCAAAAAATTTCATATTTAAAAGAGTAATTTCATACAATATCTAGTTCTTGGCATTATAAATGTGGCTGATTATATGTAATGGAAAGCATTTATAACTGAAGAAATTTCTGAACATTAAAATCTGCAACTTTTCAGATGATGATCTCCAAAATGCAAAAAATTGTAAAAGTGAATTTTAATATAATAATAAAAAAATTTATACAATTTCAAATTTAAACTATAAGAAAACAGTTCGACTGTTTCATGCATTATGGAATAAAGTGCTCGTAAATCCGTAAGGAAGTAATTCACGGTTATTCCGGATAAAAATGCAGATTAAAGTTGCTCTCTACATGAAATCAAGCCTATTTAAAACAATGAAATTTTTGCAAGTAAATGTATTGAATAATATATTATTAATATTAATATATTTAAAAATTTGGAATCTTGTCGTCAGATTAGTAATCAGAGACCCAAAAAATCCCTGAGGACCCATTTTGAAGCCACGGGATCAATTTTTTAATTTTTTGTCCACCATATTCTCTCCTCCATTTTGAATTTTTGACTTTATATTCGTAATCAGCGACCCATAAAACCCCCGAACCCCATTTTGATGCCACGGGACTTATTTTTAAATTCTTTCTCCGCCATATTGGATCCGCCAGTTTGAATTTTGTAAATTTCAAAAATTTTACTCTAAATTCGTAATCAGCGACCCAAAAAAAACGGGACTAATTTTTAATTTTTTTGTAATCCACATTGGATCCGCCATTTTGAATTTTGGAATTTTTACTTCAGATTCGTAATCAGCGACCCAAAAAAAACCTCAAACATGATCTTCAGCTAATTAGCTATTATTGATTAATCAAAATTAAATTTAGTATGGAAATGTCTGTATTTTTCACTTTGTTTATTTATAAAATCCATTCCGTTGAAAACAAAATATTTTCAAGATTTCATAATGTCAAATGAAGTTCTACAATACTTTTCAATTGCTTTTTATTCTTGTGATTTGTTGAAAACTATGTGAAAAATATTGAAAGACGAGGTCAAAAAGGTGCCATGCATGCATGGCACTATGCCGCAAAGGGGATTTCCTCAATTCAGGATTTCTTCATGATTTTCACGAATTGAAAATTGTTATACGTCTAAAACTACGGTTTAAAAAGTTTTACCCGTTTTCACGGCTCTCAAAAACAATATCCTAAAAATGAGAAGAAAAAACTTTTAAGATATTACCAAAAAATTATGTTGCACAAAATGTTTTTCCAAGATTTGAGAACTTTTTTAACAAATTTTAAAACAAAAATTTGTACCTTAGCCGCAATTTATTGTCATTGAAAACTGAGAGCTTTTAAGTAGCTGTAAATGTAGATAAATTCATGGAGAAAACCAAAAAATCCAAAATATGAACCATTTTTAAGAAAGAAATCTAAATAAAAACATTTTTTTCAATTTGCTCAATCACAAAATAAATCGTACTATAGAATTAAATTTACTGGTTTTTTACTTTTTGTTTTATACATTTTTTCCGCAAAGAGTTATCCTAATAACAATGTAAACTTGTTTGTTTCGCAAAAAAACTTAGCACAACTCTTGATTTTTTCGAAATTGAGGATTTTTTAGTTTTTTGCGACACAAATTCAGCAACACTTAAGAGAAACTCAGCACATCTATTCAATTTATAATAACAAAATTTGCAGTTCGGGTGAAAAAAACTTTTATGAAACTTTTCAATGTGCAAAATACAGTAGTTAAATGTGTTCTATTTTATTGTTGAAATTTGCAATCATAGAAATTAAAAAGTTCAATTTAAGTATATTCAACTTTAAATCCTTAGAATTGGAAATTATTGTATTTTAAGAAGTTTTAGTTAAAAATTTTTGTTGTGAATAATACGATTCTTAAATTATAATTCTATAATTTTGTTTAATGTTCAATAATTACTTTATTTGTGATGACAAAATACTTCAAAAATGGTTTGCTTTCCTCAGACTGATATTTATTCTTTGAGCCAGAATATGTTTAAACAGATTCCGTAGACTCATCTTTACAAGCAATTAAACATTTTTATATTTTGAAAAACTTTCGGTCCAAAATTACTGCATCACTGATATATTTATATTTATTTGCAAAAATGTGTCATATTATTTCACAAATGTTGATTTTTAATTATTGGATAATAATAATTCAAACGAACTGTCTACCGTTACGGAATTTTCTGTAAGACTGGCCCTTTTCCAGCTCGTTCATAGCTAATGTTAAGGAAAATTCCGTTATATTAGCCCTAGCGCTATACCGGACCGTGTTAGTCTTACGGAAAATTCCATTACACTATTCAGTGTCTCATTCAAACTTGAAATACTCCATGCTTATTTGCTTTTTTGGTATAGTTATTATGACAAAAGTAGATAATTCTATCCTAATAAGAAATGAAAGTCGAGAAACTGTTAATTTTTCTTTATTGGAATATTTTCAAAAAGTATATTGATATTTTAACTGAACGTTCCATGAAAAAATTATTTTCTCATTGAAGGAAGAAAGAAGCAAATATAAAAGAGAAGATAAAGGAAAATAAATAAAAAAGATGAAACCTTTGTTTGGCAACATAATCGAAAAAATGAAACTAAAAGAAGTCCCCTCCAGTTATTCTAAAGAATTAAGATAAAGGATGAAAGCGACGAATATGTCCAATACGCATGAGCAAGGGGAAATAAGGGACATAGGGGTAAAGGGGTTAGAGAACAGCTCCTGGGGGTATTCCTAATCCTCGTTTCTAGCACCAGACTTGGTTCTGACGAACCACACAACGAAACATTAATACCAAGTTGCAAAATTAATGTCCTGATTTATCATATTCAAGAGAACGAAAACCGGGTCGATAGTTTTCCGGGCTTCAAGCACAGTAGTAAAACCATACGAAATCGCTATGCAAACCATGTCCACGGATAAAGCTCGCTCAACCCCAGATTTCCTCTAGATGAGATCTGCTTCATTTTTGAAAAAAAATTCTAAATTAGGTCGAACTGCACATTTTCTTCAGAGCAGTTTTTCTTTTACTCAATTTATTCCTTCTTTAATAAAATAAATTAAGGAAAAATCTTGGAATTTCTCAAAGAAAGAACAAACTACTAGGACTTGAAATAATTTGAAAGCAAATACCAACAAAGCTTGATTCACAATATACGTTTAGAGAGCATTAGAAAGATTTTTCATGAGAATTTTTTGTATTGAAGATCAAATCAGGTATTTTATTCATAAGTTGGTGAAGAATTTTATATCATTCGAGTACATCAATTTAAATTCTAAATGAGTGAAGTATTTGTAGAATTTTTTTCTTGGTTTGAATGTATATCAGATATAATAATCTATAATTCATTCTTTCTGTCCACGTTGTTTTCGCTAGCTTTTTTGCTGCTTTTTCTTTCACGACTTTTTCTATCATGAAGTTGCTCCCATTTAAAAGTTAATAATTGTTAACGACTTATTTTCAAGATCCTAATTTAAGAATGCTTCAATTTTTAAATGAAGTTTGGAATTGTTTAATTTTCAACTAAAGTTTTTTTGCTTCGAAAGCAAGCAGGTCAAAAATGAAGAGTCAAAAATTAAGGAGATTTTGAGCAGATTCTATCTTTTTCGACAATTAATGACTCTTTTAATATCAATTAAAAAAATATTTTTCCAGTACTGTTACAATACGGGTTTTCATGATCTTTCTATTAAAAATAAGCATTATTAATGCCCTGAAAATACGTTCAATAATTTAGATATTACCAGAAATTTGTGTTTGTTTTTAGAGACCACCCTGAAATATTTTAGAATCATATTGAGAATTTTACTCAGGCTAATGTTGTACAATAATTTTTAATTGATAGCCTTAATAATTCTAAATTTTTGAACTGAAATCTTTCCGAATCGATAATAGTTTCAAATTCAGATTTAAAAAAAGTCAAAACAATTTCGCTATTATATCTTTCAAATTTTCATATTGAAACCCTTGATGGTCAGTTTTATATTTAATGAGTTAAATATTCTAGATTGGTTGGTTTAAATTTTTATCAGTTTTATGTTTAATATTTTTAGGTTTGAATATTCAAGCCTTAAAAATGAGCCAATTTTCGAACTAGCATTGAAAATTGATTTTTTTTAATGTTCCAAAATATTAAAAATTTCAAACTCAACTTGAAAAAAAACAATTTTGAATTGAAAAACTTTGAATTGTGCGATTTCGGAAATAGGAATCATAGCTATCTTATTTTTTTTATTTTTTTATTTTTAGTTCACATAATATCCTTAAATTATCCGAAATCTAGTTGAAGATTAAAAAAATAAATCATTTTAAATTGAAAAATATTTGATTGGAAGATTTCAAGAATAGTTAACAATTCTAAATAAAGTGTTACAAGTTAAACGATTTGAAATTAAAAAGTTAAAAATTGTGTTGTTTAAAATTAAAATAGATAAAATCCAACTATCTGACATTGATTTCTTAGTATGTATGTATGTATACCATTAAGCCATTTCCCTTTCAGGGTAGGCGTGACACTACCCGATTCGGGTAGTGTTTCTAGGTTGATAGCTTGTAGTGAAATAACTACAAGTGTGGGCTCACCACACCCACGATGTGCCAACAGCACTCGGTTTTCTCGAATGGTCACCCATCCAAGTACTAACCGCGCCCAACGCTGCTTAACTTCAGTGATCTGACGAGAACTGGTTTTTTCAGCGTGGTATGGCTGTTGGCCAGTAAGTAAAGTAATTGAATAATTTCTGTAATTTTGAATGGTTAAAGTTTTAGAGTTCTGAATTTTCATGCCGAACACGTAATTTTTATTTTTTCTGTTTCATAAGTTATAATTTTGTAATTAAAATTAAAATTATTGAAGTTTGAAAAGTATAATTGACAGTATAACATTTTTTGATTCTTGAATGATTTAAATTTACATTGAAAATGGAAATTTGGAAGATTCTGGGTATAAAAAAATTTCAAACTCACAATTCTCGTCAATGAACATTTTTTTCAGATTAAAATTAAGTTTTGATTCGTTTAATTTTCAAAGTTCCGTGGTAGAAATTTTTTCATTTTTAATGTTTCCTATTTAAAATTACTTTATTTTTAACGCTTTTTTTAAGGATAATTCAATTCTAAAGGTTTATAATTGAAAATGTTTCCATTCCGAACGGTGAAAATGACAGTACATTTTTTTTATATTAAGAAAATTTTTCTAGTCAATTGTAATGTTGAATAATAATTTTTTTATGCAATAAAGTTTTGGAATTCTAGAAATTCAGCATCTTCTACTTTGAAACATTTAATTTAGTTTTCAATTTCAAATTTCAAGCGCTTCGAATTTAAAAAAATTTTAATTCGAAAGTTTTAAATGTTTAATTATTCAAATTTAAACGCTTTTATGGAGAAGGTATACAATTTTATATCCTTTAAATTTCAAATGATCCATTTTTCAAAATTCTAATTTGAAATCATTCAATATTTAGATTCTTTAATTCGAAATCAAATTGTTGAATTTTAAACATATTAAATTAGAAATTATATAATTTCAACTCATTTCAATTGAAGTTGACCTATTTTAAGGCAGGATTCTACTTTGAATGCGCGAAAAAATGCGACAAAAATGCTATTTTTGGAAATTTTTTTAAAAACATTAAGAAAGATATTGATGTAGGGTTTGTTGTGCTTCATAAATATACTCTTAAAATACATTAAAAAAAATTTTAGTTTATTTTATGCGCTCTATATACATTTAAATGGCACTTGAATACAACGCCTCGAAACCGCGTTTTTACCGCTTGTTAAAAAAATCTCCGAAACTACCGAATCGATTGGTCTGAAATTTTAACCAAATATTCTTTACATACATATATATTTTTTTTTTGCAAAAAAATGATAGTAAAAATAAAAATTTTCATATAAATCTGCTACCATCGGTTAATGTATATGTATAGAATATGTGGTAAAAATTTCAGACCAATCGATTCGGTAGTTTCGGAGATTTTTTTAACAGGCGGTAAAAAACGTGGTTTCGAGGCGTTGTATTCAAGTGCCATTTAAATGTTATATAGAGCGTATGAAATAAACTAGACAAAATTTTTTAATGTATTTTAAGAGTATATTTATGAAGCATAACAAACCGTACATCAATATCTTTCTTAATTTTTTTTATTTACAAAAATAGCATTTTTTTCGCGCGTTCAAAGTAGAATCCTGCCTTAAAAATGTTAGTATGAAATTTGTCAATTTTGAGAGCTTCTGGTTTAAAATTTAGCAATTTCAAACCATTTCAGTTTCAAATTATTCAATTAAAAACGCTCTTATGTAGAAATTATACAAGTTTAATTCCTTTTTAATCCATTCGAAACATTGTCCTTTCACTTGAAATCTTACCTTATCTAGAATTGTTTGAATTGGAACATTTTCAATTCAAAATCGATCCACACATTTTTTTTTATTTCAAGAGCTTTCAATTTGAAATGATTAATTATTGTATTAAAATTTTTTTGAACTGTAAATATTTTTAAATTTGTTCAATAATGGATTTAAAGAAGGTTTATATTTTTATTGTTAGGCATTAAAAACCCAGAGACGTGAACGCGCACTTGGCACGCATGCATTTACTGGCACAATAAATTCCAGAGATATTTTTATCTGAAGTTGGATAAAACGTTGCAAACAATTGACAACTACATATAAAGTTGTGAATGCGGTTGTAAATCCGCCTCCTGATAAAAACTGTCTGATGTCGGATAATTGTAGTTGTCAACTGTTTGCAACATTTTTATCCAACTTCAGACAGATAAAAAATATTTCTAAGATTCACTGTGGCTAGTGAAGAATAAAGTTTCAGAATATACTCTTTAAAAAGTCCTTCAATTTTGAGAGCACCTATTAAAGTTTGCTTTATATATATATATGAATGTGTAAAATATATGTAAAATTTTTCCATTGGAGCAAAGGAAAAAGAAATAGTGAATAAGGAAGCCGAGCGATCTATTTAACTGATATACCAAACCAGGAATATTAACGATATGAATCTGGTAGAAACTCGGTAGTTTTAAGTAACGAGATGGAAATAAGGAAACTTCCTGTACGTCAATCTAACTATGATTAATAGCACTTTAATACTCACTGGATAAAATATCTAGCTGCGTTTCTCATCTTTCAATGAAATTCAATAATTTAGTGAAATTAATTAAATAAGTTTTGAAACATGTTTCAGCTTCATGGCATACTAAAGTACGTTTCAGAATGTCTCCTTATCAATTCAAAACTTCTGAAAGGAAATCTATATTAGTTTCTTTTTTCAGGATAAAAAAAACAATGTATAAATATTTTATAGGTAGCCGATTAATATTATCTGAAATAAAATGAACATTACACTCAGAATGATTGTCTCCATTTTCTACCAATTTTATTTTTCACGTTCTGATATTGCTTGGAATATTCAACTCCTTCAATACCGAGGAAAAGTTGAATAATGATAAAAGATGACAAAAAACAGCAAAATATCAGATAAGTCTGACCGAAAACTGTCTATTTCACTTACAATTCTTCCATTTGCAAGTATATAGAGAAAAACCTCACATTCTAAATATACATTTTTTTCTTTTATATCTAAAGAATTATTTCTTTTTATGGTTTACTAATACTAAAGATATTAATTACTTCAAAAATTGAAACAAAAAAAGACTTCAATAAAAAAAATTACATTTCTAGGTATTATTCACATTTTTAAATATTTTTTTAAATCTAGAAAGTCTGCAATTTAATATTTCAATTTACATCAAATGAGGAGGGGGGGGGTATTAGTAGGCGGATTTTAAAATAAGAGATATAGGAAATTAAAAAACATAATTGCATGAAGGCTCAAATAATAATTCAATGCACTGTATTGCATGGTTCAGATAATAAACAATAATTACTGAACGTGATTTGAATCCTAATATACAAACTATATTCCTAACTACGATTCCTATTTAACAAACGTTTAAAAAACTTTTGCTTTACATTCAATTATATAGTAAAGTTATAATAAATTTATATTAATTATAATATGTATGGATTGTATAGTGCATCTATGTATTATATTTATAATATTCCAGACAATCAAATTTTAACATGAACGATTTATTTAATTAATTTTAGTTATTTATTAAATGCGTAAATAATAATTAGCCCTAGCATATTTATTATTGAAAATAATAAAAAATCATTATTTCGTAACGTAATCGCGAGTATAATCATACAAACATTATTATGTATTTACAATGATTTTTTCACACATTAAGCACTTTTAATGTTAAAATTTTTTTATGTTTTATTGAAAAAAATATAATGCTGGAATGAATTAAAATTCATATCTGACAAAAAAGAAAAAAATTGTAACTTTCAGATAGATATATCAAAATTTCTACACCCGGAGTATGTTCAAGATTTTCGGAAACTCACTTTTTTCATTTTTTTGTGTATAAAATCTTTGTTTATATCTTTAATTAACTGCAAAATCTATATATTATACTTTTATTTAATAAAAAATAATGAAATTATTTAATTAATTATTATTATTCATAAAAGTGTACGATCTGTCTAGAAACTAGTCGATTCGAGCGTTACATTCCAGTCTAGCCACTAGACAGTCAGGCTATGACGCGCCAGTATCGACTCAAGGCGGACTAGACAGGAACAGTACAGCGCCACGAAATTTTTCAACATAGGCCAGACAATACTTTGACGTCCCATCGATAAGCGGTTGCAGCAGTTTAGTTAAAAACATCATCCTCGTGGAAGTTATGTTTTAAATGAGCTTTTGGTCTAATCATTATTTGATACATGTACGAGGTTTTAAAAATAAAACATTAGTAAATCCCAACAAAAACTGAAAATATAAATTTTCAAAATGAAAACAGATTCATTCATTAGCAATTTTTATTTGTTCTTTTAATTTAAATTAAATTCATTTGAATTAATTTGATACATAATTATATTTTCCAATTTGAAGCAAGTCGTTTGATTTTGTTCAAGTTGAGTAAATATACAGTTGTGCGTTTGTGTGTTAAAATGACGTCCTTTTTCCAGAGGTAAAAAGAGACGAGTGTGAACGTGTCTCGTTAAAATTAATTGACCGCGAGTATCGAGTCCAATTAGGCATTGAGTTTCCAATGAATTGCAGGCGTCTGAACAACATAATAACAGCCACTATTCGTAAAAGTTGCATAAGAAAAATTTCGGAAGAGTACGAAATACGAAAGCAGGAAAAGGGTTAAAAAATTGTAAGAAACTGCATGAAATGGCGAAACACATTTTTTCAATTATTAAAGACATTCTACAAAAAAGTCAGTTTCCACTTTTAATTCTTTTAAAAAATTGATAAAACACAAAAATACTTCATTTGAAAAATCAGACCGAGAATAACACTTTTTACATTAACACAATTCAAAGTTGATGCAAGAATATAAAACATTCCTTAACTCAAGACCTAATATTAATATATTTGATTGAGAAGTATTGAAGTTGTAGTCAATTATATTATTCGAAGAAACGATTTTTAAAGTCAACATTTTCTCATTTATGTAACTAAAAGTTGATGTGAGAACGCAAAAGATTCATTGAATCGAGACGTTTTGATTGACCTATTTATATATTTTTATGTCGACTTCCTCTGTGAGAAAGCAAATACATTTTCTAATTGAATTGAATTCACAGATAGTTTCTCATTTCACAAAAAACCCTTTGGAATACATTTTGATGCAGCTAATTTTAAGATGGGATTCCATCTCGCTCAGTCTTCGGGTACGAAACTACCGTCTACTGTTATTGCCGTAAAAACAAGGTTATTTTTTATAAGAAGAGAAATTCAGACAACACTTCCAGACAAATATTATTTAATGAAATTTGACGTTTCGTCACCACCCAGCTAACACAGTTACTAGTCCGAATAGTCACATAATTGTAACAAGATTAAAAAAATCAGTCACTGGTGACTTCCATGGTGGTCACCCAGTGACAATATATTTCCCACTCAAAGTAGTAACAAATTACAAGCGAAGCAGGTAACATTATCTCGCCATTGTAATCACATGCTTGTAACAAAGTGATGTTTGGAAACGCAACGTGCAATGGCAGCTTAACCTCAAAATATACATCGTTTCGGAATTATAATTATGAATATTTTTGCAAAAATGTTGGAAAGGAACATAATTAAACGATAAATAAGTTCCAGAAAAGGGAGATAATATGTGAACAAAGCTTTTATAAAAAAA
>CAKNYM010050254.1:4313-28791 GCA_932195095.1 Andricus curvator
TTACATTATAGAAGGAGCGTTGTGCATTGAAATCTTACTTTTCATTTGTAAAATAATAGTTAGAAAGCAGAAATTAGTCCTCAAAAGTAATGTAACTTTGACCAAGCATATTTTTAATGCCATCAATATTTATTAAAATTTGACAAATCGTCGATCTACCTTATTTATTTACGAATCCAGGCATACCACATACGTTATAATTTTTAACAATGGTTATGCATAAAGTATAGCCGGAGAAGTCGAAATAAAGTTTGAAATGTTGAAAATTATACTCTACTTGAATTTCGTCTTTCGGCTAGGGGATTCAGAGTCTTTCAGTAGGGGATTCGAAATTATCCCAATGAAATGTTTCGATTAGACGACAATTCAAGTAAGAGTATTTTCAAAAGTTCAAACTTTATTACGACTTCTTCGGCTATATTTTATGTATAACCATTGTCAACAATTATAACGTATATGGTATGCCTGGATTCGTAAATAAATAAGGTAGATCGACAATTTATCAAATTTTAATAAATATTGATGGCATTAAAACTATGCTTCGTCAAAATTACCCTACTTTTGAAGACTAATTTCTAGTTTGTAACTATTATTTTACAATTGAAAAGTAAGATTTCAATGCACAATGCTTCTTTTATAATATAATGCAAAATTTATTTCCAAATTTTGACTGGATATCAAGTATATTTCGAAACTATCCTAATGAAACGTTTCGAGTAGACGAAAATTCAAGTAGAGTATAATTTTCAAAATTTACTTCGGCTTCTTCGGCTATATTTTATGTATAACCATTGTCAACAATTATAACGTATATGGTATGCCTGGATTCGTAAATAAATAAGGTAGATCGGGAATTTGTCAAATTTTAATAAATATTGATGGAATTAAAAATATGCTTCGTCAAAATTACCCTACTTTTGAAGACTAATTTCTAGTTTGTAACTATTATTTTACAATTGAAAAGTAAGGTTTCAATGCACAACGCTTCTTCTATAATATAATGCAAAATTTAATTCCAAATTTTTACTGGATATAAAGTATATTTCGAAACTATCCCAATGAAATGTTACGATTAGACGAAAATTCAAGTAGAGTATAATTTTCATCATTTCAAACTTTATTTCGACTTCTTCGGCTATATTTTATGTATAACCATTGTCAACAATTATAACGTATGTGGTATGCCTGGATTCGTAAATGAATATGGTAGATCGACAATTTGTCAAATTTTAATAAATATTGATGGCATTAAAAATATGCTTGGTCAAAGTTACATTACTTTTGAAGACTATAATTTCTGGTTTGTAACTATTATTTTACAAATGAAAAATAAGATTTCAATGCACAACGCTTCTTCTATAATATAATGCAAAATTTAATTCCAAATTTTCACTGGATATCAAGTATATTTTGAAAGTATCCCAATGAAATGTTTCAAATAGAGCATTTTCGACATTTCAAACTTTATTGTTTCCACTTCGTGCGGCTACTATATCGGAAACTATTTTTGACAATTATTACTTGTGTGGCATGCCTGGATTCATAAACGAATAATGTGGAAGGGATTTCTAAAGATAATTGAAAAGGAAATAAATCTTTAAAGATCAACTGGGATTGAAAATATTGACCGATTTTTTTCAATCTTTTTTTGATTTACTCGTAATAATATAACGAGACTAATGCAGCCTATTACAATTTAATCAGGTAATATTGTACAAAATTTGGATTTTTCTCCGCTGTGTCTAATCTCAAACAATGGGAAGGTCGCGGGAGGCCAAAAACCGTCCGCTCGACAATCTGCCCCCTGTCGCAAGGGTACCGGTTTCCAGACAATGCCTGACCCAGGCCGACTGTCCCCTGAAAATTACTTTATTGCAGGAAATTTTTTTCACACTTTTTTTCCGATGCACCCTTTTTTCCTGAAAATATTCCTACGGTGATTGGCTGTCGAAATTTTTTTTTTCACTAACAAGCTCCACCTTTTTGGGCGTGCTTATCATAGTTCTGTCTCTCTCGCACACTCAACTCAGAATTCCCACGGGTGTCCCCAGCCCTCTTAAAAAGTTCGAAAATTGGTTATTTATAGTTGATAATATTAAAAGAACGAAGTTGATATTTCAACAAATAGTAAAATAGTGCATTTTTAAATTATGTTATTTGTTTAAACTATTATCAATTGTTATGAGGTGACCAAATTTGATAGCAAAGAGTCATTGATAAGTAACTGACAGTTGTTTCTGTAAAGGAAAACGGAATTTCATTCTGCAAATACATAACAATTTTGACATAAGAAGAATTAGGTTCTAAAAATTATTATTAATAATGATGAAAACTGTTGATTGTTATCCAAGTATTTTAACTTTAAATATTAGTCATTTTCAGTGTATTATACTGAAGAGACGAGGTTTTTCTGTCGAAAATATTAAAATATTGCATTTATTGATTAATTTTCTTCAAAAAATTAATAATATTATCGGAATACAAAATATAATAACTAAGAACCAGATCAGTTTTTCTCGGCAGCTTATAACCTTGATTTTTTTCATATATTCCATGTGCTAGATTTAGCCGTGGGGTTTAGTTGTTAGGAATAAGGTGCGTTAGATGTAAGTTAGGTGGTTTGATACCCGCCGCCAGTGTTTGCGATTCTTGATAGTATTGAAGCGTGCGATGATATGAGTAATAATCGGATTATTTCCAAAGACAGATATCACTTTTCCAATGAATGGATCTTATAGTTTATAAAATTATAATTTTAAAAACGCACATAAAATACTTTTTACGTATTGTTTACCATTTTTAATTTAATGTTGAAATATGAATTTTCTATCACGATGTCGATTGGAGGACCCCTCTGACGTCAAAGGGATCGGATTTTCCACCAATCACAGCTTATGTGTCTAATAGCGGAAATCTACCGAAAATAGATATATTTATGGTATCGGCGTATTTTAAGAGTAATTGTGAATTCGTAAGTGCAGAAATACGAGGAGTGAAAATGAAACGGTTAGGTGGCCTAACCTCTTTATCATAAGTTTCGTTAGTTTCCATCAAAGCCACATCGTCACATTGATAATTATGAGAACCTCTGAGTCACGTGAACCCGCGTGACACCAACTTGAATAAGTGTTTTCCCGCCTTCAATTTTTAATAATTTGTTTCTGTTGAACGACTCAACAGAAAAAAATTTAGAACGCACCTTGGGTTTAGATTAAAATAATGTATTAAAAAATGATTTTATCTGAAATTGCAAAACAACCCTATTGTGTATGCAGTGGTATAGGTAATTGAGTTTGAATGTTAAGTTAAGTTAATTAATAATATAAACATTTTTTTTTGTTCGTAAAAATGAATGTCGGATTCAAACGGATAGCGGTCGATAGATCACTTGGAGGATAGAAATGGATAGGGGCGGATTCACACTTCACGTATGGAAAAGTATTCAAAGCGTATAGGGATGTTTGTAATTTTTTCTTCTTTTTTAACAATATTACAATGGCTTGTAAACTTTTGAACGAGTAGTCCCCTCTTCCCTTTTTTTTGTAAAAGAGGACGACTACAAACAACTTAAAAATGGTTTTATACAATTACCGTTTGTTTGTGTTTTCGTGTCAATGGCCATTTGGTCAGACTCTTTTGTAATTTTTACCTTGAGAAAGACCCAAAGACAGTTTGAAACGTCGATTTATTTCAAGTTTTTTAACAAAATAAACATATATATTGAACGTATGACCAAAATAATTTGTCTTAATCTCTCTAAATGAGATCAATCTTCATTTCCTATCTGTTTGAATGCTTTTTACTTCGGGCAGGGTACCTTCCAAGCAGCTACTCCGTTCTCGTCGGTATTCAAACCACGAGTTTCTATCTAATTGATATGTTACAGTCAATGTCGGAAATCAGTCATTGTCAAAAATTCCTAGTCAATGTCGACATTGACTGCTGTCGTCGGTCATTGTCGACATTGACTAGTCAATGTCTATCCCAGAAACTAAAGTTTGGAAATTTCCAACATTGACCGGTCATTGTCGACAATGACTAAAGCCCAGCGGTCAATGTCACTTTGCTTCAATTCGTCAGAGCTGGGGGCAATTAGGGGAGGCAGGTGCCTAACTCTATGATTCATTATTGCTCAGGTACGTGAAGGTATCCTGCATTGATACTTTGCTATATATTGTTAATACGATTTTTAGAAATAAAGGTTTAAACAAATTAATGAACAAAAGCCATTTTTTGTGATTCCCAATGATTATTTGTTTGAAATTCACTGTTTTCATATAGAATATGAGAGAAAGGTATGCCTAATTATGACTATTCAAAAATATCTGCTGCTTGGCAGCATTATTTAAACAATTTTTATAAACAAATACGCAGTTTTCGTATGCTACAATGAATAGGCTCCATTTTTTGCAGAATCGATCAAAAATGTCTTGCCAATGACTTCTTGCCGTCATTTTTTTTCAAATCAATAACAACTGGTAATTACTTAAACAATATTTATAAACAAATTCGCATCTTTAACATTATTCCACAAGTGGGGCCAATTTTTTTGCGGAATCCACTAAAAATATATCCTTAGTGAATCCTAGCTGTAATTTTGTTCAAATTGATGAAGAAACATTAATTTTTTAAACAATTCTTATGAATAAATGCACATTCTGACCATTTTTCCAATAATAGGCTCCATTTTCTTCACGAAATCAACTAAAAATATATTCCCAACGACTCTTCGCTATGATACTTTACCAACGGATAAGACAAGTTAATTATTTAAACAATTTTTATAAACAAATTAACATTTTGGTCACTTTTGCAGGAATAGCCTAATTTTTTTCGTGTAGTAAGCAACAAATGTCTTACCAATGACTCCTTGTTGCCTTGTTTGTCCAATTAACAATAACTGTTTATTATTTAAACAAGATTTATGTAGAAATGCACAGTTTGACCATTTTTCCATGAAAAGTATTAGTTTTCTTTGCGGAATCAACAATAAATGTCTTGCCAATTATTCCTTCTTGTCACATTCTCTTAATTAGGAAAAAGTGGCGATTGTTTAAACAATATTTATAAACAAATTCACCGTTTGACGATTTTCCAATGATACACTTTTGGCGGAGTTGTTGTCAAGATACGATTCCCAATGATAAATGGTCAAACTGTGAATTTGTTTATAAATATTGTTTTATCAATTAACACTTGTTCCTAATTATTAAAATGTGACAAGAAGGAATAATTGTCAAACATTTATTGTTTATTGCGCAAAGAAAATTAATACTTTTCGTGGAAAAATGGTCAAACTGTGCATTTCTACATCAATATTGTTTAAATAATAAACAGTTATTGTTAATTGGACAAACAAGGCAACAAGGAGTCATTGGTAAGACATTTGTTGCTTACTACACGAAAAAAATTAGGCTATTCCTGCAAAAGTGACCAAAATGTTAATTTGTTTATAAAAATTGTTTAAATAATTAACTTTTCTTATCCGTTGACAAAGTATCATAGCGAAGAGTCGTTGGGAATACATTTTTAGTTGATTTCGTAAAGAAAATGGAGCCTATTCTTGGAAAAATGGTCAGAATGTGCATTTATTTATAAAAATTGTTTAAAAAATTAATGTTTTTTTTATAATTTTGAACAAAATTACAGCTAGGTTTTACTAAAGATATATTTTTAGTGGGTTCCGCAAAAAAAGGCCCTATTTGTGGAATAATGTTAAAAACGCGAATTTGTTTATAAATATTCTTTGAGTAATTACCAGTTGTTATTAATTTGAAAAAAAATGACGGCAAGAATTTATTGGCAAGATATTTTTGGTCGATTCTGCAAAAAAATGGAGCCTATTCATTGTAACATACGAAAACTGCGTATTTGTTTATAAAAATTGTTTAAATAATGCTGCCAAGCAGCAGATATTTTTGAATAGTCATAATTAGGCATACCTTTCTCTCATATTCTATATAAAAACTGTGAATTTCAAACAACTAATCATTGCGAATCACAAAAAATGGCTTTTGTTCATTAATTTGTTTAAACATTTATTTCTAAAAATCGTATTAACAATATATAGCAAAGTATCATTGCAGGATACCTTCACATACCTGACCAATAATGAATCATAGAGTTAGGCACCTGCCTCCTCTAATTGCCCCCAGCTCTGACGAATTGAAGCAAAGTGACATTGACCGCTGGGCTTTAGTCATTGTCGACAATGACCGGTCAATGTTGGAAATTTCCAAACTTTAGTTTCTGGGATAGACATTGACTAGTCAATGTCGACAATGACCGACGACAGCAGTCAATGTCGACATTGACTAGGAATTGTCGACAATGACTGATTTCCGACATTGACTGTAACAGATATATACCAAAGGAGATGTCGCTAAGTGAGCAAGTCCCTTCGGCTGAGACTTTCGGTCGTTGCATGAGTATATTCCGCTGTTTTAACGTTCGTCCAAAGGAATCATTATTGAATCTGCCTCCTACTCGTGTCTTGCAATTCTCTTAATACCAAAACACGAGTTAGGATTTCGTTGCTGTCCTATAACTTAAAGGCCCCGAAAAAAATCACAATCGAAATGAATTGGAAATGTTAGAATGCGATTTGCAATTGAGAGCTAAAAAAGGGCGGCCTTGTGAAATGATTTCAATTTTCAAAAATTTTGATACCTAAAAAATAAATATAGTCTTAACCCAGGGATCACAGTCTCTATTCTTTCTAAAATAGAGGAATAGAGGACTTTTTTCAAAAATAGAGGACCTTTTTCCAAAAACAGAGGACCTTTTTTCCAAAAATAGAGGACTTTTGGAGGAATTTTTTTGAAATGAAGGATAGTATATGAATCAAGGTTAATAAAAATGTTATTAGTGTTCGGATGAACAATTATATATTTTTTTGAAGAATTTAGAACGAAGTCAGTGGGAAACAAGGTATCTTTGAATGAAGGAATCTACAGGACCATTTACATTACAAACTAATAAACCTACATGAGTGAAGTCAGTAGAAAATGAGACATCTTTGAATAAATGTCTGACCATGTACGTTACAAAATAATGAAACTATACAAACTCTTTAAATGATAATGTGCTTATTAAGTTACAACTTAAAAAATCGTAAAGCTGCGTGCCAGTCAATCGCTCGTGAATACCTTTACCGTTCGGATTGTTTATTTAAGAGTTCGCAATTTGTATCAATAAAACTAAAGTTAATCGGATCTTCCACTTTTTCATTGAGTTCACACATCCTATATACCTGTGGTTCTAACAATACTCAAGTTAATCTCAATTTTACTTGTCTCATTTTATTAGCATCAGTTGTCACTAAACAGTTTACAGCCATTTCATTAAATATGAAAGTTTTAGAGTTTACAACTTACAATAAAAAACATATTATTAATAGAAATAGATAGTCTTACAAGCCTTTTCTAAATTTTAATAGCGCATTACGGCTTCATAGTTTATTAAATTATTATCACATTGAATACTGAAGAAAATATTGTTACTGTAAATTACCAAGTAATGGTATATCTTTTTAATCAAAAAAAAGAATATTCTTCTCCAGGGCAGAAGAAGGTATTAAATACCTTGTTAAACTTTTCTTTTCTATTCTTTTCAGCATTTCAGTAGTTCTCTTTCTGATATTTTGTTGTAACCCATCTACAGGGATGCAATCCCCTTTTTCATAAAAAAAAAAAAAAAAACATTTTTTGCTGGAAAAGGGGAAACCTTCTCAAGGAAAGTAGGTACAAAACTATTCAATTCGATCAGAACAGCCATAAACATCGTAGTAATATAAATAATAGGCCCAGCATTTATGATGATAATCATATTTTTATTTAGAGTATTACAGTACATTTTTTTTATGTTGCACAAACTAGCAACCACTAAACATAATGTATAACACATTTTGCAAATCTCTGCTTTTTTACATATACTATATATATATATTTTTACATACATTTTATGCAAATATAAAATTTACTACAATCGAGAACATAATATATTATGTTAAATATTTAAAAACTAATTAAATAATTTTTTGTATCCCGAACGATTAACAACTTCAGTTTTCATCCATTTTCAACTTTTTAGATACGAAAGTGTCTAAAATATTTGATTTTCGATTTTCTATTTTTTTTCGTAATTCATCTACTTTGTTTTTCTGGATTTTCTCGGCTTCCCGTAAATTCCGTTCTGCTGCAGTCAGTTGTTCTAAAACAGCTTTAGTAGTTTTATTTCCTGCTGAAGTAGCCTTTTTGATCATTTTTTCCATGGAATCCGTTTCTGTAACCTTTTCTTTATAATTTTTCTCTTCTTCTTTTAATTCGGCTTCTAAAACCTTTAAATTCTTTATCTTCTCTTTAGCCTCCAATGCCATTTGCTTTTCTCTTTTCTCTTTTTCCAAATCTTTTTCTTCCTGCTTCTTTTTTTCTTCTACTTTTTTTCTTTCGCTATCCAAATACATTTGATAAGCTCGATGTGCTTCTCGAGACGTTTTTACAAGTTTATTAGTGATTGGCACTTTATATGCTTGAGAATTCCAGTTATTCATACCATTTTTAACGTTCAACAATGTATGAGTAAGTGTGATGTGTAAAAAGAAAATAATGAAATCCAAATTTTACAAGGTTTTAGTCTAACTACTGTTAATGAAACATATACTGATTATTTCGAAGTATGCTTCCTTTTCATTATTTGTTCTTTGTAGCAATATTAGAGGCGACCAGAGCAAGGCGGGACAAAGGCACTACTTCTCAATTTGTATTTTGTATTCGTAAAGAATTGTTTTGCCATATTGAATTCTTTACGAAATTAAAGCATAAAGGTTCACAGTATATAAAGAACAATTTACATTGAGCTATTTCGCAACAGATAGCGAGTATTTTAATAAAAAAATAACTTGTCACCTTCCGCACCGGTATCTACTAACAAAAGGTACTTATTCCAAGTTTGTTTGGAATTCATTATTTCAATATTTTCATAATATTTCTTCCTACATACTCATTTTCCTATAATAGTTTGTCGTACACAGAGTACGCGTCAAACTCAAACTGCGCGGTCATACTAACAAAATGGTGGAATTAAGCGGTTGCGTGACTTGGACGAAACGGGGCCCTCAAGTGGCTAGACCATGTATTTATTGGATCATGAGTGTAACTGTCTGATACTCGAGTAGTGCCGCGATCAGCGCGCATGCGCAGCAATTTAACATAAGCTCTTAGGAGAGACTTAAGCACGTAATATATCTATATATCGTTTGAACTGTTCGTTTTCTATAGATAGATTGAAGTCACCGTTGAAAGTCTCGCTAACTCATGTCCACGGATTGTTATTTTTCTATTGTTTGTCGCATCGTTTTTATTGAAAAAAGGGGAATAGGGGGACAAAATGTATAAATAGGGGAAAATAGGGGATATTCAAGAAAAAAGGGGAAAATAGGGGACACACTTGCATCCCTGCATCTACCTTCTGTCGTTTTGCATTTTCTTTATCTTATCAAGCATGGCATTTTTGAAATCCTTTTCTGCTGATTTTAAATCACCCTCTAATTTCTTGATTGTGTTTTGTTCTTTTTCTACACTTTCTAACAGTGCTTTTTCTTTGGCTTGAACTTCAGTCTTAGCAGCTTCCTTCTTAGCCTGTTCCTTACCGATTTGCTTTTCGTTATCCAAGTAAAGCTGGTATGACGAATGAGCCTACTGTGCCAGTCTCACTAATTTAGGAGTTATGGGAATTTTGTGCACCATTTTATCATATTTTTTAAGCCGTCAGCAATTGCGAGTTTTACATTTAAAGTTCTTTCCGTCATTCTATTTTTGTCTTCGGTTAGAAGCCTTCCTGATAGTGAAAAGCCTCTTTCTACAACGGCGTTTCCATATGTCAGAGTAAGAGCAGTTTGGACGACTCGCTTTATCTCTTGATATCTTACACTCGGATTTGAATGATTTTGAAGGCTAAATATGAGGCTCCAATAAGAATCAATTCATTCATCCTTTTTCAGTTTGAATCGCACATTTTCGTCCAGTTGTAACAAACCTCCATTCGCACCCTAATTTATTGGTGTCAATACAAAGAAGTGGTATTAACTGCCCAAATTTTTTTATATAAGATACACTTTCAGGTTTCGTAATATTTTCGGGAGTAACACATTGCAAATATTGCAAGGCTTTGAAACACTTAATTTTGGTAAGTAAATGATTTACTGCAACTGCGCCTTTTACTGTTCCTCCAGGATTTACCTCAAGCAAATATAAAAAGTTTGTTTTATCTTTAAGAAGTGAAGTAAGTTTTTCCCTAACAAATGAAGTTGATTTCGGAATTGGCCCTTTAATAATACTCGATAGCAAAATTAAAATTAGCAGTTTTAACTGACCATACAGTATGTGAATAAGCGGTTCTTCTTTTTTCATAATCAAGGTAAATTCAGCAGTGAAGATCTTGGATGCATAAACGATAAACTTTAAAGTGCTCTTTAAATGCGCGGCTTTTAAATACTTTATTATATCAATATAATTCTGCTTTTCAAGAGTGCAAGACTCATTCTTTGGAATGTACGTCAAAAAATAATTTTCTAACACTGGTAACTAATCATATACTCTTTCAGCTGCTGGATCTATAGCTAACCACCTTGTGCTTATGCGTTGAATGAACTTGTGTTGAGGCAAACTTAGATCATTTTGAATCTTCTCAAATATTTCACATCACAATACGCAGCCCATAGGTACCTATGTCAAGCAGGGGTTTAGCCTTTAACGTTTTCAACTTTTCTTTGAACAAAGTCATAACGGTTTTATTCACATTTGGTCACCGTTGCACTGGTACGACACCATACAGATAGATCCGCGATATTGATATTATTATCGATATTACGAGAGCGCGCAAGTATTCAAATGTGGCAAATTGATCAAATTATGAATTTTCTTTATCCTGATATGATCCTGATGTTCAATTTTTGATTCTGGTGTGTAAATTAAAATTTTATTTTTTAAATTTAAGTTTTTGACCAAAAATAGAGGAAAATTTTCCAAAATAAAGGAAATAGAGGACCAATGTCAAAATAGAGAAAATAGAGGACCGACTGTGATCCCTGTTAACCTGAAATAGCACAAAAGTAAAAAAAAAATCTTTATAAATATTTAAGTCAATTACTTTGTCGGTACTGAACACCTCGAAACAAATGCTTTTTTTTGGTTCAGAAGAATTATTCACAATTAATTTAAAATGCACTAAAGAAAATGCGAGTGTTCACGAAATATTGAGATTTAAGACAAAGTGTCACTTGGAACATCAAGCCCACCAACATAAGACTTGAAGACGTCAAAACTAGATTTATTATACCAAACATTCAGTCATCAAGAAATCTTAAAAATTTCTTTGTTACACAAAAAAAAAAAATGCAATTGTTTAAGTAATTGGATTTTTCATTTATTCCGTTGTTCCTACCACAGGGTGACAGCTCCCAATCTTAAATTGAAGCTTTTCTAGCTGTTTTGAAAATTATTGCGCTTAGCACTAAAGTCGCAGAATTGTCGATTTGATTTCGAAAATACAGTCAATCGATTTCAATTTAATCTTTTTCAAGGGAGGAATACAATTGGCAAAGCAAACTTCTCTTGCCCTTTCTGGAATAGAAAGATAATGCAACTTTTTAACCAGTATCAATTTTAACTTTTGTATTCTTTTACTATTCTTTGTTTTACGATAAACCATCTATATATGAAATACTCATCATTTATTTCAAACATTACACTGATACAATATCAATAGGATTACTAGTGATAACGTACCCACAACAAATAATTATTTACTGTGGGATTACTACCCTGACGTAATCAGCGAAACTGATTCCTGTCACACACACATTTTCAAACTACCCTCACACCTTATACTTGGGACGTGACACCACAAAACAACCATATTTAAAAAGTAACAAAATGTAAGACATTTAAAAATTAAATTCTATCAAGTTGAAATACATACAAGTAAAAGAACTTTCAAGTTGCGTTTCATTCAAATTTGAAGGAAAAGAATTCAGAGAATCCAAATTTTCTATCGTGCCCGAAACATAAATAATGCTTCTCTAATGGCATCATTTCAAGGACTACAATTTCGAATTAATACTCGAAACTATATTCCACACAGAGATCGCATATAGGTTCCCGAACAATTATACTTAGAGTAAATCAACAAGGAAAACTACCAATTAATCCTGTGTGGTATATTGATTTTATTATTAAGTCTGAATCAGTAGTCCGTGCACAGACCCCTTATTAGAATTACTTAATGACATTTCTGCTCAAACTGAGAGTTGAGAATGTAAATTCGGTAGCCAATTTAAATATAGAATTAAAATAAAATGTTTGCACGATACACGGAGAAAAAATCTAAGTAAAATAGCAAGGGTACCTCTCATGCGTTTGTGGCAGGTTTTTCTTTTGTTGTCCTAGCTAGAATTCATGCACTTTAAACACGAGTATGTCTTATACTAAAGTCGGGTCCAAAAGTCGAGGCCCCTCACATTTTTTGATTGCAACTCGCACGAAAAAATCTGTGAAATGTCTAATAAAAAGCACCTGAAAGCTTAAAGTCTTCCAAATGCAACGGTATGTTCACTTTGACCTGTTCCCAGAAGGAGGGCGACGTTAGGAAAAATATGAAAAAATTCACAGATATTCTTTGAACATTCCAGAATGCAATGCATTTTTCGAAATGCTGAAATATGCAATAGTTTACTTTTGACGGTGATTTATTAACAAAAATTTTATCTTGAGAACGAATGAAGATAGAAAGCCGTTTAATTGCTCCAAATGTGCAGTTTTGCCATGCGATTGCAGTGCAATAATTATATTCATAATAAAATCACTCTTACGCAAGAGATATCATGTTAAATATTTCTGACTTCAATCAGTGTGGGCGTGTGACCAGCACAGCGGGACAAGTGGCAGCAAAAAAGGTATCCTTTCTATGACAATAGTAATTCCAGAAGGAAGCCAAATGCCCAAAACAGATGTGGTCTCAACGTCTTCAAGATGCATTTACAGAGCGGGTCCTCAGAAAATCGAAACCAAATTGCGAAATATTACCCCATTAAGAATATTTTCGATAGAAAAATTTTTTTAAAATAAGTTTCTTTTAAAACTGCTACAATCATGTATATTTTTAAACTGACTCCAATTTGTTTGTGCAATCCACATTATTTTTTAATGTTTCAGAAATCTTCATAAATATTCATGGAAGCGTAATTTTTCAAAATGAAAAATTATTAAAAATTTTCCCAAGAAACTTTACATTGTTGGAAACCTTTTAAAAACTTAACTTATTTCGAAAATATTTTCAGAACTTCTAAATATCTTTTTATATAATTTGAATGTTTCCTGCAAATTAAAGTAATTGCCTTTAAATTTTCTAGATTATATTTCGAGAATTTGGAAGACATTTTTAAAAAATCCTTTTAATTTCCCCATGAATCTGCAGAAAATTTTCTTATTCTCTTCAAACATATACAAATGCTTGAAAAGCTTCCAAATTTTATTTTTAAATCTAAAAAAATTTATAATTTTTTGAAATATTTCCAAACTGTAAATAATTTTTCAATTTTTTCAGAACTTCTAAATATCTTTTAGAATTATTTAAATTGTTACTAAATTTTTTTTAATCCTGCAAAATAAAAAAAATGATTTAAAATTTTTTAAATTCTTTTTCCAGATCCAGATTTTGGAAAATCTTTTCGAATGTTTCATTTGTTCAAATTTATCTTTTGAAATGCATTAGTCAAAATAAAAAATAATTTTAATTTCCATAGAAATGTTAGTAAGATTTGTTCATTTTCCTCAAACTTATCAAATATCTCAAAAAGCATCACTTAAAATAAAAAAACATTTCAATTTACGTAGAAATGTCAGGAACATTTTTTCATTCTCCTCAATTCTATCAAATATCTCAAAAAACTTGCAAATTTTATTTTGAAATTTACAAAAATATATACCGACAAAAAAAGTCCCTTTAAACTTTTTGCATTCTTCTGAAAATATTTTCGAAATAAGTTAAGTTTTTAAAAGGTTTCCAACAATGTAGAACGAAATATAGATTTTGTTACATTTGAAATAAAATTGTCAAGTTTCTTACGGCTTTTTGAAGGTTTCAAACAATATAAAAATGTTGTAAAGATTCTTGGGAAATTTTTTAATAATTTTTCATTTTGAAAAATTACGCTTCCATGAATATTTATAAAGATTTCTGAAAATGAAATTTATTTAAAAATTTTTCTTCTATTGAAAATATTCTTAATCAGGTTAATATTGGCAATTGGGTTTCGATTTTCTGAGGACGCGCTCTGTAAATGCATCTTGAAGACGTTGAGACGGCTCTGCTTCGTTCAACCACATCTGCTTCGGGCATTTGGCTTGCTTCTGGAATTACTATTGTCATAGAAAGGGTACTTTTTTGCTGCCACTTGTCCCGCTGTGCTGACCACACGCCTACACTGATTAAAGTCAGAAATATTCATAATGATATCTCTTGCGTAAGAATGATTTTATTATAAATTTAATTATTGCACTGCAATCGCATGGCAAAATTACACATTTGCAGCAATTGAACGGCTTCTTATCTTCATTCGTTCTCAAGATAATTTTTTTTTTAATGAATCACCGTCAAAAGTAAACTGTTGCATATTTCAGCCTTTCGAAAAATGCATTGCATTCAGGAATATTCAAAGAATATCTGTGCATTTTTTTCAGATTTTTCCTAAAGTCGTCCTACTTCTGGGAACAGGTCAAAGTGGACCCTTGAAAAAGGAGGCCGAAAACCCCTGTTTTTTGGGACATTTTGCACTGGAACTATTAAAAAAATTTTTTAGGAAAAAAGTGAACACATCGTTACATTCGGAAGACTTTAAGCTTTCAGATGCTTTTAATTAGACATTTCAGAGATTTTTTTTTGGTGCGAGTTGCAATCAAAAAATGTGAGTGGCCTCGACTTTTGGACCCGACTTTAGGAAAGTTAAACATTCTTTGCTTTAAGAGCAGTCTCGCCCAGCGAGAAACACCTATCACTTGTCCGTGTTGTGATTGCAAGGAACCCTTGCGATTACGACATGGGTTTGTTGCGCTCCGCATTCTCCCACCATATCTGCGAGACAGCAAGCGCTGGTTGGCGTGGCTCAAGACCTCCGCTGTAAGAAACCCATACCGAAATCGCAAGGGTTTCTTGCAACAATAGCACGGTCAAGTGAAAGCTTTCTCGCACGGCGATACTACTTTCAAAGCATACGCTTTATTATTACATTATTATTTACTATTACAATGCGCTTTATGCTTTGGTAGTGTAGGCTTGCCACGCTAAAATTGTATGAGTTCATGCAAATATAGAAAAAACTTCGGGCCAACTTTGCACATTAAATTTTCGTACTTTAATAGGAATTGCTCAACTTGCTATTATACTTAGATTTTTTCTTCGTGTACCTATATTGTAATGCTTACGTACTGCATATATGTCTTGATATCCATTAGGCGCACCATTCGATCTATGACACTTAAATGTGAAGTTGTCCTTGGGATTTGTGGGATTCACGTACTGAATTGCCACTCGTCCTTCAACGCTTCCTAAAGCATATCCAGTAGGCACTTTTTTCTTATCTCTAAAAATAGCGACACACCGGTGCTGATATTTTAAAGGTGATTCGATTCTCTTATACTCTTGTGGAGTACCTTCCAGCTGATAAACTATTAAACCTCTTCCCGCCGTTCCCACTACAGCCATTGGGTAATCCTATACAGATTTTAAAATTAAAAAGTTCAATAATCAAGTTAACTTTTTGTTAATTATGTAAGATATGATTAACATACGTACCACATCTGCACAGTAACATCTTTCCGGTAAGCTGATGGACAACATTGGATTAGGACTCCGAGTATCCCAAAACTACAATGGGTAAATGGATCAATTTAAATTATTTCTTTTCATTCAAACTTTATTGTAATTATAAAAATGAAACTAAAATAATAATACACTACATATTAGAATTGTGCAGCATGCCTATCTTTCTTTGTTGACAGGGAAGAATTCCGTATGACCCCCCCCCCCCCCTCAATATTTTTGCATGAACAAATTATGTTCAACAATTAGGTATGTAAATACATGCTCAGTACTCTCCTAGTTAGTTGTTTTTTTATTTGATGACACCATAGCCCACAGACAAAGGCCAAAAACGGACTCTATACAATATACAGGTTTGCTTAATAATATGTAGCTTAAGAGATATGTTTTAAGTTTCAGCTTCTGTACATTATGACTTTGCAGCTTCTCGAGAGCATATGAATAATTCGCTTGTAACTAAAATAAATTTCGAGCGCGACATCGAGAAAACGTCTACTTTTTAGTCGTCCCTTACGTATAGTACAGACCTTCTCAGCCAGGAGAGATTCCCGGCCGAACCACATGGTGCGCTTTTACCTGCATTTCTTCTGGAGTAGTGGTGAAGTCGCGTCGTGATCTCTCGTTTTAGTGTCATAGCTTAGCCCTGAAGATACGAAATATCTGTACGAGGGCTTCCGGGGAGACTAACTTTTCAATATAAAATTTCAATAGCAACTAGAGTTTGAATTATTTGTCAACTTTTTTTGTCAATTACCTTCATTGAAAATAAATGTTAAATCACTATCATAAAATAATCAAAACACAAGTTGATATTTAAATTTTACATTTAGGAGTTAGTCACCCCGGAAGCACCCTTAGAGATGTTTCGTATCTTAGAGACTAGGCTATGTCACTAGAACGAGTGATCACCACAAGACTTTACCACTACTCCAGCTCTTCAGAAGAAATGGAGATGGAAGTGCACTATTTTTTTCGGTCGGGAATTTCTTCTCGCTGGACAGGTCTGGTATAGTAGGTCAACATTCTGGAAGACTGATTCAACGGGCGACTTTATTCTTTATAAAGTCCTTCTTACTACAGGGCAAGTAAATTAACAAAAACAGAAGTAAATATTATTTAATTATATAATTATGTAATTACAACCGATACTGTGATACTCCCACTCACTTGCGCCATGAGAAGCGCACCCCCGCTAGGACTAGTAATAAGATCAAACAATAGCCATATAATTTTGAACAAAGATAAAATTATAAAACTAATACACGAGGTAAGATTCTAACACTTGTAATGTTGCAGTTTTATACTGCAAATTACATGGGATGTTGGTTGTTACCTTTTTTACTTATGTGAGTGATGTTGAGTGAACCCGGGCAATGAAGCCAAGGTTCTAGAGACTAGCTGGTGGTTATGCACTGAGGTGAGGCAGTTAAGAGCGTTGGGGCAGGTATACTTAAAACGAACTCGCGGTGGTGTGCATTTGGGCAAGAGGTCCTGGCGTGGGCCCTCTTCCTACTGCTTTCCCTGACCCACAAAGCAGTGTGAATTCGGGGGGCTTTATAACTTTGATATAAATGTGAGCAACTTCTGTCCCGTTTGCAAATGCCCGTCGGGTAATACGAGGTCCGACTCTATTGTCCGACTCTGTTGTCGGATTTCTAGCCAGTATTCTGGCATTATTCTTTGATAACGGAAATTTATTTCACTTGAATAAAAGTTCAAATTGTTTTGGGAGAAAGCTCTTTAAAGGTGTGAGTTGGTATGGACAACGAGGAGCAAAAGCATCTAATAAGTCCACCTGCACGTGGTTTGAACTTGGCAAACGAAGGTGACAAGGCGTCTCGGCCCTTCTAATCGGTCTCTCGTATGTGACAACACGCTTCTCGTGTCCTAAGTTTTTTTTATGTGTGTCACGTCTCGATTTCAAACCTGGAATAATTTGAACTTGATTGTCACTACACTAAAAAGGCAGAAAGTCATAATTTCCTGTAATCATTCAAAATTCCAACTAACCCTTATCGCCGTAGATTTAGACGCTAATAGTTTAAAAGAAAACGAAAATTCATTAATCTGTATCAACTTGATTCTTCTTGCCAATATACGTTTCTTGCTTAATATTAATTTTCTGGAGTGTTTTCCTTTACAAAAAAATTGCATATATCATCCCTCATTGTTCTTTGCATGATTAAAAATTTCAGGTCATCTGGTAGACTCAGGCCACCTTTCGAAGTAGAAGCCAAGCCAGGCAATCGAAAAGTTTCACCTTCACCTCGCGCGAGAAACTTTCTTAAAGTTCAGAGGTCTTTTATTTTGATTTTTTCTTTATATTTATTTCAATTTAAAATCAGACGTAAAATAACCAATTTTCTGGCGACTCCTGGAAGGAGCCAGGAAATTCCGTTATCTTGCCCACTTGCATACTAAGTTTTTGCAGCGTTGAAGCAGATCTCCGTTGCGGAGAAGATTACTCCCATGTCGACAAAAATCACAATAAACCGCAACGTCGCCCTGGAAACTCTGGATCATCTTAACGGCCTTCTAAACAACGCAGATTGGGCCAGGAAACCAGCGTCCGTGGCCAAATATCCAATTTTTATACTTTAAAAATTGTATTACAGAATTGTGTCATTGTAACCAGTGATAATTAAGGTATCCATTCCGTAAATTATTTATTATTTAATGAAATCCTGCTCCGTAGACAGTGGCCCAAACTATAAAATTATTTTTAATTGTTCATGTGTTTTCCGTTCAAATATTTCATATTTTTATGTATTAAAATTTAGCAGTGTTAAAGTTAACAAATAAATAGTACTTTGGTAAATCACTTGCTGTCAATCGCTCGATCCCTAATTATTGAAAATTTTTAAATATCAGTGTATTTCTTATGATATTTACTACAGGATAGCACTGCCCACTTTTGCCCATTTTCATAAATTTCGCTAAAAATCACAAGTAACGGAGTCAACGTCCGACAGCTAAAGGCCACACAGTGGGATGGATTTGCATTAAATTTCTAAGAAAATGGTCGAATCCGATTTCATAATTTCTATTTGAGTTCAATAATATATGAACAAATGGAGCGAGATAATTAGCCATTTCACAATATGTGACCGTCCACGAAGAAAGGGACCTAATGCGGAAAAAATCGATTTTCATTTTCTTACGCCAATCGATAGTTTCTGAGTTACTCTTTCATTTCCAATCATCATCAATTTTTTAAGTTAATTACTTTTCTTGTTATTAAGCTGCAAATATAGGCATGATAAACGTACGCGGAGACCGAACGAGAGGCCTACGAAAGCCAGTGGGATGGATTTGCATTAAATTTCTAAGAAAATGGTCGAATCCGATTTTATAATTTATATTTGAGTTCAATAATATATGAACAAATGGAGCGAGATAATTAGCCATTTCACAATATGTGACCGTCCACGAAGAAAGGGACCTAATGCGGAAAAAATCGATTTTCATTTTCTTACGCCAATCGATAGTTTCTGAGTTACTCTTTCATTTCCAATCATCATCAATTTTTTAAGTTAATTACTTTTCTTGTTATTAAGCTGCAAACATAGGCATGATAAACGTACGCGGAGACCGAACGAGAGGCCTACGAAAGCCAGCCCCACCACTTACCACTTCAGCTGTACGCGACGTGTCCGTGAGCTCCACTGGCTCGTGCCTAAAAGTGTAGTGGTAAGTGGAGGGGGTGCTTTTTGTAGACGCATCCCCACTACTCAAATGCTAGCTTGCGGGCTCTGCTATGATCGCCTGTCCTGTAAAATTCAGCTTTGACGCATTAGGTCCCTTTCTTCGCGGACGGTCACATATGAGTTTTCTTCTCTGAACAAATTACCTCAAAAAATGTGATGCTGATCAGAATGATTGAAGATAGGTTTAAAAAATATAAAAACTTTATTCAACATTTTACTTTATTGTTATAAATAATGTATTATAACAAATATAGTGATCCAGTGTATCAGTTTGTAGTAGAAAAAAGTTATTATCAATCTTGTGATAAGTTTGAAATTTATAAATAATTTTTTAAACTATTAAGCTCCATGGGCAGAGCAAGACATTACAAAAAAGTTATTACTGGGATGAGAGTATTTTATTAAAAGATGATATTTTATAGAAACGAATCTGATTTTGCAATTGACTGACAAAAATTGTTTAAATATTTTGCTTAAAGCTGTGAGTTACAGGAAAAGTGAATACGCTACTCAATTTTATGGAAAAAATTACATAACGTTCATGTGTTGGGGGGCCATCCATGTACCACTTTTTTACCCCCTGCCACCCATTGTGGACAAACGTGAACCCCCGGTTACTCTCTCCACGTGGAGTTACTTAATATTTTATGAAAATATGGATATTTTTTGTATTCAAAAGGAAGGAAGCCAAAAGTCAAAATTTGCTGAAAATTCGGTTTTCCGTGAAAACAAGCTTAATGATACAGAGTATCCACCCAATTTGCTTTATAGTATAAGTAAACAATTGCATATTACGATACTTTCTTCAGCATTTATTTGTAATATGTAACAAACAAGCAAGGAGACAAAAATTATCCATCACATGGAATTTATGTAGTTCTTTCCATAGAATTGAATGACCTAATTAGTTTTCCTTAACCCACAGACTTAAGTATATTGTTTACAAAATTAAAAAGGCTTATTTTTGTATGTACAATTATCTTTTAATGAAATGCTCTCACTCCAATATTATCATTTGCGTTATGTATATTGGTGTGCCCATGGGCCCTAAAAATAAATAAATGGTTGAAGTTGAGAACCAGAATTGAGTTTTCAACTTTCAACAATCGGGAAATTTATAGTTAATAATTAGAATTCAATTCGCGCTATCTTATTGTTCTTAAAAAGATTTTTAAAAGCCCCAAGATCTCGCTGAAATGGATGCCGCCTTCCACGAGGATTTGTCGGTGGAGTCCGACCTCTGAACCATCAACTGTTAAGTTTACGATGCGACGAGAGAATTGGCTGATTCAAATCGAAGGCTAAAATCAACGACGGATCAAAAGCCCAAAAGACGCTTGCGTCAACTGAGCAATAAAATTGGCTGGGCAATACAGAATGGGTTTCGTGTTCCAGTGTGTCACTGACTGCATAACATATGGTAGGCCGTTTAAGGAAAGCTGCCGTAAGTTCGCCCAAGAACTCAGGATCTACCATCACACACTGAACAAGTCAAAGCTGCTGATAATCAAGCAGCGCATTGTTGACAGATTACAGGTGTTATCTAACGTAAGGAGGAGAATACAGAAGAAGGACAGGTGAGTCAGGAAGAATCAACAGTTTCTCGCTGACCCATCGCGCCTCTTCAGCGATCTTCCTGTTTCTGTAAGAAATCCGCCCAAGCCCGAGGAGGTCGAGCCTTTTTGGAAAGAGAAACGTTTTTTCATTCAAGCAAAAATACTATAAACAAACTTCAGGTTGTCCTATGGGATCACCTTTATCTCCAATTGCAGCTAATCTTGTTCTAGAAGATATAGAAAATAGAGCTTTATCAAAATTAAGTTTCAAACCACTTTTTTTAAACGGTACATAGATATTTTCATTATAGTTAAAAAACTTATATCAACTAAAAATCACTTTACAACAAAATAACTACCCACTACCCTTAACAGCAAGTGTTATTAAAGAAGGAAGTTTACATGAAGTTTACAATAGCTCAAATAAAAAGAAAAAATAGCTTGACAATAAAAAAAAACACATTTACGTGTTTCATCACCTTACGTACAAGATTTATCAGAAAGATTGAAAAATGTTTTTAAAAAAATTTGACATTAATGTTTACTTTAGAAATAATAATAAATTAGAAAATTGTATCACTAGATAGGTAGATAGATAAACATTTATTTTTCGGCCTGCTGGCCTTAAAAAAATTGACTTGCTTACACTTCCATTTTTTACAGAATTTTCTTAAAAACTAGCATCCATCCCAACCTTATCTCTAATAACGCTCGCTCTTATCGCCTGGCCTTCCTCGCTTCACCTCGCACGCATGTCCCTACTTTCTCGCTTTACCTCGCATTGCCAAACTCTATCTCCGCGCCTAATACCTAATACTTATCTACTATTTACAATATTTACAGTTTACTTATATCTACTTCCTCTCCTATTTAAAATATTTCCTTCTCCATTCCTCTTCCTCCTTCCTTCTCCATCTTACCCAACAACCCCTTCACCCATGCTACTGCCCGTTTGTCTCCCCTTTCAAGCACCAATACCTCCATGCTTATCACACTCCTTTCCACCTCCACGCACTCCTCCAACCAGTGCTCCACTCTTGCATCCCCCTTCCCGCACAGTTCACAAATCCTCTTCTCCCTAGAAAGCCAGAACCTATTAAAACCCTCCATGCACCATCATCTCATCCTCGCTATAAGCTCCCGACTTCCTTTCTCACACAAATATTGCGCTCTCTCCCTTGGCATAATCCAACCATAGTTCCCGTTAAACCTTGACTCTTATTCTCTCCTCTCCTGCTGCTTCTCTCTCTCCATGCCGTTTTTCTTAACCATCTCATATACCTTCCTTCCTCGTACATCCTTCTCACTTCGGCCACCTGCAGTCCATTCGTTCTCAAATACCTTTCCCTATCAACCTCCATCTTCCCACCCCCTCTCCTGTTCTCCTTCTCCAACCAACACTCCCTAATCAGCTTACTTCCCCCCCTTCCAAAAATTTCTCTTTATATTTACCGACCCGAATCCTCGTTAGCATCCGTAAAATCGTTCTCCCCGTCTCCCTCCTGATAACATAATTGGGCGTGTTCCTTGCCAACCCCAGTGTCCACTTTACATACCTCTCCTGTGTCCTATTTACCTTCTCACTTTCCTTCCACATCACACCTCTACTCCATACAATAGCACACTCGTCACTAGTGAGTCAAACAATTTCATTCTCCAGGTACACAAACTCTTTCACATCCTGCACCTCCTTTCCCTTCCAGTCCCCACCCTTATCTCTTGCATCTCCTTTTCTGAACACCATAACCTTAGACTTTTCCGCATTCAGCTCTAACCTATTCTTATCCAGGTATCTTCTCAACCTCTTTATCATCTCCTTTAAGACCTCCTCGCTTCTTGCCAGCAACACTATGTCTTTTGCATACGCGAGTGACCAAATTCTAGCCCCTCCTATCCTAACTCGTTCTACCACTCCGGCCTCCAGCTTAGTTTCCATATCCGCGATTAAAATCGCAAGCAGCGTTGGGCTAAATAAAATTAATAATAGTAATTTCAGTAGTAATTTTTAATGGTAATTAGTAATAAAATCTATATTGGTGAAACTGGCCGTAGAATCAAAACTAGAAGAGCTAAACATGAAAGGGTTTGCAGAATTGGCAATTTGAATACTGGTTTGTTACAACACTCTTGGAATTTTGATCATTTGTTTGATTTTGACTTCAATAATGTAAAGATTCTAGGTAGATAAAATAGTTCTTACAAGAGAACAATTTTAGAATCAATTTCTATTAAAAAATAGAATAAAATTTATATTAATTTAAAAACATAAATCCTCAATATAAGTCAATGCTATCATAGCATCACCAATCAATAATGTCAAATTCCTATTACTTTGACGCGCTCCTCTCATCTTGAATCGACAACGCCTATTATATAGTGTGTTACGTCCCAGACGTAATTTTTGGTATTATTTGATTTAAGACTAAAGGTATTAGCGTAAATTCAACTGAGAAAATATTATTTGAAGATGAACTGAACGAATGTATTCTAATATTGTGGAGAGGTTTCTCAACACTAATAAGCAGAAGAGGGAAAGTTCCAATTGTTTGGGAACTCTAAAGGAAGCCATTTGCGAACCTTCGTTCTCACTAATACTTGTAAATCACAGTAAGGATAATAATTCAAAATTGTAAGGCTTAAGGCCGTCTGCGTCTCTTATAATCTAGAAGAAACTAGGAAAATCACGTAAAGCAATTCGACGGGCCCCGTTGTAATAAAGGAGTTTTCGTCCCTATAGAATTTACTTCTGTACCCATATTTTCACTTAAGAATGGGCCCAGCGGCCAGTAAACGGCAACTTGAAGTTACGTTTATGACTCACTTCCAAACTTATGTAGTTCTTTCTCTTTCTCACACAGGAACATCTGTTTCCCCCACTACTGTAAATTTCGAACTTTCGATCTCATGACGTCCAAACGGAGCTTTGTAAATCAGTCACAACCGAACAGTCGCAATGTACACTTCAACTTAAATATATGTAGTAAACTTGAATTCAAGGTTTTCGTTTTCTTGCAAGATCCCATCCCCATCGTGAACTTTTATATACTTTCGTTAAACTAAACGGAGTTCATCATAGTGCATGAACTAATTTTACCTCAAAAATGGGTTTTGTCTTTTCTGCCACTTGTTATCCGTCGTAACCATCATAATTCACTGTCTGCTTTTATTAAAAACGTAACCACAAATCTGGGACCTTATCCAATTTTTTTGAAGTTCCCAATATGTACTAACTACAACTCGTCGGAATCATAATTTTTGTTATGTCTATTTATCTTCTTAAACATGTTTTTTTTATATAAGAAATTTGACTCCAAAAGCTTGAGGTAATCTTTTAAACGT
>CAKNYM010050254.1:29191-69134 GCA_932195095.1 Andricus curvator
TATATATATATATATATATATATATATATATATATACATATATATTTTTTTTATATGCCTTTATTTGAATACTTGTAACACATTTAAACTAGGTATATTACCTGAAGAAGTGTCACAGAATGGCCGAAATGTCGTTTTTTGTATTATGAAGACTATTAAATGTTGACTTTTGGTTTTATTAACCTAGAGATTTATTTTTAAAATGGATCGTAAGACCGAAAAAGAAGAAACATATGTTTTCCTGTTTTAAACCTCATAATATCTGAGAGGAATGTCCAAAAATCACTGCTGAAGAGGTGAAGAAAGCGCTGAGGGACATGAAGAACTTCTCCGCTGCAGGACCTTTACCTTGGTGGGTGGTGTTAGGACGCACTGTAATCCTACGGCAGAATTGTTCGAAGAATTGTACCTGTGTGGGGAGAGATTTGCGAACAACGTGGCTCGAAAAAATGTGTAGCAGGCTGCCGGGAGAACCTTCTAATTAACAGGTGCGTCTGCAAAGACGTTGGTGCACTCGGAGGTGCGAAGCTATTGCTTGTTCGTAACCTCAAAGCCATACCCGCGTGTCAAAAACATGCCAAGGCACTTGCGAGATGGATGCAGAGAGCTGTCATCCTTGGGTCACTCCGTGTCCTCAAGAAACACGAGGGCTTCGCCGGCTTGTCGTTGTGATTTCGTCGTGTCCTGTGGCCACTCATCTCACGGTCTTCTTATCACTAGCAATGTAATGAATACAAATGTGCCATCATGTTTTTATTTTCACGAAACTACATAAACATGCAGTGAAGGCGAGCAAAGCCTTGATCGCCGAATGTTTCAAATTTGAAACAGATTTTTTATGATTTTTTAAAATGATTTTTTATGAAAAGTTCCTAGGGCCTATATATAGGGCCTATAATAGCCCTATAAGGAACAGGTGATACATATTATAATGTAAATGTGATGGCGATCGATTTGACAATTTAAATAAAAAATAGGTTTTTAACAAGAGTAAAGAACTAAACTATACACACATACATTGATTAGCAGTTCGAACTCGAAAGTTCATTGCGCCGTATTCCTGAACGGTCACTCATCCAAGTACTAACCGCGCCCAGCAATGCTTAACTTCAGTGATCTTACGAGAACTGGTGTTTTCAGCGTGGTATCGCTAAAAAGAAAAAAGAAAAAAGAAAAAAAAACTATAATACAAATAATTAGATGCGGGCTATCAACAGCAGGATACTATAAATATACATACTCAAAAATAAATACACATTCATACAGACGCTCATATATATTTTTAATTAAGAATTTAAGTGTTACCAATGTGTGATTTCGAGGGTAGCATTTGATGTGTTAAATAAGTAACCAAAGAGCAGTTTTCTAAAGTGAAATTGTGAAGGTGCATTTCTAATGGTTATAGGTAGTTTGTTCCAAAGGCGAGCACTACGAATAACAAAAGACCTTTGCATTTTACACGTGCGGTGTGGCTGAATTTTTAGTACTGTTTTCCTTTCACGGAGTTTGGAATCTGTTGGTTGATCTTTGTCAATAAAATGGAAGAGGTTAAGAAGATAGTGCGGAGCTTCATTACTGAATAGGCTATAAAGTAAATTACCCATAAAAAATTGTCTTCTTTTGGCGACGTTAAGAAGTCCTGCTCTTTCTCTATACTGAGTAATATGTTCACTTTTGGGGATGTTATAGATGAACCGAATGCAAGCATTAAGCGTACGCTCAAGCTTGGCATTCAGCTCATCAGTAATATCGTCATATATCACACAGCCGTAGTCAAAGAAAGGAAGGATCAGGCTTTGAACTAGGAGGATACGCGTTGAAGTAGGAAGCGATTCTTTATTCCTGTTAAGCTGTTGGAGGACTCTAAAGGTTTTCCTTGACATATTCGCAACTTGTTCATTCCAAGTAAGAGAGAGATTAAGAATATAGCCTAAATCTTTCACAGAATCCACAAAGGGGATGAGACGCTCATCGATCAGGAGAGGAGGCAACGTTGCAATTGTTGCAAGTGCAGGAGAGGAAGCAGGTCTTATAATTATAGCCTTAGTTTTTGCAGGGTTAAGAGTGAGACCGTTTGTCAAGGCCCACCGCACCACAAAATCAATATCCTCCTGTACCTTTTGAAGTAAGCTCTTAAGAGTGGCAATGGGCCGGAGAGGTATAGCTTGAAGTCGTCAGCATATTTGTGATAGTTGCAGTGTCGAAGTTCACTACCAAGTTCAGATGTAGAAATATTAAATACTGTGGGTGGAAGCGTGGAACCTTGAGGGACACCACTCTTAACCTCCCCACAATCAGAACGCTCGCCATTGCTGATTTGTACTCTTTCAGAATGATTACTAAGATTCAAACCATTTAACAGCCATATTTGAGAGGTGAAGTGACTTGAGCCTAGTCAATAGTAAATTATGGTTAACTGTATCAAACGCCTTAGAACAGTCAAAAAGGACAACAACCGTTATTTCCCTTCTATCAATTGCCAGTTTAAGGTCAGAAGTTACTTTAAGTGTAGCTGTAAGAGTACTGTGCCTGGCACGAAACCCAGATTGCATTGGGTCCATTAAATTGTTAGTTTCAATATGTGCAGTAAGTTGCTGAAGGACAATGCGTTCGAAAGGTTTATACATTTCACAGAGGATGGATATCAGGCGGAAATCTTTGGGAGAGGCAGGGTTAGATATTTTAGGAACAGGGCGAATAATCGCCTCTTTCCAGGTATCAGGAAATATTCCCACCTGTAGAGAAGCGTAATAGATATGCAAGGGAATAGGATAAATGACTGGTAAAGCTAAGCGAATCATTTTAATTGAATTACCATTAGAACCTTGATCATTTGATTTTACCTCTAAGAGTTTCTTAATTAGGGTTTCTTGCGATATGTCAGAAAAGAATAATTTAGTATCATCAAAGGTAGAGGGAACTGCGAACGAGGAAGGAGTGCTGTTTGCAAGGAGTGTGGATTTTGTGGTGAAGGCTGTTAAAAGATCTGCGGGGGAAAAATTGTTATCAGGAGCCAAGTGTTTTGGAGAAATAAGTCCAAGTCGTCTTAAGAGAAACCAGACGTTTTCATTTTTATTCCTGTTTTTAATAGAATTGTAATTATATTGATTGTATGAATCCCTGATTTTGGGTTGAACTAAGTTTTTCAATTTACGAAATTCGGCTTGAATAATACTATTTTTTGTTCTTTTAGCCAATCTACTTTTTTTCCCTCTTTCTTTCATCAAGTCTTTGATATAAGACGTAATCCAAGGAGTGGAATTCTTTTTTGCTTTAAGGGTATGAAGAGGCGTAAATTTGTTAAAAGCGAAAGGTAGAAATTTTGTTAGACAAATAACCTTTCTATTTATATGTTTTTCAATAAAAATTCTTTTCCAATCACAAGTAGAGAGGTGCTCGAGAAATTCGGCTTCATTTATATTTGTGAGATTGCGTATAGACAGAGGAGATATACTAGAGGAGGGATCAAAGGAGAACTGGTATTGAATGCTGATAAGGTCGTGGTTTGAGATGAATGAGATTGAGTGTTGGGTAGCAGAAATTACCTTGTCTAGATCATCAACAATCATCATGTCAATCCATGCACTAGAATGATCGGTGTGGTGCGTGGTATTATGGGGAACTATAGATAATCCGGCGAAGAACACTAATTATTTTTAATAGTTTGTTAAATTGTTGGTGGCATTAGGATTTGTGTTTAGGTCACCAGTAAGTACAATGTTATTATAATTTGGTATAAGGTCAAAAATGTCAGTCTGCAGTTCCCTACAGTAAGAAGCATTAGGAGGTTTATAAATCACATCCACCAACATGCTGGCATGAGACGAAGATACCTTGATAAAAAGGTATTTAGCAATAGGGTAATTAGCAGGAGGACTCACTCCCACCCGTACACCCCTTAAGCTGTCATGAATGTAGAGACAGACCCCACCCCTTCTTCTCTCATCTCTGTCTCCGCGGAAAAGTGTGTAATGATCAAGTACTATGAGGCCAGATGGAATGTTAGGCGTAAGCTAGGTCTCAGACACGGCTATGATATGATAGGAACAGGACATAAAATGATGTTTAAATTCGTGGTAATGGGCAGGTAAAGACTAAGCGTTAACGTGACAAACATTTAGGGTCTCCATTTTGAAAGTGATAAGTAAAGTTCAAGTATAGTTAAACATAGAAGTGTTTGAAATACGTTAACCAACAAAATCCAGTTCACATGATTACAATTGAAAACAGGGAATAAGGTACATAAAAAGGTAAAAATTATAAAAGCAATAAGCATTACAAAGTTAACATGACAGATATTTAAGATATCCATTGAAAATGTAAAATGGTTAGTTTTGAGTTGCAAGTTACCTGAAAGAATGGCAGCACACAGGAAAAGATAGTAGAAATAGAAATAACATGATCAACAACCAACAGAGCCCAAATTAAGTAATTACAAATAGGGTTAAGTAGAGTCCAATAGTTGCTGAAGTGACAGTGTAAATATAAATCTAAAAGAATCTTAAATGGTACTGAAGCATGCAAATTCAAGTATACCGTAGAAGTATAAATCTCCGAAATGGGGCGAGAAACAATCTTAGTATTTTGTATAGAATCTCGTGCTGTAAATACAATAATAGATCTTTCAGATCAAAAATGAAACACAATATAGTCAGGACTACTTTGACTTAACACATGATTTTGTAGAACATAATAAATCCCATTAGCAGAGTTAGAATAACTGAGAAACCTTTGAGTTATTAAATAAAAATTTGTAATTGAAAAAATTAATATGTGTGCTTGATGAGTTGGAAATCGGTCTAACTGACAAGTTATATTATATTTACCGACATATATACTTAGGATGATACTAGGAAGCAGTAGTAGTTGCTATCTAAGTACCTCGACGGTCTGCAGATTAGCCAGGTAAATTCGTGGAGATCGATCATCTCTGCGACAAAAAATTTGTCCGCCCGCAATCCACAGATATTTAATTATTTTGTCTCTTCTGAGACACCGGACAATGGCGTACATTTTCCTGTTCAAAGATGACAGGGCCTCACGTAGATAAACAGGGTGTTTCTCTTTGCTCGACCACCCGAGGTTTTCAGTAGATAAGTCTCTAAAAACCTTACGTCTTTCAAAGAATTTATCTTGCAGTTGCTGATTACCGAGCTTCGCGACAATGATGGGGGGGAGGGGTTTGTGAGTGCAGGTGCCTTTATGACTCTATATATTTTGACCACATCTTCCCTTGTGAAGGGAACGTCAAGAGCCCTAGCTATCGATTCCATGGTCGTAAAAAGGTCTTCATTGGGTTTCATAGGGAAATTATGAATTTCCAAAGTCGTTTGAAGGCCACCTGCTCGCTTACGTTAAGCGCATGCTCAAGAGTAGCCACTTTTAATTTTAAATCATTGGCATCCTTTTTAATTTTGGTCATATCTTCCTTTCCCATTTCTGAGCCAGCTTCGAGTACAGAAATTCGATTCGAGTTCTCAGCAATGTCAGCTTTGATAGTTTGAATGGAGGCTGGGAGATTATCATTAACCCTTATGTAGGCAACCAACTTTCTTCACGTTGTTGGGCAACCGGGTACCCAGCTCTCATTTTTTTTCTTGAGTACGAATATGATTAAAATCATCTCAAACCGATTCATTTTAATAAATAAACATAAGTAAACATATGTAAACCTTTGATCGAAGACCGCTCTTCAAATAATCAAATTATGCGCCACCACTCAACAAAAAATGCAATCGAGGATATTCTCGGAGCTCATCTCAGTGCTGTTCCTGTTGCTGAAAGACATGATCAGCCTCGAGATAGAGCTGGCAGGGTGAAAGTAACAGGCTCTTGTCATCTTTGTTATATATTAACAATTAAAAGGCGTAGAAAGTCTAGAAAGAGTTGCGCAAAGTGCGACAAACCTGTATGCGATGAACATTCGTCATCAAAAGTATTATGTTCCGATTGCACTGAATAAATGTACAATTATTTATTTTCAACATGTAAACTACTACTAAATCATTGATTTTCAACTTGAAAATTATTGCAATTATTTATTTATTAACCTGCATTGTTTAATTCTCATATTTATTAATAATAAAACACATTTCCAAATAAATAAGTCACTTTTTATCTAGTGGGTACCCGGTTGCCCCCTGGGGTTACTTTTTTTTCAACAGCTGAATTTTCACATTAAAAATTTTTTATTATACATGTAACATAGTCAATAGCTTCTAAAAAGGCCAAATCGCGAGGATCCGGAACCTCTGACCGTAAAAAAAATTTTCAAAAAATAATCGATAAAATTGTGACGCGGTGGGTACCCGGTTGCTTACATAAGGGTTAAACCCTTGCTATTTTCAACTTCTGTGATCCTGGAAAGAATCTCCTGAGAATGCGCAAGTGCTTCCTTTTGTCCTGCCAAGGCAGCATTTTTTATCATAGCAGCGAGATCAGGCTGGTTAGAGGTAGCCGTTGCTGCTGAGGGGGCAGAAGCGTGAGGGGAAGAGGTACCGCCGGCCTTGCGAATATTAATTGCAGGTTTCCGAGACGAACCAGCATTGACTGCCGTAGAGGTGTAGCTGATGCTTTGCCCTTTGCATTTTATGCAGAAGAAATCTGCTTGACCCTTTTTGAGTTTATCAACGTTTTTTTTTGCAATGTTAAAATTCGCACAGGCCAGATAACGCCACACTTTAAACCCACAAGCATCTCAGGTCCTGCTCTGGAAAACACTTCCTTGCACTCTGGACACGCACCCACTGCTCTAATTGATCAATGACAGTTATTGATTAATCTCAAAACAGCAAGAAACCAGCAGTTTCGAAAAAACCAACTTGCTCAGACGCACCAGGAACACACAAAGCCACAACTTGCAAATTTTTATTTTAAAAAAATGCAAGAAAAACACGCGAAACTTCAATACTCCGTAGAGCAGCAAATCGACACGACCGCTCCGACCACCGTTACCAATACGCTTTTATTAAACGTTTAAAAATTATTTTTTTAAATACGTTTTGTTATCTACATTCATAAAGTAGAGTCGCCGTTTCAAATCCGAAACCCTTCCACTTCGTGTCTCCCCCCATACCTTACTGATCATTTGCAGCGTTTTCCCAGCCACCTTCCATAACGTGAATGCTATAATTGTTGTAAACCAGAAGCCCAGATATAAAAATTCTTTAACTATTTCCATTTTATTACCCTCGTAAATCCAACTGTCCTTTCTCCTGCCGCCATTTCTGAAGATCAGTATGTTCGTTTTTTCCATATTCACATCCATCATGTTATTATTTGTCCACAATTTTAAGGTCTTCAGAATTTTACCTCATTATTTCCTGTGCTCGGCAATAAATGCCGCGTCATCGGCATACAGCAATGCACAAATCTTCACAAAAGTTCCTGGTCCTAAACACGTGCCTCCCACTCCTCTTCTCCTCAGTTATAACTCCAGATCACTGCTATAGATATTGGATAGCATAGGGCTAAGCCGGCAGTCCTGCATAGCACCGATGCCAATTTTAAATACATCTGTTAGTCCTTAATTAGTTATCACCCAATTCCAGATTCTTCTGTAGATTTACTTTATCATATCTAATTTCTGGTATTATTTCTATTTCTTCATCATTTAACGTTTTATTCAGACTTATTAGTTCCCATTATTCAGTCAGTATCCGATGACTTTATTTGATACGCCACTCTCTTCTCCGTTCTGAACCAACTTATGGCTTTCCACCATTCCACAAAATGACCACTGTTGCTTGTCATCTAGCCATTTTTTAATTAGATACTGTCTTAGTTGAGCTAATTCCTTTTTGCATTTCAGGTACTTCCGCTTTTTGTCCCAGTCTCTTTATTTTCTAAATTTGTGTAAAAATTTGATAATGATTGATATCCTATATCCGTTCAGGGTTCTGACTTACTTCTCTCCTTTCTCTCCATATTCACAGTCACTCTTCTCTAAATTGTTCTGCATTGTTTTCCCCCCATTTTAGCTTTCGCAAACCTCTTCTGTTTTCTGTTTTTCCTTCATTTTTATATTCCCATTTTAGTCTGTAGAATACTGGTACATGATCCGAACCTTCTTGTGTCGCTACAAGCATGCTAATGGACCAATTAGGCATAGACTTCATCTCCTACATCTTCACGGCGATCAGGTTAACACTCCGCCCAGCCCGCCAACATAGCCTACACAGATGATCTTTTCTTCTTCATTACCTGCTCCTTTACTAATTACAACTATCATTGCTCTCTCCTCATACCAGCGTAGTGAGAGTTCACCCTCACTTCTTAGCTCTTTAGCATCGGATCTCCTTTTGCATAATTTTAACTTGTCCAAGCCCCAATCCGCCACTCCCTTTTCTTTTCCAATTTTCGCATTATGATCAACAGCCACTATCCATTTTGCAGGTGATCCCTCCAATTTGTCAAGTCTATCGCCTAGCTTCTCTAAAAACAATTTTAGTTTCGATGGTTTATTATTATATTACGTAATAACGAGGTAGTTGTCTTCGATAAGCTTTCTAGTTCTTTCCAGCAGAAGTCCGTATTGCCATTCCTGTACATTCCATACCACCTCCAGGTCTCTCCTTATACCAACTACCAGTCAGCGTGCCCATCTACTCTTTACGTGTTCTTTGAAAGCTGCCTTGTCACACCAGACAACATTTTTATCTGGATTGTCTATTAGGATGGCCCAAAATAAAAGATTTTCAATTTTTCATAATTTGAAACTGAAAACATGTTCCTGATATTGAAGAATTGCAGTTTTTTGAAAATAATTTTTAAATAATACTTAGAGGTGGCGCCAAGGTTATTAGATTCTTATGGAGTTTACCATAGAAAAATGTCTATTTTTTCATGCTTAAATCTAACATATAAATTATTTCAAGAATCTAATAAAATTTGGGAAACGTTTCATTCACCCAGGGGGCACCAGGACATCCTAAAGACATCCTTAGAATATCCTTCCATGACTTAAAAAAGTCCTCAGGATGTCCTCAAGACGTTTATAGGTCAACTTTCGTACTTGTGTGGCCACTGGGAAGTAATGAAGAAAGTGCTTTAAAAAAAAATTATTATTAAGATTATTTTTTAATAATCAAGCATGGCACCTTTGCTTAAAACGATGATTTTTCTGAGCTTCTTTCAGACCCTAAATATTACAACAGTTGTTTCTCATAGATTCAGGATGCGACCTCTTGAAAATCGCATAATTAAAATTTTAATATCAATCAGATTATTACCATGAATCAGAAATGATTCGTTCACAAGCGACTCCGGTAGTCCATAAATAACTTATTCAATGGTGGTCGTTTTTGAAATTCGGAATTATTATAAACAGAATGTTTAAAAAAACTGATTTAGTTATCCATTAATATTATTTAAACATTCAACATTCCTGTATCTGAGAAATTCGAATTGTTATTAAACTGCAAAGTGAGGCCCTCTAATACATTCCCTGTGTTGGACCGTCTCTTCAATAGCTCCTCCTGTGAAACGAAGCTACCGCATGGTAGCTTCCTTTCTTTTCGGACGATCACAAATGCAAAGCCGGTGTATGAACAGCGATCATTTTTATCACCTGCCTGATCTGCATCAGTAACTCCAAACATTTCTCTTCCAGTTTTCATAAAGACGAGGCCAAAGTTTATAATGCCCTTTGTTTGGCAGCCTTCCAGTGTTCGATATTATAACATGAGTTGAATTGACTCAGAAAGTTCACTGTGAACGCAATATCCGGTCTTGTTGATGTTGCTAAGAACATCAGTGTGCCGATCAGCTGTCAATAGGGAAACTTGGACATTTATTTTTCATCAATTTCTCGTGGTTTGGTGAGATTGATATTCAGTTCAATTGGGGTTGCGGCTGGTTTACAATCTAGCATTGCAAACCTTTCTCGAATTTTCTCGGAGTATTTTCGTTGTGACAAAAGTATTTCTTTTCCATCTTCAGATCTCTGGAATTCGAAGTCCAAACAAAGAATGACCTTTCCGAGATCCTTCATCTCAAAGACAGTTGCTAATGAAGATTTAATTGGACTTATTTAATTTTGATTTGCAGATGCAATCAGCAGGTCCTCAACATACGTCATTAAAACCATTATGTCATTTGGCTTTCTTGCCATGAAAATGCAAGTATCTTGATCAAGTTGCTGTAAACCGAGTCGCTTTTATTCAGCTACTAATCGACGATTCCATTCGACACATGACTGTTTGAGTCATAGACATAGGAATAAGAGGGTACTAGCCGCATATTTCCTAACTTGGCGCGGGGATTTATTATAAGTTACAAGGGGCAGTCGACCATGAGGAGCAAGTGAGAGAAGGAGCACAGTCAGCTCTTTCTCTCGCAATACCGGGTTAACAATTCAAGATGGTAGACCGCCCCACTCGTTATTTCAACCCCGCTACGACATGCCTAGTCCCCTCCTGTTCCTATGTCCATTCGAAGCTTTTATTAATAAACAGACTTTGTTATGTCTTTGTTTGTCGATCCACTCTTGAGCAATTTGATGACTTTATTGTCTTGAATCACCTGCCTACTCGATCCGACAGGTTCTTCAGACAATACTTTGTCAATCTAATTTTTAAAAACTTGTGGAATATGCATATACAGGGTGATTCACACTTCATCATACACCTTGTATATACAGATTACTTGTAAAAAACCAAACAAGAAATTACAATGGCAAAATGTTGTACGCTCAATCGTTTTCAAACTATTGATAATTGCAGCGAGCCAATAGGAGGTTGTTATTCTCGCGCGTTCATGAGCATCTTGCGCGAATGAATTGTTGATTTCTTACTTCAAGTTAGTATGAGAATGCCTGTTCAGATTGTATAATTTCCCCTCCGTTTATTTTTGCAGAAGGTTTTGACTCTTTGGTGCAACTTCACACTTAAACGAGATTCGAAAATTATCAAGTATCTTACACTGGCAACAAAATTGCAAAACATTTCTCGAGGAGTTCATTACCTAAATTAAATGCATATTTTGCTTTGAATTCTGCAGAAGCCTCCTGAATTCTTTGCATTCTGCAAAATTTGTCAAGTTAGATCGACTATTACGCTAGCAGTGAATGAAGCTGAACTTGTTATTTGAATTCCACAGAATTCTCCCGAATTCCGTAGAATTTCCTTCAAAATTTTTTCATTATAATTTAAAAAGTTTTTAATACTTTTCAAGCTATGAGAATACAAATTGAATTATTTGGTATTTGAAAACTTTCAACTTCTCTAAATTTCCTAATTATTTACCAATTAGTCAAGTTATGTCGAGGACTTAGCTTCCAGCGAGTGATGATGTAATCGATTCTTGAATTCCACAGAAGGTAGTATTTCGAATAACAAAGAAATGAAAGAAGGCCCTGCTAATGTAGAACCTTTATAAATTTTTAAACAAATGTCTATCGAATTCGAAGTCATGAAACATAATTTTATTTTTGAAATAAAGAAACACCTTCGCTCGACTTTTATAAACGTCTAGTTTTTCGACTGAAGAATTCAAACAAGTGATTTTTTTTAAGGCAGATGACTGTTTGTCGTAAAAACGCGACCAAAACAGTCTGAAGCCTCAGTTAAAAAACTGTCCAAAAATCTTTGGAACCTTCGTTTCTCAACATACTTAGCAATTTCTTCAGAAGCTCATGAGATTCCTCCGTCAAAACCAGACTCTTAGTTGGATTCTTCAGGTGAAAAATTACCTAAAAAGCTTGCGAAAGCGATGTCATAAAAATTTATCAGATGTAGTTCATTATTTCTGTAAATAATAAGGACTCTCATAACTTTCAATTACTTCACAATTTTTAAAATCTCGTAAGAGTCTGAGAGTTTAAGAAATGATTTAGTTCTGTAATAAAAAATAATTTTGAAATGAAAAGTAAGATATAAGTAACTAACTTCATAAAATAAAATTAGAAGTTGTCACTCATCTGTTGTTTTCCCGAAACTGACATTTGCATATTCACTGATACGACAGTGCAATCTCACAAAAGTTAATTTAAAGTAAAATAATTATGCATTATACCTCAGAAGAGTATACCGAAATGTTAATAATGTATGGCGAATGTGGGCGGAACGGGAATGCAACTTCACGAGAATACGCATTAAATTTTCCAAACCGAAGGCACCCTAACCGACAACAAATTTTGCATTTAGTGAATAGAGCGAGAGAAACAGGAAATTTAGTTCCTGTTCGAAGAGGCTATGGGCAAGAAGATGCAGGAATTCAGTTGCCTGTGCATGATGAAGACGCGATTGTGAATAGTGTTCTTGAAGAACCTTCCATCGGTATACGAGGTCTTGCCGCAATGCATGGAACAAGTTACAGTACTTGCCAAAGGGTGTTGAAAGAGAGTAATCTCTATGCGTATCACTTTTTAAGAGTGCAAACGTTGCAAGAAAATGACTTTCCCAGACGCCTACAATTTTGCAACTGGTTGCTAGGACGACATGCCAATGATCCAAATGTTGTAAAGAGCATTATGTTTACTGATGAATGCACCTTTACAAGAAATGGAATTTTTAATTCCCGAAATTGGCATCATTATGGTTTTGAAAATCCTCATGTCACACTTCCAACCCGAAATACTCAGAACCGATTCAGTATAAATTTATGGTGCGGCATTGTGGAGGAACATGTGGTAACCTTTCATTTTATGAATACAATCCATTTAATCTTTATTCCTGATCCCTCCGCACATTATTGTAAACTAATTTACACTAGATTGGTCCGTTTGAAATCGAGGGACATTTGAATGGTGAAATGTATGCCGAATTCCTGGAGAATCAATTGCCTGGCCTTCTACAAGATGTGCCGTTGAATCTTCGTCAGAGACTCGTTTTCCAACAAGATGGAGCTCCTGCCCTCAATTCGCTCGTTGCAAGAAGAGTTTTGAATAATATGTTTCCCAATGCTTGGATTGGCACACGCGGTCCAGTTGCTCAATGGCCACCAAGATCACCTGATCTTACTTCTTGTGACTTTTTTTATGGGGATTTCTAAAATAAAAAGTTTATCAGACGCCGGTGCATACCAGGGAAGAACTTCTTAATCGGCTACAAGAAGCATTTGCCTTAATTACCCCCGACATTCTTCGGAAACTGTCAAGCAACATTGTGCGGCGCGCTGAATTATGTGATGAACATGCGGGGCAACATTTTGAACAATATCTAAAATAAAAAATGTTGGGAAAATAATTTTTAAATAAATTTTTGTTTTCAGTAAACTGATACTTTAGTGATTTTTTCGTAAAGGAGATAGATTATGTTTCACATATCAAAAAACTTGAAATATTTTTAATGTTGCTTACCTATTATCATAGCAAATTTTAAAATAAATAAATTAAATAAAAAATAAAAAAAAACAAACATTCTTTAAGCTTAGTAGACTTTCTTTCTTGAAAATTTACTAACAAGTCTGAAATAAAAAAAACACTTATTCCACCCGAACAAGTCGTTCTTCTCCATTCCTTGCAGAATTTCAGTTACTTGTATTTTAACAAAATTAACAATGACTATAAGATTACAGAATGGAATGAACTTACTTTCGTGATAATTTATTTAGAAGCCTAAATAAGTAGTCTATTTACTTCAAGTTTTATGATGATTTTAATTTACATAACATTCAGACTCTTTTAAAAACAGAAAAGACTTCGGTTAGGACGAGAAAATAAAAATTTTATTGAAATTTAAGTCCGCAGAATTTGAAACAAGATATTCGATTTATGCATTGCATTTTTTTATGAAACTGCAGCTAAAAATGAATTTTGAAGTTGAGATTTGCTATCTGTAATAATTTAGTTTAGATTTAGTATTTAAATCGGGGGATTCCCTAAACAAGTGGCAGTGATATGTTTAAAGAAATTCACGTTGTTTCAAACCTTTTGTCTCTGGTCTGACTGTTACGACTTTTTTTACTAACTTGAAGTAAGACATGAACAGTTCGTTCGCGCAAGATGCTCATGAACGCGCGAGAATAACAACCTCCTATTGGCTCGCTGCAATTATCAATAGTTTAAAAACTATTGAGCGTACAACATTTTGCCATTGTAATTTCTTGTTTGGTTTTTTACAAGGAATCTGTATATACAAGGTGTATGATGAAGTGTGAATCACCCTGTATACATTTTCGTTTACTTTCCATTTAAATAGGGTGTGACGACACGCATCTGATGGATTTCGAGTTCCAGTTGAGCTGACAATGCAGTAAGAAGCCTTATTGAAGTAAATCTTGCCACTGGTGAATAGGTTTCAAAGAAATCTTCTCCTTGTCGCTGCGAACATCCTTTGGCGACGAGTCTCACTTTCTTCTTTCCATCTGACAAGCTTGCATCCTCCTTGGTGTTGAAAATGTAGCGATTTCCGATCACTTTTCGACTCTCGCGTTTGTTGACTACTTTCCAGGTTTCATTTTTCAATTGTGCTAAGAGTTCATCTTCTAAAGCAGCTTCCCAGGCTTCAACATCTTCATGTCGGCATATTTTCCTTTATGGCACATTTGCTTCAAAAAAACTAACATGTCGGCTCACAATTATTCTTTTCCGTACTAGATTCCAGAGACGGTATGCCTTCGATTCTGATGAGTAACCCACCATGACACATGTTGAAGATCGGAAGTCAAGTTTTACTTTTCCAATGCCTTTTCTAAAACATAGGCTTTCGTACCAAATTTTTTTAAGTAAATCACACTCGGAACTTTTCTGGTCCATTTTTCCATTTTTCTTTTCTTTTTAGAGCAATTGTTGGACATCTATTTCTTACATAGTTTTCAGTATTTACTGCCTCGCCCCTGAAAACTTGGGGCAGTTCAGCTTGCTTCAGTAGACATCGTGTCATCTCATTTAAGGTGCGGTTCTTTCTTTCGGAGAAACCGTTCTGTTGTAGAGTGTAAGGAATACTGAGCCTCCTTGTTATTCCGTTTTTCTTTAAGTATTCGTTGAATTGAGAATGACAATACTCTGTTCCATTATCCGATTGGAGTGTTTTGATACGTTCACCGGTGAAGGTCTCAGCCATTTCCTTGAATATTTTTAACTTCTCGAAAAAGTCAGATTTATTTTTAATGAAATAAACCTCACACCATCTTGAAAAATCATCAATGAATGTCACATAGCATTTTGCTCCACTGTGCCTAGGATATCTAAATGGACAACAAACATCGCTGTGAACAATCTCGAGCGAATCACTGGAACGATTTTCTTCTGATATTGGAAATGGAGCACTAACTTGTTTTTCACTAATGCACACTTCGCAATCATCAAATTTATCAGTTAAATTCAAATTGATACCGTGAACTACCCCATTTTTAATTATATAGTTCAAGTCGCGATTATTTGAATGCCCCATTTTACAGTGCCATTCCTCGGCATCATTTTTCAGAGAAGTGTCCGCATCGCCTTTACTGGCCTCTTCGTATTTTCGAATAAAGTATAAATCGATGAATTTAAATTTGTTTAAACATCTACGAGTATTCATAATAAACAAATTAGTACTTACAAATATTAAAATTTGTCGAAAAGTTAGTGAGATAAAATGTTTCTCCTGCTTTTTTTAGGTAAAATATATGCTTGAACAAATACGTATTATTTAAATAATTGTAAAATTATTTAAACAAATTATTTTGTTGTTATTATTGATTAAATTACTCATAAAGTCTAGAAAATACGTTCATTTCGCGAGTTAACTGAAAAAAACAAATATTTAAACAAAATAAAATTGTTTCAACAATTGAATATTAGTTAACAAATTACTGGGTATTCTTAAATTACCGATTAACGATTATTTCTTTTCAAACAACTTTTAAAAAGCGTCAATAAACCGCAATATTACGTAAAATTCAAATTTGTCACTTATGGGGTTTTTTTTGGGGACCCATAAGAGTGGCTTAATATTATTCAGCCTCAAAATTTATGATTGATTCTTATTTTCTGACGAATTCTGAACAATATACTGAAACACGGAATTATTTGTAACATATTATCGCGTTTAAATATTAGATTTACAAAAAGCTGACTTTCTCCCGTGTTAAATCAATGGGAAACTTCATGGTCTTTGCGGCACCCCTAAATATTAACCGATTTTGCTCAAATTTGGAGATTTTTTTTGGGGGCATTCGAACAAAACTGGGGAGTGAGAGCAGAGAAATTCGAAAAAAAATCCACCAAGTATAAATAAGAACCACCCTAGTGCACACTCAGTCCTCTTTATACTTCACTTTTTAACTTACTAATCATAACTTTTTTTTATTTTTCGGAATAGTTAATCCATTTTCAATATCAAAATGTTTCTGCGTCATACAGGTCCACTTTTTCCAAAAATGAGCACCCGAAACAGTATTATGATGACTTTTTCAATACATTTTCTTACTTTTTATACTTTTTTCTCCATATTTATATATAATTGGTTCCAAAAAAATAAGACTATTTCTTACAAATAACTGCTTAAATTCCACAAAATATAAAAGGTAATCAGATGATGGAATCGGTCCGATCACGAAACGTTATTATACAGTTCTTCAAATATATAAATACAATAAAACTACTAATTTCTCGAATCCCTGCCGTTTCTGTTGCAATCATATGGAACTGATTTCTAAATAAATATATTTTTAAAGCATAAATTGCCTTCGCCATCTATCTGGCATGATGGAGCAGTCCATCATGCCAGATAAAAAGTACGTAAAAAAGTATCGCCAATTCCAAAAGTTCGCGATAATCACCACGAGGAGCTGCTTTCTTCTGTAACCAAAATTAATTAAAAACTTTTCGGTCAATATTATTCAGTTCACAAGATCAAATTTAAAAATAATTACAGTAATAAAAAGTACTTCCAAATCTTACCTCCAGTTTCAATCTCTCCGTGGCAAAGTAAAGAAGATTTTCTTTTTCCTCTTTTATTATTTGTGATACTGAAAGGATCATCAGAGTCGCATTCAAAATAATTTTTATCAATATTGTACAATTCAGCTTTAAAGCTCCAACACAATAAAGCATCTGGACTCTATTGTGCCCCACACATTCTTCGAAACTTTCTTTGAATATTATTTCATATATGTGATGGCGACAAGCTAAATGCAAAAGATTGTTCTTCAATTTGTGCTCTAGAAGAACGCAGGCACCATTCAACTAGACCGCGTTGAACGAAGTCTTGTCGAAACATAAATCAAAAACATCTTCTTGAATATTCTATTCTTTCAGTAGATTAATAATTACATTCGCTTGTGCTTCACCAGACCCACTTTGCAGCTTTGGAAATCCCAATAACTATGAGTTTCTCTGGCCCTTCTTAAGTTTCACGACTTAAAAACAAGATTTCCAATCGAAATCCTAAGCTTTGAACAACAGAAGAGATGACACGTGCAGCCATTATATCGCTTACTTTTACTCTGTCCAAACTGGCAGTTATATCATGAGTTATTAATTAAATTTTTTTCGGATTACGAGGCGAATCAGCTGACTTCGATCTATTTTGCAAAAGAGGCTCCTCAACGTTTTCAAACCAATTTTCAATGTTCTCATTTTCTTCTTCATCTGACCAAATGTAATTAGACAGATTTGAAAGTATAGCACTATTCTGTGTACTTGCTAAAATAAAAGAAAATTATTCCATTATTATCATTTTAAAAAAATCGTAATATCTATTTACCGTTATTTACCGGATTTATATACCGGACCGAATCCATTTTTAACCTTTCCAAAGATTTCAAAGGATTTCATAGATTTCCAAGAAGTCATAGATTACCAAGATTTCATAAATGTTTTAAAGATTTCAAATAAATTCACAAAAATTTCAAAAGATTTCAACGATTTCAACAATATTTTTAAAATTTCAAAGAAATTCACAAATGTTTCAAAAGATTCCACAAATGTTTTAAATGATTCCATAAATGTTTCAACGATTTCACAAATATTCCAAAAGAGTTCAGACATTTCAGAACACTTCAGAGGATTTCAAAGAAATTCGCGAAGATGCCAAAAATGTTTCACAATATTTTACAAAGATTTCAACGATTTCACAAACATTTCAAAAGCTTTTTAAACATTTCAAAAGGCTTTATAGGATTTAAAATATTTCGGAGATTTCAATTTTTTTTAGAAATTTCAAAGAAATTTACAAATCTTTTAAAAGATTCCACAAATTTTTCAAAGATTTCACATATATCCCAAAAGATTTCAAACAGTTCTAAAGATTTCAGAAAATTTGCAAAGGGCCAGGAAAGAAAACTTGGTTATCTTAATTAGGTCATATGTTATACAAGTTTAAAGAAAAAACTTGTATTATTTTAAAAATCAACCCTAAAATTTCAAATACTAATAATAAAATTAGTTTGTTCTCTAAACGATGAAATACGTGTCGTTTTATTTTCTTCGAGAAACAACATATTTAAGATGCGAATGATTCTGTGATTTGAAGTTGCACTGCCTGCAATTACTTGAAATTGATTCGGGCATCGGTATTTACCGGTATTATCGTTTAGAAAAATCAAGCTGATGAAATATAGAGACTTACTTTGATCTTCTTCGCAGTTAGTTTCATCTGTTGCTGAAGATGTATCAACAATTGTTTCCAAAAAATCTTGACGTCATTTTCTTTGCTGCGAACGTAAAAACTTTACCATCGTTCATAATTTGAAGAGTATTTTAGACCAAGATGTCAGATTATCGAACTGTTCTTCAAAATCCAATTGAGCCGCTGGGTAGTGCATGGGCATATAAAATTCAAATGGCCGTTCCGGTTGACCCCTGTTGTCTTCAAAATCAATTTTAAAGACAACAGGGGTCAACCGGAACGGCCATGTGAATTTTATATGCCCTTACACTAATCCAGCGGCTCAATTCCTTTACTAGTTGACTCTCAATGCGTCTGCATTTACCTTTTTGATTCTTTCTCCATTGCTTGAATAAATATTCAAGTTTATCAGCAGAACGGTAGACGCTCTTTTTTGGAATGGTTGTTCGATCCCAGAACAACATGCATATTTCAACAACACTTGAAGCACTGTCACGAACAGTTTTTTTTAAGGTTATATATTGGTAAAAAAACAGTTGGAGCACTTCTTTCTCTGAGAGTAATTTACGTCCACGTAGTTCTGCTTTTGTGTGTCCTATTGACCATATAAAATGCGAATCACGCGTATTAGTTGCAATTGAAGGTTCCCTAAAGTTTAAATTGTGATGGAGAACATAAATATATTTCATTCAACAAAACTAAAATAATGACTTCAACAAAATTACACCCACAGTTCCACGCGCACGTACTTCTTCCTACTGATGTTTAGAAAATTCTGGCTGACAATTCAATCATGGTCATAGTTTGCACATTTATAAAGGAGTGTTCATAAGAGTACGGTTATTACAAGGGAGAAATCAAAATAAAATTTAGGTAAAGCTGAGAAAGATACTACACGAATATGTTATGAAGGTGAGTTTAGGAATGCTCCTTTAAACTCGTCAGAACCACACCTTTGAAACCAATCCTCTTATTGAAAATGTCTCGAAGTTCAGAAAAGCAGGCAGTAGACTAGTAAAGGTAGAAGACAATTAAATTCGCAGGTAAGTACCTCGCCCACTTCTCCATAATCCACTTCAGTAACAAAGATGTCCGGGAAAAGTTAACGTTTACTTGGACAGTTGACGATTTTATGAACTACGATCGATTTATTAGCCGAAAACTTTGAAAGCGGTGCGCCACCTCTAAATATTATTTAAAAATTATTTTTAAAAATGTCAATTAGTTCTTCAGTATGAGGGATATGTTTCCAGTTGCAAATAATAAAAAATCGAAAGTTTGTAATTTTGGGCCACCCTACCGTCTATCGATTTTGCCATTGTTTCTTATTTAAAATTAAAGGGCGACTGGAATCTCAGAACAAGCACAAAAGGGCAGGAATTAATAAGATGCAAAGAAGAAATAGAATGGAATTTATTACACGTAAATACAAGAAAAGAGAAAGAGAGAAGGCGAGAGAGAGAGCGTCGGTGGCAATGAAGACAGTTTGGGGAATTTGTGATAAAGTGTAAAGGGATGATTTCAGAAGAAGGTTGATGACGTTTAAATTACTAGTGGCAAGTGTACTGTTATAAAATGTGACGATTGGGTGTCAGAGAGAAAAGACGTTTGGAAAAATTTAAGTCAGGGTACACAGTCTGGAAAGGAGTGGACAGATCCTATCATAAAAAGAGGTTGCGATTATATAGAAAGGAGCTGCTCGAAATCTGAAGTCACATTCTCTCTTCATCTATATGTTGGGTTTGTATTTGCTGCCTGTACTTTAGAATCGCGATCAGAGCTGCCAACCGCGGACAGGCGGAGTTTGCGCAATAATTATTCATGTGTATTTTTAGGTATTTTCTCGGGCAGCTCATCTCTGATCGAAATTTAGAGAGAGTGTGGGTTGATGAGAGCTGACATGAGTGAGAGAAAGAATACCCACATATGGAGAATGTCACGAGGTAAGCAGACAATACACGCGTATATATGTGACGTGCGCCGAAGAAAGGGGGCTTACTCTGAAAAGTGAGATTTTTCAGGGTGAGCGGTCGAAGTCGACCGGATAGACGCGACTTTTAGGATAGAGGGAAGACTCACGAAATTTTCCCTCTCCACTTACCACTACATTCTCACGAGGAAACAGATAGGTCGTAGACGCAGCTCACGGACGGGTATATATGAGACGCGGAGATATAGTGGTGAGTGGTGGGAGGTGTTTCACGGGATCTCGAGGTCTCGAGCGAAAGCCTGATTTCTCGGGTAACTAACAACTCAATTATTAGCAATAATAACGCTCGAAAATTGTTTTCGATGGTTTCATTAAAAAGAGCAACTCAAAAAATATCGAAAGGTGTAGAAACCTCGATTTCGATTTTTTTAGAGTAAGCCCCCTTTCTTCGGCGCACGTCACATTTGCAAATGATTGTATAAACGAATTCTTCTTTATTGGCGTGCTATGTTTCGAGTGAAAAAAAAACCACGATAATGGATCTGGATTAATCTGGACTAATTATATAATTGATGGGGGTCTTAGAGGCATATGTAAACATACACGCACTAAGAGGCACTGTGCCTAGAGTATATTTTGCACAATCTTGAAAAATTAAGATTATATACCGTGTAGTAAGAAATATTTGCTGTGACCCTCATTTTACAAAGTCCAATATTTATATTTTCAAACAATGCTTATGATTAACAGGAAGAGCATGAAAACCCCTATTTTGTATTGGAAAAAATATTTTGTAATTAAAATTAAGAGATAGTGGACAAAACTCCAAAGAAAAAAATGTTTGGTTTGAGTCATATCCAAAAAAAAAATTATAATTTTAGGAAAAATTATATTTATTTTTTAAATCTCCAAATAAAAAATTTAAATAAAAAACGGACGGCAGAAAATATTATATGATTTTAAAAAATTAAAGTTTTCTATAAAGGCGATGCTTTTGCGATTAAATGGGGTGCCCCACTAAGAAAGCAATATTTTGTATACTATAGTTTTGCCGTCTAAACTTACGTATTTTAACAAAATAATAAACACACATTTTTTTAATATAACATTTTTTTTTAACTTTCGTCAGAATTTAAAATTCTGCGATATACAAAACTAAAAATTGAATAAGAAATAAAACAATAAGTTGGTATAACAATTATTTTTTCTTGTGAAAAAATATGAAGGGATCAAAGATTTTAAATATTAAAAACTGGAAAATTCAAGTTACCAATTTTACTTCGAGTGCTATTCAAATACTGTCTATAAAAGGGGTTGAATATAAAAAAAGATAACAAAAATGTCAGCTGAAAAACAAAAGCAATCTTTTCTCTTCCAGAATGTAGTTCCTAAAGATCATGCTTTTAGCGAAAAATGGGGAAAATGCCTTTTTCTTAACAATAAAGTGAAATACTATTCATTAAATGGGAACAAATCTTTTCTCAACTCATTCTGTAGCTGAAACTTATAGTTTCAAACATAACAATTATTTTTAAAATGGTTTCAGCGTCTGGAATACTTTTTTTAGAAAAAAAGCAGACTTCTAAAAGACTATTAAAAAAGAAATTATTTTACGGCAGCATTGTTATTATTGGAACATTTGAAAGAATCCAGGTTTAACTAACGAACAATAATTGATCTTCAAGAAGTAATCGATAATTATTATTGATTAATTATTTCATTATCATAGAATAAAAAATCGTCAGGAACCTAGTATATGCTACTTAACTTTTCGTTAAAAAGTAACTTTTAGAAGAAAAGGAGATTTTCGTATAAAATGTTATCATCATTTTTTAAATCCATGTTACCAAAATTTCATTGAAATACATTACAGAGTATCGATCAGTACATGTTTCAAGGTACTTGTATCAATTTTTTAATGAGAAATCTTGTCAACTGGGGAAAATATGGCCGTTCCCCAAAACACCTTTCTTTTATCATTACTTGCACTGAGCATGATAACTCTGGAACGGCTCATCTGAAGAAAAAGAACCAAAAGATTTAATTAGTGCATTCCTATGTGGAGCTGGTAAACGAAGGGTTTAACGAAATTTTGATTTAAACAAAAAATGGCGACGATTTTCTCAAAAAGCTCGATTTTCGTTTCATTTTGGCTTAAAAACCGCTATTTTTTTACAATAAAATTTTCGCTAAACCCTTCCTTCACGAGCTCCGCATAGGAATATATTAATGAAATATTGATGGTTTTTTGAATTCAGATAAGCTGTCCCAGAATTATCATGTACACCGCAAAAAAAAGGTGTTTTAGGGAAACAGCCATATTTCCCCCCGTTGTTAAGATATTCTCATTAAAAAATGTATACAAGTACTTCGAAACATGTACTAATCGATACTTTGTAGTGTATTTTAATAAACTTTGTTAACATGGCTAAAAAATCATGAAAATCCCTTAATTTTCCCGGATACAAGTAGATATAATCTAGACGTGTGCAAAAAAATTCGATCCGACATTGGACGCACTTCGAATGTCGAAAAACCGACATTAGATCCGCGCCACGGTCGGGTCGGTTTTTTCGATTCCATCTGTCGGCCTTAGATTGTCGAAAATCCAATATGCGACTGATAAAAGGCATATTAAGTTTTTAATTTATAATTATAATTCTAAAAATCTAAACCGAAGCATATAGAATGCAGATTGCAAATCCAGAGAGACATTAAGACAATACTGTGCCAATCTGCTGGTTAATATATTACGCGACCTATATATAGTCCAACAATAAACAAAAACGTCGTTAATTTTTACTTTAATAATTAAAATTTTGTATACGATTACATAGTAACTAGTACTAATAATTCCTTGGATGTTGTTCATCTCAAGATTTCTAAAATGTTTTTTACAGGCTTTAAAGAATTATAATATTTATTTTCTTATTTAATATTCTCAAGCCAGAATTATAAAGGGGGAGGATCGCTACTGAAGGGTAGCCCAATATTGTGTTATTACTTATTACCCTAGCTTTATTTTAATGTTTTGTTCATCAAATATGAGTTTAAAAAAAATTTTGTATTTTAAATTTCTGGCATTTGGATTAATAATTGGGAAATGAGAAATTTCAGGTCATATACAATATATGAACCTCAAATTGTCATCAATTGTATCCTATAATACTTTTGTACAATATTATAAAAAGAAAAGTGGAACGGATTTTAACTGATATTTACCTCTTTTAACTAAAAGTTATTTGCAGATGAGATTTTGTTTTTGATTACAGTTGTTTGGCATCCTACAAACGATTTAAGACCAAATTTACAATAATTTATCAGGCCATTTTTGAAAAAATCATCATAATTTATAATAATATTTTGAAATTCCTTTCTTAGTATGATTTAAATATTAAAAATTCGAATAACATTATTTTTTGCCAATTAGTCGCTTACAAAGTCGAACTTCTTAGTATTGGGCCTCACCTTACCTTAGTTCAGTGGTGCTTACGGACCGCGACTTTTTCAACTGCGCAGGCGTCACGCAAAGGCGGAGTAAGGAAGAATACTAAGGGCCGGTTCCACCAACCTCGATTAAAAAGTTAATCCTCCGTTAAACCTAGTTACGCGTTCCACCACGTTTTAGCGGCCGGTTAACTCGCGTTAACCACAGTTAAATCTAACCGGTCAAAATTGATCGGTTAAGGCGACTTAATCGTCCTCTAACCTAAAAACGGCATTGTCGTTGTGAAATATGGAGTTTTTGGAAGAAGTTCTGAGATCGTCTGATGACGAAGTCGAAAAAGATGTTTTTGAATTTATATGTGATATATTAATATATCACGAACAAAACATACACAAACATTCACTTTTTTTAGGTTAGTGTAGACACGAGCGTGGCCCAACCTTACCTGGATTTGGCGCGCACGGACATATTGCTTTGCTTTCCATTCGACCGACGGGTAGCCAATCACACGAATGATTTAAAGTAAAATAGGAGTTACTTCGAAACGACTATCTGGTTAGCTAACCGCGCCCACGAAAAATGTGGTGGAACGCACAACAGGATAACCCAAGCTTACCTATGGCGTTAACTTTAACCAGCCGTCAGTTAACCACTGATTTAACCGAGTTTGGTGGAACCGGCCCTTAGGTTCTCTTCGTCACTCCTTCTTTACGCGACGCCTGCGCAGTTGAAAAAGTCGCGGTCTGTTAGCACCACTGCCTTAGTTTAGGTTCGTGATGAAGTTAAATGAAAATTTTAAATTGCCTTTAATAAGAGAACATAAATGAAACAGTATCAAATTTACCATGATATTTTAAACCTATAATAAGGATATGAATTGTAAAGCCCAATATTGACATTGACTAGTTCGACTTTATAAACGACTGATTAGCAAATAATAATCTCAATTCTAACTTTTGAATTTTGAAAATTTTAATTAAGTCAGGGCCGGTCTTAGGAAATTTGCGCCCCTAGGCAATTATTTTACAGCGACCCCCCCCCCCCCCTTACTTCATCCTTTTTTCTATTTTTTGATCATTATAAACACGAAAGGAATCAAGAAATGTAAAAATTGTATGTTATTATTTTCAGAGTTCATAATAAATCACACGCATAAATGTTTGTTTTGACATCAGATATATATTTGCATATGAGCACATTTCGTTACAAAAATTCACATTTCACATTCACATTTTGTATCAAAGATATACAAAGATTCTTATAAATATACTCATCCGACAATATGGGTAATCAGTTATACGGATTATACCAGTTTTCTTGCTTTCTCTTGCGCAAATCGTTTTATAATTATATCGAAGTTAATCGAATCCAAAAGGTGCGCATTACCTGCGAAAAAGGCCAGAGGAGAAAGAAGATCGTTACATAACGAGTTTCGTAAGTAATTTTTTATACGTTTGAGTACAGAAAAGGAGCGTTCTCCACTTGCATTTGTGGATATAAGGCTCAAATAAATTCGAAGTGCAACGTCGACATTCGGGCAGATTACACCAAGATTTTTCTGTCGGATGATGCGCAGGGAAGATACTGCTGATAGTTCTTCAATAGGTATGTTCACAACCTCAAGGATGCCTTTGAAGTGCACACATTCCTCACCTAAATCTCTTCCTAAGTCAGAGGAGTAAATTTTACGCAAATTTTCAGACTTGAGTCTGATTTCGTCATTGGAAAAGGATAACAATTGATCGATAAACCGAAAGCGATTGTCGATTTCAATGTAGCTGGTGCATCTCCGTGACAGCTCTGTACTTAAAGTATCAATTATGACGATAAACGTGTTCACCCTCATATCGTTCTTTCTACTATACGTTGTGTCATTAGCACATTCATCTGGTCGAAGTTTTCGTTTTTTGCACCTTCGATTTTCGTTCCTATACTCCTCACAAAAAGTTAACTCGATTCCCTGAGCTTCGTAAAAATCGAAGCGTTCATGCAGACCCTCAATATATTTTTGCAAACCTTTATATGCATCGACGACGTCACAAACCTTTGATTCAACGCTTTGCAAAAGTTTATTGACTTTCTCAAAGCGCTGTAGCACATCATTCCAGAAACATGTCATGATGGCGGTTTCGAGTTCAAATTGCCATTTTCGTTGCTTGAATTCGCCCTCACTTGCTTCGTATAAATACGTTTTGAAGCCGATAAATTTAAAGAATCTACATCTTGCTTAGGCGGATCGTGCAGCATCAAATCGATGAAGTCACAGGTCAAAGGTGATGGCCATTTCGCTGGATCCAAAAAATCTGTTTCAGGCAGAGGCTCTTCAGTGTCCATTCTCTGAGAAGTAACTCCATCTAATTTAGCTACAAACAAAATTAAATAAGTTATTGAAAATAATCTCATAAAAATTCAAAATTGACAAAAATGACATTTTGGAATCTAGTTAATTGCGCGTTTGTGATGTGCAATTCTCGTTTGATAATTATAATGTATGAAATATAAAGTTAACTTGCTGCTCAAAAATGCGCAATTAAACAAATTAAAAAATTTTATTTTCCGCAAATTTCAAGAAGTTCTAAAATCAACGACAGATTTCTTAAATTTCTATTTTTATATTATTGTTTGTTAAAATTAACTGTATTTTCAAAAAAATTGACGTAATTTTTTCGCGCGTAGGAAAAATAAAAAAAAATAAGGTCACTCAAAATTCAATTGCTTGAAAACAAGAAAAGGTGCCACTTTCATATCAAGGGCTCTTAAATTAAACACCCTAAGCTTCATTTTTATTTTTAAAAAACCTCAGTTTTCTTTCTAAACTACAATACCATCGGAAATTGTCGGTGCGACCATCGAAAGTACTATTGAAAATCACTACTGACTTTGAAATGTGATTCCTCGTTCAAAAAAGGAGCAAGAAACTTTTTTAAAAATCCGTTACAAAGCCTATTAAATTAGGCGCGTGAAAAATCTTAATAGAGATATTTCTGCTCATTTGAAGAGAATATAACACAAGAGAAGTTTAAGAATATTGGAAGAATTTCTCAAATTTTGTATCTCGGCTTCAACTTCTGGCATGGCCTAGGAAAGCTGTAGCAAAACTCTGAAATTTATAGCACATTCTTTAAGATTATAAAATTCTTTACCTTCGTTGCTATATTCTTTCTGTTCCAAAATTACAGTTGTTGCAACTGGTTGATCCCTTTGCTTGTCACCATCTTCGACTATTTCAGTTTCTTCTATCTTGTGGTACGGGCCAGTTTCATCAGGTTTATCTTCACAAGACAATTCCTTCAAAATCTTTGGAAAAAAAGTATTTAACTTTGGCACTTTCTTAAGAAAATTCACCTCCTTTTCACTTTTTCCTTTAGCTTTTTTTCTACACTGAGCAGCACTAAGTTTACTGAACATTGTATAGCCTGTGCAAGTTGTTCTTATACAGTAATTCACTCTACACACATTCACTAACTTAGAAAACCAAAAAAATAAAATAAAATATTTTTTTGGTGATTGGGTAAGTCGAAAAATAAAATTGCACTTTCGGATAATGGAATAATTTATTCTCCGAGCAAGGATACACTCAGGACGACAGTTGAAGAGTGACTGATTTCTTGTTGGAATCAAAAATCTCCAAAAGACAAGAGTAGAAAAAGTGTGAGGGAGTAAGAGAAAGACAAAATTGAAGGTAGTAACTTCCATGAAAGGAGGTCATTAAGGGCGGTACTGAAAGAAAAGTTGCCGTTTATAGGAACATAGGTTGTACAGAGATTAGGACGACCTTACATTGGTAATTCCGTGAAGCCGATTTATGATCGTCTGTTTCAGGATTACCAATCTAAAGTGGCATGCAATTTGTGAGGGACATTTTACCTGACATAAGACTAATTCAAATGCTGCTGTGTTTAAATTCATAACTGGCACCCCTGGAAACAACCTGCCCGAAATCTTTCGCCCCCCACAATGACGCGCCCCTAGGCTATAGCCTACATTAGCCTACTGGAAAGACCGGCACTGAATTAAGTTAAAGAACAAATTTACAAATACGGTTATAATAATCAGAGTTGGCCACTTTCATCATCGAAAAAAATTCTTGGTCATTTTCCGGTTATTTCCCAGTTCACAAACATTTTTCCCGGGCATTGAAATTCAAAAGTTCAAACTGTTAAAGCTGAAGATTTCTTCATTTGAAGTATTTAAAAGTAGATGAAAAACAAAAGCAGCCAAAATTAAAATCTTCTGAAATTTCAACTTTCCAAATCTTCCAAATTAAAGTTTAAAAAATCTGCCATTAAAAAACTCTTTATTCAATCGCTAAAAAATGAACACGTTATAAATAGAAATCTTCTCATTTCAATAGATTGTATTTTAAGGGTTTCAAAATAAAAATTACCTTAAAATGAAACATTCAAAATGGTAAAGTAAGTATCAATTTCACAAATTTTAATTGTATAAATTAAATCGTAAAGGCCTCTAACTTTCATTATGTATTAACAGGCCAAAACAATATATTTTAAAATATAGAAAATAATGTTGCCACTTTCATTGGCGGGAAAAACTCACGGTTTAAATATTTTTTCCAAATTTATTAAATTGTCATGAAAAATCATGTGAATATAACATTTTTATCACTTGTTTTTAATATAACATTCAACTGTAGACAATTGAAGACAATTTAAAATGAAATTTTGAACAGTTCATTTTTTAATAATTGAATTTTCAATTTTTGAAAATTCAAAGTTCAAACGTTGAAAATTGAATTTTAATTTATCTTCGATTTTCAGCTGCTTAACATTGAATTTTTAAATTCCTTTAATTTTGATTACCTGAATTTTTAACAGTTGGGATTCAAGAAAAAGCTTTCGAAATGTAGATTTTTTTGTTACAAACTAAAAATCTTACCATTTGGCTGAAAATTTAATTATTCGTAGTTGAAAATTCATATTTTTTCGGATTAAAAATTCAAATGTTTTGTAGAAAATTCGTCTTTTTGGCTTGAAACTTCAACAGTTTGATTGAAATTGTTTTTATTTCATGACTTAAAAATATTTCTTCATTGAAAATTCAACTATTTTGATCGAAAATTGAACTATTGGGTTGAAAATGAACTTTTTTGTTAAATATTTATATTTTTGAGATGTGAATTCAACTGCTTCGTAGAAAATTCGTATTTTTTGCTTAAAACTTTAACAATTTGGTTGAAAGAATGATTAATCTTTTTTGGTCAAAAAATCAACTACTTGGTTAAAAGTTGAAATACTTTGTCAAAAATTTATTTTTCTGTTTGAAAATTTATTTCTTTAATTAATAATTGAACTATTTGACTGCAAATTCATGTATTTTGTAAAAATTAATCTCTTCTGGTAGAAAATATTAATCTTCTTGGTTGAAAATTCATGCTTTTGGTAACAAATTTATCATTGTTTAGTTGAAAATTCATGTATTTTCTTGAAAATTAGTCTTTTCCGGTTAATGTTTTGAGAAATTGATAATCATGTGATGCACTGTCAATAAGAATTAAAATTTTTTAAATATTCAAAATCGAACTATTATAAAAAAATGGTCAAAGTTACATACCTTTAAGATGTACATATTGAAAAAATTGAATAATTTGGAATTCTATATTTTCAAAATCAAACAATTTTTAATTACAACTCTTTAAAATTATAGAAATTTGAATTTGAAATCTTTAAAATTGAAGAGTTTTTAATTTTGAAAATCTACAATTAAAAATTATACATGTTTTAAGTTTCAGGATTGAAAATCATGTAATTTTTATGACTTACATTTACATTTTTTTCAATTTGCAGATTTAGAATTGAAAAGTTTTGACTTTTGATCTTTTAAATCAGCAAAATTTTGAAAATTTTATACACATTTAACATTGAAGAGTCATTAATTTCAAATCTACAAGATTTCGAAATTTCGTGATAAATAACTATAAACATTAAAAATAATCTAAATTAAATACGTCGCCGACTAAAATTAAAATTGCCTTAAAGCCAGTGCAGCTATTTCAATATTTATTTTAAATTATAATTATCATTTATTATATTTCATAGTACTTGAAAGCATATATTTTAATTTGATAATTAGACTACTAAAACAAGGAACACGTTATAAGCTCGCGTAGCGCGCTATTTCTGCAAGTAAAGAATAATGTTTAAGAATTTGTCATTGGTTTTCTTTTCAAATTTCAAAACGCCTTTATCATTTGAATGTTTCAGATATGTATGAAGAATTAAAATTCCTGCAATAAATATTATACACCCTCCAGATCTGAATTAGTAAGAGTTAACTAATCAAATAGTGCAAGTCATTGTAATTGATTTTGTGAGTATTTCCAATAGTCATTAGTGAAAAAAAATTATTTATTCTCAGTGGAATTGTTAATGATTTATTTTTGTAGAACTACTTTATAAATACGCACTTGTTAATTCAGATGTACAGAGTGTATGATCAAAATTTTTATCTTCTCAAACAATAGAATACAAAATTATAAATAAATATAAAAGAAATATTGATCAGTTATTGCTCAAACTTTTATTTCATTAAGTTTGTCACTTGTGAAAATAATAGGTATAAGAATTCGGAGCAAATTCATTCAAGAATCAAAAAATGTTTATTTTGTAGACATATATAAATTTTTTCGAATTGCAAAAGTTATTCAATTAAAGAGAAATTATGTTTCATAATTCTTTAATCTATTTTCACATTTTGATTTTTTATTACACTCCGCGCTCCCTTAAAGGTTCATGCATGCTCGAACGCAAAACTAAATGCGTGCGCGCGTTCGCGTGTGCGTTAGGATAGAAACTGTGTTGAGCAATGGTTTGGTTCACACTGGACAAGCGCATCGCCGAAACGCTGACAAAAAGTCTAACCTGACGCTTTTTACAGTTTTCACCGTACGCCTCCACACTGGGGCAAAGACACACAGTGGGACCAAACGCATATTTTTCGTTCAAAAAAGTCCACAGACTTCAATTTTGCCCCGATTTGCGATTTTGTTGTTGCTAATCCAAGAGCACCTTCGTCATAGATATTTTAAATTTTAATTTGTTTATTTATTATACGTTTACTCAAAGTATGAGAAAATCGACATTTTTCACATAATTATTATTTACTCTTCAACAACGGTTTGCACATGATGAAAATCATCTTGAATCAACGCAAGAGTATTCCCAGAATACAAATAATTTGATGATTGTATGTTTTAATTATTATAAACAAATCAAATTAACAAATAGCCAAATATCGTAATTGTAGTTGAAAAACATTTGTTCTTATCTAAAAATGCTTTAAATTATTGTGAGAGTGATTGTTAGTCCGAATATCCATAATTTATTAACAATTAGAATTGTTATACACAATTTTTTGCACAAATTTGGGATTTGAGGTTTTTTCAATTGCGGTTTTCCCTTTATCACCTGAATTGATGCAGATATTCTTACAAATAATATATGTTTAATTATATTTTTGTAAATACAACAATCGTTGATTTTTTTAAACAAATGAAATAAATAAATATAAAACTTTGGCACTTTGGTGTGGAAAATAATTTTTTGACTGCAAATCTCTGTAACCAAAATGTAAAGCAGTTATAGTGCACAAAAATTATTTCCCAGGCCAAAGTGACGAAGCTTTATGTTTATTTATTTCATTTGTTTACAGGTTTAACAATTGTTTCATTTAAACAACTATAATAGAACCTATGTTATTTTCAAGAATATCTGCATCAATTCAGATGATGAAGGAAAATCCGAAATTGCAAAACCAATAATTCCAACATTTCCCACAACAATATATTTGAAATGAAATAATAACAATAAATAATGATTGCTTATTGTTAATTTTACATAGAAATAGTGACTGCAAATCTCTCTCACAAAAATTCAAAGCAGTTTTGGTGGAAAAAATTATTTTCCAGGCGAAAGTGCCAAAGTTTTATATTTATGTATTTCATTTGTTTAAAAAATCAACAATTGTTGTATTTTCACAAATATAATCTGCATCAATTCAGGTGATAAAAGGAAAGCCGCAATTGAAAAAACCACAAATTCCAAATGTGTGCAAAAAATTGTTTATAACAATTCTAATTGATAATAATTTATGGATATTCTGACTAACCATCACGCTCACAACAATTTAATTCATGTTTTGCTAAGAGCAAATGTTTTCAACCACAATGACGATATTTGGCTATTTTTTAATTTAATTTTTATGCAATAATTAAAACATACAATAATCAAATTATTTGTATTCTGGGAGTGGTAAGAGGGTGTCATCTAATGGTAACTTTTTGGTCGATTTTGTTGTAAAAACGGTTATTATTGTATCACAATGAACTTAGCAGATAATTGGTCATAATGTTTGTTCACATTCGAGTAATGTAATGCCTGTCTGATGTTGCAGCGGCTTACGGTAAAAACCGCAAAAATATGTATAAATAAAAGGTAACTGGAAGTCTTTGAGTAGCAGAGCACATGTACAGTCAAAGCCCGAGAAACGAAGATGTACCTAGTTAATATAAAAGTATATGGTACGCAGGTAGGCTAAGGTGGGTAGGCAGGCCGTGAGGAGACAATGCCAAAGGTGGTAGCCACATGTTTTGAAACGGCGAAGAAATCGCTAAAATGATTTTTCAAGGAAGAATCTTCAATTTAAGGTAGGTATAATAAAATTTGGTACAGAGGTAGGCTCTGCGGGGACACGAAAAAATCTGGTGGCCAAATGTTATTCAAATTAAGGGGAAATCCCCTAAATCCAAGTTCCAACGCAAAACTTTAAGTCTACGCCAGGAATTTAGAAAAACATTTTATAATAGTAGAATGTTTATATGCCTGATGGTAAATATCTACTGATTTATGCCCAATATCCTTCCTCTTTGTGTAACTACATTTCAGAATCTACAGAAGCAAAGAAATGAACAAGAATATTGTTACTATATGCGAAAAAATTATAAAATACATATCCAAATTGACTTGTTCTTCAAGAGATGTTCAATTTCTTTTCAATTATTTTCGGTTGAAATTTATTAATTTATTTATTTTTTATTTAAAACTCTTCTTTTCGTAGTTGAAAATTCTACTGATTGGTCAAAAAATTTAATAAGTTTTTTAACCATTTTACTAGTTTCTGTAGAAGTTATCTTTTTTTGGTGAACAATTGATCTTTCTTGGTTGAAAATGAACTTTTGTGTTAAAAAGTTAATTGTTTGGGTTGAAAATTCAGCTGTTTTATCAAAAATCCGTCTTTTTCGATTGAAAAATCAACTACTTCGTTGAAAATGCACCTATGCAGTTAAAAATTTAATCATTTTGTTAAAAAGTCATCTTGTTTGGTACAATATTTATCTTTCTTGGTTGAGAATAAGCGTTTTTGTTTGATATTGAAATTTTTGGGTTGAAAATTCACATATTTCTTAAAAAATTCGTCTTTTTTTTATTGAAAAATCAGCTGTCTGGTTGAAAATTCAATAACGTTTTTCACGGTTAACAAAAACTATGCATTAAATAAAAAAATGGTATAAACCAAAGTACATCTTTTTGAGGTGGACAATTTTGCTTTTTAACATTTTTGTTTACATCTTGCATAGCTCGGCAGGAAAATTGAATTTTGAATGTTTTAAAAAGCATTTTCAATGGATAAAATCAGAACCTTTTGCCAAAAATGGCTGTTCGAAGATCTCGTCCTTTTTTTAGGCCTTCACAAAGCCTAGAAGATACTACAGACATACACCTTCTTAGTATTTTTTTTACTAATAAACTTAATATACATAGTGAGAATTCAAAAATTAAAAATGCTTTATTTTCGAAGAAGAATAAAAAGAATGAAAAACAAAATTTGTAAATGTAATAATTACTAAGTATAAAGAAAGATTTGAAAATATTAAAATAACAAATATTACTAAGTATAATCCACTTGCATTGTTATTAATCCATTAAAAATATAATAATTCGATTTTGCCATTTTTTCTGATATCTTTATTAATGTAACATTCTTTAAATAAACAAAATAAAAAATTAGGAACCTTAAGTTTCGTAGGAATTTTGTACTGAGTAATTTAAAAAAAAAAAGGTGAATCGGTTGAGAATTTCGACCTGCAGCTTCATCCTTCCGCGAAAATACATTCCTGAAGCCCTGTGCGGTTGCCACAGTGCACTGGACCGCGACGAGTTTTGCTGGTGTGCTATACTGAGTGGAGACTCAGTATAACTCAAAAATGCGTTCCAAAGTGCGTCGCGTAGGCGTTTGCGTTCGAGCATGCATGAACCTTAAAGGCCCATGCATGCTCAAACGCAAACCTGAATGCGAGCGGGCGTTCGCGTTCGCATCAGGATAGAAACTGTGTTGAGCAATGGTTTGGTTCACACTGGACAAGCGCATCGCCGAAACGCTGACAAAAAGTCTAACCTGAAGCTTTTCACAGTTTTCACCGTACGCCTCAACACTGGGTCAAAGACACACAGTGGGACCAAACGGATATTTTTCGTTCGAAAAAGTCTACAGACTTCAATTTTGCCCCGATTTGCGATTTTTTCGTTGTTAATCAAAGAGCGCTAAATTTCAATTAGCACCTTGGTCATAGATATTTTGAATTTTCATTTGTTTATTTATTATATGTTTACTCAAAGTATGAGAAAATCGACATTTTTCACATGATTATTATTTACTCGTCAACAACGGTTCGCATTGTGAATAAATATTATAATTGTTTATAAATATTATAATTGTTAATTTTTTATATAAATTGTTACTGACGATCACTCTCACAATAATTTAAAGTATTTCCAGGAAAGAAAAATTTGTTTTCAACCAAAATTACAATCTTTTTTAAATATATGAAAATTTCGTAATATTTGAAAGGAAATAATAACAATTGCTCATTGTTAATTTTACATAGAAATAGTGACTGAAAATGTCTGTCACAAAAATTTAAAGCAGTTTTGGTGCATAAAATTATTTTCCAGGCCAAAGTGCCAAACTTTTATATTTGTTTAAAACCTCAACAATTGTTGTATTTTCACAAATACAATTGAACATATATTATTTTCAAGAATATCTGCATCAATGCAGATGATAAAAGGTAAACCGCAATTGAAAAAAACTACAAATTCCAAATTTATGCAAAACATTGTTTATAACTATTCTAATTGTTAATAATTTATGGATATTCTAACAATCACTCTCACAATAATTTAATGCATTTTTAGCTAAAAACAAATGTTTTTCAACCACAATTACAATATTTGGCTATTTGTTAATTTGATTTGTTTATAATAATTAAAACATACAATAATGAAATTATTTGTATTCTGGGAGTACTCTTGCGCGGTAAGAGGGTGTCATTTGTTGGTAACTTTTTTGTCCATTCCGTTGTAAAAACGGTTATTATTGTATGACAATGAACTTAGCAGATAATTGTTCACAATGTTCGTTCACATTCTAGTAATGTAATGCCCGTCAGATGTTGCAGCGGGTTACGGTAAAAACCGCAAAAATGTGTATAAATAAAAGGTAACTGAAAGTCTTGGAGTAGCAGAGCAAATGTACAGTCAAAGACCGAGAAACGAAGATGTACCTAGTCAATATAAAAGTATATGGTACGCAGGTAGGCAAAGGTGGGAAGGCAGACCGTGAGTAGACAATACAAAATGTGGTAGCCACATGTTTTGAAACGGCGAAGAAATCGCTAAAATGCTTTTCCAACGAAGAATCTTCAATTTCAGGTAGGTATAATAAAATTTGTTACCGAGGTAGGCTCTGAGGGGACGCTAAAAAATGTGGTGCCCAAACTGTATTCAAATTGAGGGGAAATTCCCTAAATCCATTTTCCAACGCAAAATTTCAAGTCTACGCCAGGAATTTAGAAATGCATTTTATAATAATAGAATGTTTATGTGCCTGATGTCAAATATCTACTAATTTATGCCAAATATTCTTCTTCTTTGTGTATCTACATTTCAGACTCTACAGAAGCAGAGAAATGAACAAGAATATTGTAACTATATGCAAAAAATTACCAAATACATATCCAAATTGACTTGTTCTTCAAAAGATATTTTATATTAAATTATTAATTAACAGCCATACCACGCTGAAAAAACCAGTTCTCGTCAGATCACTGAAGTTAAGCAGCGTTGGGCGCGGTTAGTACTTGGATGGGTGACCATTCGAGAAAACTGAGTGCTGTTGGTACATCGTGGGTGTGGTGAGCCCACACTTGTAGTTATTTTACTACAAGCTATCCACCTAGAAACACTACCCGAATCGGGTAGTGTCACGCCTACCCTGAAAGGGAAATGGCTTAATGGTATACAATTCATATCGAATTTGTTGTCGCCTGCTTTCCAGAAACTTGCCCCTTTTCCCCTGTTTCTCGTTTTGTCACTTAAATTCGAACTGAAAGTTCATTTACTTTTTTTCATTTTTTTATTCAAAAGACTACTACTACATTTTTGGTTGAGAATTCTTCTCCTTGTAGTTAAAAATTCTACTAATTGGTCCACAAATTTACCAATTTTCTAAATCATTTTACTAGTTTCTTTAGAAATTATCTTTTTTTGGTGAAAAATTATCTTTCTTGGTTGAAAATGAACTTTTGTGTTAAAAATTTAATTGTTTGGGTTGAAAATTCAGCTGTTTTCTTTAAAATCCGTCCTTTTCGATTGAAAAATCAACTACTTCGTTGAAAATGCACCTATATAGTTAAAAATTCAATCATTTTATTATAAAGTCATCTTGTTCGGTACGATATTCATCTTTCTTGTTTGCGAATAAGCGTTTTTGTTTGAAATTGAAATTTTTGGGTTGAAAATTGACCTATTTCTTTAAAAATTCGTCTTTTTTTATTGAAAAAACAGCTGTCTGGTTGAAAATTAATTTGTGTTGGTTACATATTTTTCTTTGTTGCTTAAAAATAAGCTTTTTTGTTTAAAATTTAACTTTCGGGGTTCAAAACTCACTTCTTCTCTACAAAATTCATCTTCTTTCATTCAAAAATGAAGCATTTGGTTTAAAATTCAACTTTAGTTGAATTACACTACTTTTGATTTAAAGTAAAAGTCTTTATCGGTTCACATATCAACTATTACATTTATCGTCGAGAATCATTCTTTTTCAGTTGAAAATTCTACCATTTTGTTAAAAAGTCCTTTTTTCCAATAAACTTAATATACATAATGAGAATTTGAAAATAAAAAAGCTTCATTTTCGAAGAAGAATAAATAGAATAAAAAACAAAATTCAAAATATTAAAATATATCATTACAATTACATTAAAAATATAATACTTCGATTTTGCCATTTTTTCTGATATCTTTATTAATATAATATTTTTTAAATAAAATAAAAAATCAGGAACAGAAATCAGTTTGTTAGGATTTTTCTACTGAGTAATTTAAAAAAAAAGGTGAATCGGTTGAGAATTGCGACCTACAGCTTCATCCTTCCGCGAAAATCCACTCCTGAAGCCCTGTGCGGTTGCCACAGTGCAGTGGACCGCGTCGACTATTGCTGGTGCGATTCACCTTTTTTTATAAATTACTCAGTACAAAATTCCGAACAAACTTAAGGTTCCTGATTTTTTATTTTATTTAAAAAATATTATATTAATAAAGATATTAGAAAAAATGGCAAAATCGAAGTATTATATTTTTAATGTAATTGTAATGTAATATTTTAATGTTTTCAATTTTGTTTTTTATTCTTTTTATTCTTCTTCGAAAATGAAGCATTTTTATTTTCATATTAAGTATATTAAGTTTATTAAGTTTATTAGTAAAAATAAAGATGTATGTATGTAAATAAAGTTGTATGTCTGTAGTATCATGTAGGCTTTGTGAAGGACTGAAAAAAAGACGAGATCTTTAAACAGCCATTTTTGGCAAAAGGTTCTCATTTTATCCATCGAAAATGCTTTTTAGGAGCTATGCAAGATATAAACAAAAATTTTGAAAAGGAAATTTGTCCACCTCAAAAATATGTACTTTGGTTTATACCATTTTTTGATAGAAAGCATAGTTAATGTTTTTGTGTAGAAATTTTTCTTTATACATACATTTTATCATTACATGTTCCTTTAAACTCTTCGTTTTTACATTGCGAATTAAAATTTCTGTGAAATAAGAAAGCTTTTAACTACAAATTGATAGCGCAAATAACAACCAATTGAACTGAATGTTTAATGTGATACTCCCAAATGTATGAAGAATAAACCGACATTGCTCATTTTGACCGATTTTTAAATTAATTTTGGAATTTTCTAATATTTAGTTTATTCATTGTTAATAATAAGTTAAATGAACAATTTCACCAAACTATTGGATATGTGAGAAGCGCACAAGTCTAGGGAATGTTTCTACGCAAAAATCAACTCGATTCGTCAATTATTAACAGAAAAACGACAAGTTGATTATTGCGTTTTAAATTGATTTTTTCCCTCGATCAACGCGTTCAGTGGCGCTCCCCACTCTACTGCCTACTAGGCCGAGACGGACCGAGCGCACAGGCAGTTCTGCAATCCGGTGCCTCAATTGTTGATGTTTTAAACAAATATAAAAGTTTGGCACTATGGCCTGGAAAATAATTTTATGCACCAAAACTGCTTTAAATTTTTGTGAGAGACATTTTCAGTCACTATTTCTATGTAAAATTAACAATGAGCAATTGTTATTATTTCATTTGAAATATTATGAAATTTTCATAGATTTAAAAAAGTTTGTAATTTTTGTTGAAAACAAATTTTTCTTTTCTGGAAATACTTTAAATTATTGTGAGAGTGATCGTCAGTAACAATTTCTATACAAAATTAACAATTATAATATTTATAAACAATTATAATATTTATTCATAATGCAAACCGTTGTTGAAGAGTAAATAATAATTATGTGAAAAATTTGGATTTTCTCATACTTTGAGTAAACATCTAATAAATAAACAAATGAGAATTCAAAATATCTATGACCAAGGTGCTCTTTGAAATTTAGCGCTCTTTAATTAACAACGAAAAAATCGCAAATCGGGGCAAAATTGAAGTCTGTAGACTTTCTCGAACGAAAAATATCCGTTTGGTCCCACTGTGTGTCTTTGACCCAGTGTGGAGGCGTACGGTGAAAACTGTGAAAAGCTTCAGGTTAGACTTTTTGTCAGCATTTCGGCGATGCGCTTGTCCAGTGTGAACCAAACCATTGCTCAACACAGTTTCTATTCTGACGCAAACGCGAATGCCCGCTCGCATTCAGTTTTGGGTTCGAGCATGCATGGGCCTTTATACGACGAGCTCGGGACCGAGAATTTCCCCGTATACGACGGCGCAAGGGGGACCCGTCTATCCCCTTCCACTTATGTAATCATATTAACGTGCGAGACTATTTGCTTCCCGCGCGAGCTTTCAGCGGAACAGTGGGGATGGTGGAGAACGACCTTCCCCTCGTATAGGGAAGCGGCGACTGGTCGTATAATGGAGAGGCCGTATAGGGGAATGTCGTGTAAGGGAGCGCGGAGTGTAATTTATTTAATGGAAATGACGACTTGTTTCGGTTTATTGATGGACTATGGTCACTTAACTGAAAGAAATTATGTAAAAAAGTAAATAACCGGTTCAATCTAAGGCACATCCAATATGGGATTTTCCGACGCACGGGCTGATCAAATCGAAAAACCGATTCCAAGGTAGTATTTAATGTCGGTTTTTCGACATTCGATCGTCGGGCCGATCGAATCGAAAAAACCTTCTCGACCGTGGCACAGATCGAATGTCGGGTTTTCGACATTCGATCGGTCGGTCGATCGAATCGAATAAACCGATCCAAAAATAAACGCACATCGAATAGAAAATACCATATTCGATCCGACAAAATGCACACGTCTAATATAATCCCTTAGGTCTAACCTGCTTAATTACAGGCCGGGTGACGTGACATACGGCCATAAAAACTAATAAGAAGTTCAAAAATCTTTTAAAGACATTATTACGGAGTAATGCCATGCCACGCTGAAAAAACCAGTTCTCGTTAGATCACTGAAGTTAAGGGGATTTATCAGCGTTATAAAAAGGAATTCCAGTTTCCGGCC
>CAKNYM010050254.1:89134-130561 GCA_932195095.1 Andricus curvator
TTTGTGAAAAGATTATCTAGTGTCAGAATTGATGTTTACTAATCTTTTATATGTAATAGATGAAAAAGTTTCAAAACCTATGAATTTAGATGAAGAAACAATTGTCAAAAGAAAAGGGATAGTTAGTGACATTATTATAAATCATTTAGATGAAAATGATCACAAAGGGATTTCAGAGATGAAGAACCCAAAGATTATAATACAAAAATTAAAAGTATTTAAAAGAGTAGAAGTGAATGTAACATATTCTTCTGTAAGAACACAGTTCTTTCAATTGAAGATGAAACCTAGAGAAAAAGTTTTCGATTTCTGTGAATTATTCGATTCAATAATTACAGTATACGAGAATTGTGATGGAGTTGCGCCCTCAACAGATCAAGAAAAGAGATCGGCGTTTTAGCAAGCTGTTTCAGGGGTTATACCTGAACTTCTTTTAGCAGATTTAATTAGAAGCAAATAAAAAAGAAAAAACGAAGGCAAATCTAGCAAAACACACTCCAAGATGGCATTCAGGGCCTGGCGGGAGGTGCTTTAGATGTAATAAATCGGGACATATGTCGACATCATGCGCCCTAAAGGAATTTAATCTTTGGTTCTTTTGCTACTGCCAAAAGGTAATATAAAAGGTAAATATAAGGGGGATGATTGTTTCCAAAAGGGTTGAAGTAGATCTAGAGGTAGAGGACGTGGATATGAATTAAGATATGTAACTAGAGTTAATTAATTTAGAGGTAGAATACAAAAATTTAGAGGTGGAACTAGAGGTAGTGGTAGAGGCGACTTTAAAGGTTTCATAGGCGGTCCTAGAAGTGGAATGCAGAAAAATAAGAAAGATCTAAATCAAAACTGGTCCAATGAAAATATCGACAACAAAGGATATAAATTGAACAATTCGAAGAGTATTGTAGAATGTAAAGTTGCATTTAGAATAGATAATCTGGATGATGTAGATAATTTAGAGAAAATAATAATTTAGAAGGGAATAATCAAATTATTTTTATTGCTAATTCGGGGACAACAGAACATTTTATAAACAAAAGTATAATTTTAACCCTTGTGTTGCCACCCAAAAAAAACTCACAGCATCTGCCACCCGGGTACCTGGGTACCCCGCCCACGAAATTGTTGTTAAAAGTCCATTATAACTTGAAATAACTATGTGTATTCAATCAATATTTAATTATTCATATTCTAGGAAGGTATTGCTAGTATTCCTACCTAGAAAAAAAATAAATAAAATGGCGTGTTTTCATGCCTCCATAAACGAACGAAAAAGTACGCGTTATGAGCGGTGTCTGGCGGCGCGTTGGATAATACAGGCCGACAAAAATTGGCAAAAAATATTTTACCAGGAACCCGAGTATACTTTTTCGAAGGTTTTTGGCCCGCTGAATCCAAATCCGAAGTCAGGATTTCTCGAGTGGCTTAGGTTTTCTGTCGGGGTACCCCGGTATCCGGGTGGCTCAGCCGTGCTGTTTTTTTCAATTGCAAAATATTTCAAGCTAAAAAATTTCTAAAAATATCTGCAATGCAAATTTCGATAGAGAATTGGTTCAATCATGTAGATTCGAAAAGCATTCAGCCTATCTTTATTAGAAAGAAAGTTATTTAACAAAACGTATGCCGATGGGTACACGGGTACCCGGGTGGCAACACAAGGGTTAAGTGATTTAAAAAATGTCCAGTGTAAGTCCAGTTTAAGTGATTTAAAAAAACCTCTTTCTTCATTCCGACATTTCAGAAGAAAAATTGATTAAATTAAAGAATGTCGTAGATGCCAAAGACATAGCAGAAAATCTTATATCACTTAGACGTTTTGCGGATGCAGGGTTAAGTATATACTTAGATAATGAAAAGCTCAAAGTGATAACGAATCCAGAGAAGTACTTTTAGAGGGAATTAATGATAAACCAAATTGGATAGTAAAATGAGTAGCTACAAAAATAACAGATGATAAACACAATTTAGAGTATGAAAATTATAAATGTTGAGCGAGATTAGTAAATCAAGTAGATGAAGAACAACCTGAACAGTCGCAAACACATAGTACTATATCTAGAATGTGGACTTCGGAGGGGATAGAGAGTTATTCAAATTTAGAAGAAAATTATACAGATTTAGAAAAACATGTGTCTGCGATTGGGAGAGAGCATAAAGGTTGTTTCGAACAAGATGAAGAAAATTTAGATGCAGGCTTGAGTAAGTGAAAGAAATTTGATCTTTACTAGTCAATCATAAATAGAAAGATTTTAGAGCTAGATAAAATAGAAAAAATAGATACAATTAGAGACATGTGTATAAGTAACCCTTTAGAGACTGAAGAAATTGAATTCACAAAACAAAGTGAGACAATGTTATGGCACGTTTGTTTAGATCACGCTTCACTCAATTATTCAAAAAGTTTACAAAATTAGATGAAAAACTTAAAAACGTAAAATCTGATAATTCCATTTTAGAATGTAAAATATTTATGATTGGGAAGATGGATAAATTACCATTTATAGGTGAAACGAGTAGAGCCACTTGGCCAATTCAAAGAATTCATACTGGCATTATGGGACCAATGAAGCCGACATATCATCCAGGGCATAAGCGATTCATAATCGTTTTTAGAAATGATTATTTAAGGTTAGCTAGAATTTATTCGACGAAATCCAAAGATGAGGCAGGTATATCTTTAGAGAGATTTTTGCGCAATGCTAGAAATTTGTTAGGTAAATATGAAAAAGTTTGCTATATTAGGTCAGATCTAGGAAAAGAGTTTATGGGAGGAAAATTTTTAGTGATAATAGAAAAAGAAGATATAGAGGCAGAATTTTCACCAACATATGCACAAGAATTAGAGGGCACGGCAGAAAAATGCAATACAACATTACAAGAGAATATTAGAGCTTTAATGTTTGATTCAGGTTTACTCAAAAGTATGTGAGAATTAGCAGCTGAAACAGCGATACGTAATTACAATCGTACACCTCATAAATACATAGATTTCGAAATTCCACTTAAGAAGTTTCAGGAGCAAACCAATTGTCATTTAGACAAAATTAGAAGATTGGGTCACGTAGCTTTTGTTAGAGTTCCAATAGTAAAAACAAAATTCGTAGAAGGGAGTCATCGTGGCTCAGATGGTATGATGATTGTCTTATTTTTCAACACTGCAGCCTTGGCAGTCACGCTGGCACGGGTTCGATTCCCAAAGCCTAGGGAGGCTGGGTGTGTTTTTCGAAAACTTCGCTTCTGTCCCTTGGTATACTACCCCACAGATACTCTACAGTTCATAATTAACCCTATAGTACAGTCGCTAATGACCCTGGCAGTTGATGTGACTATAAACATTCAGTTACTAAAAGTAGTAGTAGTAGTAACAATGAGTTAGAAAAATATGAACTAAAATATGCATTAAATCAGATAATAAAGATCCGGTTACTTAAGAAGAGGCGGTTTCGACTAAAGATAAACAGAGTAGAAAGAAGAAATTAGAGAAGAGTTTAGATCGATGGAGGAAAACAAAGTATGAAAATTAGTAGAGACTAACAATTATTAGCGATGGAAGTAGATTAAATATTATAGATTCAAAATGGGTTTTTAAGAGAAATATAGAAGAAAATGGGCAAGTTAAATTTAAATCTAGGTTGGTAAGCAGAGGTTTTAAAGACAGAAATGAATATGAATTAAAGGAAACTTATGCTCCAGTATCGAGATTACCTGTAGTTAGATCAGTATTATCCGTTGTGACGTTGCAAAATTCTTGCAACTCACAAGTTCTAATTAACTGAATTTTATTTGACATTTAGATATTTTTCGTAAACTCATATATTTAATTTTATAAGGTCAGAAATCACGGCTGTGGTACGGAAACTCCATTGAGGGACTTCTTTCGACTTCGACACTCAAATGGGACGCCACTCGAGACTCTTAGAACGTCTAGATTCCATCGACACACGTTTCAAGACGTTTGAATTCTCCCGCCTTTTCTATCTACTATCGTCTGTCAGACTCAAATGAGCTGTGAATCCTCATCTACAAGGATCATGTTAGGATGCCGGCCAGATTGGGAGTAACGCTGAAAGTTACGAAAAATCCGGAACGACTCGTCTACCTGGTGTAGAACCTTTTTGGAAACTTCAAGATGAGAAATTTCTTCGCCAATTCCCAACATGACTAGGGAATCTCAATGCGCAATGCCCTCTTCACGTCGGCTGATACCAATTGGTACCGAACCAAATCCTGCTATGATCAGCCAGGGTAATTTCGGGCTCCAGGAGGTGATCAAATGGGTGGATTGGAGAGTAACGACGAAGAAATAACAACACTGGATCAATTCGGACGATAATGGAAAGAAAGAAGGATGAAAACCTAAAATAACAGGGTACCGAGCTCCATTTATTCACACGACCCTGGAATGTAAACCCAGCACCCCGTCTCCGCAGCGGCCTTACCACCAATAGGAACGCCGGAAAGAAGGAGGAGAAGGAACGCCGAGACCGAGTCCCGGACCGTCGCCGCTACGCTCGGTCTTCTCTGCCGACCGCAGCCGTGTCGAGCCAAATAGTATTTTTCTAACGTTTTCTCGTGTTCGTTAAGTATACATTGTCGAGTAGTTTTTCCGAAGTTAGTCAAAACGCACTCAACGACTCCTCATCCCAAGGAAGTTCATCCACAACGGTTCCAGATCTCTACGGGTAAGGCCAACTCTTATTTGTTAAGTGAAAGAGACTACGCTAGACACGTGGCCACAATGGATCAGTTTTATTAATTTCAATATTTTTCATTGCTGTCCAGAAAATGGCGTCGCACGTGGTCGAGGCGGGGTATCTTTAACTGGGCCTTCCTTTTCATTTAATATTTGTTTTATGTGAAGTGATTATAAATCCTATTTTTTGAAATGGCTCCCCAATGGTGAATATTTTTTATGTAACCAGTGAACTGAGCCCCCAGTCGAGTGTTGCCCCATAATGTATGACCCTTGAACTGTGCCCCCGTTGAGCACTTCGAATAATTTTATTTAACCATGTAATGCAGTCCCAAGTTGAGTTTTATCCCGAAACCCGATTTTTAATCATGAGTGAGACCCCTTTCATGTGTTAACCTAAAAGTATGCAATTTTATGGAACTGAGCCCCCAGTCGAGTTTTGCTCCAAATGTGCGTTAACGACATAAAGATATGCCCCAATTTTATAGTGTCAAAGACTCGTGAATCGAGTTTGCGTGTGCTACTGACCTATATTGAATTTTGAATGTGCTATTGACCTATGTCAAGGTTGTTAACTTATTTTGAGACAATTATGCCACGTGAATGATAATTATTAGATTGAATTTATAGTCAGTAGAGTTAGGCGAGCTGGGCGTAATTTCTTAAGAAGCTGAAAATGTTAAGGTTTGGAATATCATGAAGTGAATTATTGGAATTATTGTTGAGGTTCAGTAGTATAGGTTATGTCATATTTTGTGATAGTCTTGTGTTTAGCTAGATATTTGAGTTTGGCTATTACTAATCGAATAAATTAGGTTATGACAAGTCATGGGGCATGACTAATTTAGTGAGGTTAGGCTATAGTCAGTTTTGAGGTTAGGTTTCACTGATGACTAGACTTCTGAAATTAACATGGTGAATTGTTTGTTTTTTTTTAATTTGATTTTTGTTAAAGAATTTTTGGTTCAAATCATCACGGAATATTTGTGAATAATTATTTTGAGTTTTGTTGAAGCAATTAAATTGAGTTTTTCTGGAAGTTCGTTTAGCTCGATCCTAGGTTAGAATTTAGAGTTTTTAAGTTTTTGTTTTGTAATTGCCTAGCATGGAGTTCCGGGTAGAGAAGCCTAACTTTTCGAAGTTAGTTTAATTTTTGAGAATTAGGTTAGGATTTAAGAATTATTTTTGTTATAAATGAGTCGAGATTAAAATTATTACAGCCTTGGTTGATCTTAAGATTGTCAACCGTTGCAGTATGTCGAGACCCGAAATAAGGTCAATTGTTAAACCAAGCTCCTCATCATATAAAATTTTTAATGGACACTCGCTGAATAAATTATAAGTTCTATTTGTTGTAAATGCCGAGTTATTATTTTGCTGACTTTTGAACCCTCTTTATTTGCGAAACACGCCCATCTACCGAGTCTGAGCTGACCGTGCAAGAAGCCGGTACACTGCGTTCTTTCAGTTGAGTTTAGTTTCTAGTTTTCTTTGAGATTTCTAGGTTTTTATTTAATTAATTTTGAGATTTGGATTTTGAGAATTTAAGTGACCTTAAACAGGCCTGGCGCTCAAGAAAATTATTAAAGATATAGAGTAAATAACTCATTAGGTAAAGTTTAGCTTTTATAGGATTTTCAGGAAGCAGTGCCGGAGGTATGTGGTAATTTCTATTATTTAACCATAATTAAATTGCAACATTTCACCGTTATAAATAAATATGATTTACAAGCAAAACAAATTGACGTAAAGTCAGCCTACTTAAATGGTATTATATGTAGATGACATGTTGATAGCTAGTAATAATGTTAGAAAATTAGAGGAAATAAAACAAGAATTAGGGAAGGTTTTCAAGATGAAATACCTAGGAGAACCAAAGAATTTTCTAGGTATGACATTTCAGAAAGATAGGAAAGGTAGAGTAATGAAAATACCGCAGAGGGATTATTCGATGAAAATCTTAGAGAAATTTAAGATGGATGAAGACAAAGCACAAAGTACACCAATGGTAACTAAACAAGTAATGAATAGAGTAATTAGAGGAAAGAAAGAAAACCAAAACATAGTAAGTACTGAAAAGACTCATAATATATCATTTAGAGAAGCTATAGGAAGTTTGCTGTATTTATCAAGTGCCACTAGACCAGAGATTGCTCATGCGGTAAATTACTTTGCTAGAAAACTTTAGAAGCAGGTTTAATATACAGAGAAATTTCAGAGAGCTTAGATGCGATGACTGATGCAGTTTTAGAGATGTAGATGATTCGATTTCAACTGAGGGATATGTAATTAGAAGTCATAAACAATCGTACGTCACTTTGTGAACATGCCAGGCGGAATATTTTGCAATGAGTGACGTTTATCAAGAGTTAATTTCATTAGATAAAGCAATTAGAGACGTATTAGATAAAACCTTTTACCCAATGTATATTTTATGAGAAAATTTAGCAGACATCATGACATAGCCACTTCCCACAGCTGCGCATAGATACCTTACGAATAGATTAATGAATTTAGAGTAAATTAGACACAAAATTTGTACATATTTAATTAATATTTATTTCTTCTGTTGACAGATAAATAGAAGATTAGAGAATAGAGAAAATGAGAAGACCTGTTTTAGAAGAAAACCAACTATAGATGGAGTAATGGAGATGCATATAAGAAAATTGAAGAGAATTAAGAAGTAGAGCCAAAAAAGGAATAGAGAAGATTTTAGATGCATATATAAGAATTTAGAATGTAAAACCTTTATGTATATGAGAAGTAAAATAGAGTAAAAGTGCATCCGAATTCTTTAATTTAAAATTTATTTGGTTGAACTTTTAGAGAAAAGAGTGTGCAATATCAATGAAGAGAGGGAGTGTTAGAATAAGTTTCATCGACACGGCACTGAGTGTCACAGAGCGGTGTGAGCGTAAGTCTTGGATTCGGTTCGATGCCGATCTATGAGCGAAGTATGATTTAGTCAGTATAGCGAGCGACACGAGGCAGTGATCTCAACGCGAATTTACAGTGCAAACTATAGAGGTTTATTAAAGAATATTAGAACTATAAATCAGTGTTTTATTTGAAGCACCTGATACCACGAATTTATTAGATAGTGTCCAACACATACGCTGGAAGGGGAGAAACGGCGGCATGACAGAGCGAGGTCAGTACCAAATGCGTGTTCGATAATGATATACATCAGAGGTCGGCAGCGAGGGGAAATTTCTCAAGTCCGGCTCTTTTAGCACGTGTGGAGCGCTCGCTGCGTCTCTCCCACTAAGAGTCTCTACTCCACTCTAAGAGTTCCTGTATATCATGATATACAGGAGTCACTCTGAAAGTTTCTGGAGTGAGATTCCAGAAACGGTGAACCGGAAAATATCTAATATTTTTCTTTAGAGCAAGCCTTTAAATGACAGTCAAAGGATGCACGACTGTATAAGTGCTAATGGAGACTATTTTGAAAAGATATAATAAAGATTGCATTAAAAAATCTGCCCGCTTCGCGGGCACATTCTCATCAAGCGCTTCGCGCGCGGCTCGCAAGTTTCAGCGCGCCTAGGGCGCGCACCTGTTGAATCTCGCGCTTCGCGCTCGATTATGTTTATCTCGCGCTGCGCGCTCGGAAACATTTGTCGTCTGGGTTTTCATACTTCGTGTGCTCGCTATTGCGCGCTTCGCGGGCTAATACTGTCTTAGTACGCTTCATCGTTATAACCTGCTTTTGGTTTAATTATGTCAGTTTTACATAAAAAGGAGAACTAATTTACTTAAGGTTCAATCGACCTTAAGGAACACATTCTCATCACGGCACTCGCGCTTTGCGCTCGATATTTGGTTTGATCATCATGTGAACCTCGCGCTTCACGCTCGTTTCTGTTCATCGTATAATAGAAACCCAAAAGTTTGAGCGCGCTTGCTGCGCGCAATTTGGTCGTCGGGCTTCGCAACGACCATATGTTATGTTCAATGTTCTTCAGATAAAAATGACTAAAGTTGTATTTGATTTAAAATAAAGAAGGTAATTCCTTTACTTCAGCGTATATTTCCGTATCTTTATAATAAATCCTACAATCAGAAAGACTTTTTTCCAACTATCTGAAAAGGGGAGAAAAAAAGTATCTAAGTTGTTTCTGGAACATATATCTTGCTTTTTCATTCATAATCAAACCGACCCCTTGACTACCATGTGATTCCCTATCTACTCCTGACCATATTTCAAAACCCCCTTTCAACACCCCATTTTCTATATTTCTACTTTCGCATCCCTTTTTCTTTGTCTCAGGTACACATAAAATATCTAGTTTCCTAGCATGCATAGTTTCTCGTAGTTCACTGTTAATGTTATTTTTTACGAATAAAACAAAAACTACACATCCTATCAAAAAGTGACCCATGAGAAATTTGTAGATCTTTTTTGAATGCACAATTTTAGACCAGTCATCATTTGTCGTATCTTGCATAGTTTGACCGAAAAATTGATTTTTTGGATTTTTCATTATTTCTTGTGCAATCAAAATGTGAATTTTCGATTTTTCAAGAAAATTCAAAAAGTCGTTACGATAATCTTGTAAGGCGTGCAAAAAGGAACACTTTTCTTGTCCTGACTTTTTTTCGTATCGTGCGTTGTTTGGCTGAAAATGTGAATTTTCGTTTTTTCTTTTGGATTTTGTAAATGCTGTAATTCTGAAAATTTTCATTTTATCGAAAAATGTCATGAGAAGAAAATATTTGAATTTTCAATTACTATAAGCGGCCGTACATATAATTTCCAAATTAAAAAAAAAACGGTCCAACAAATTTTCAAAATGCTCTCACTTTTTGAATTTTCATCCAAAATGGCTGGCTAACGAACTTGACCTTTAGTTTAGGAGACTAAAAGAGTATATCAAAGGCCAGTCCAATTGGCCAATTCTTTCAAAAGTTATCGTGTTCACAGACAGACATACATACAGACAAATTCGTAAAAACCTTTTTTTTGGGTTCAGGGGGTCTCAAAACGTGGACATTTGACAAAAACCGGGGGGGTCAAATTTTACACAAATCTAATACCTTCTCTAGATGAGAATGTAAAAATTATTTTTTTCTTATTCATTTGAGAAACTTTCAGAGTGACCTACGTATGTTGCGCGCATCCCGAAACTGTCGAACGTTAAGCGCTCAAGATTTTAATTTAATAAAACGTAACGTAAGGTTAATATTACAATGATATTCATTGATCGCGCGCTTATCTAAACGAACGAACGCTAAGCGCTTGAGATGAAGTCTAAAATGCAAAACATGCTTCCGTGAGCGCAGACAAGGTGCCAACGTCAAGTCAAAACACAGCGCGATTATTTTCAAGATACACATTGTGCGCTTCTTGAAACAGTCGAACAATAAACGTTCAAAATAATAGCTCGCTGGAAATACTGCTGTGAGGACAGAAATAGTATGGTAGTCCCAAGTGCCAATAGTATATTATTGTTATTAACCATTAAAAACATGGGATTCCTTAAAAGTTTGTTTTGAAACAGTAGAATAATGAGGAGAATGATAGGGGGAGCAAACGCCCATCTTGCGGGAGAGCGCCCCTTGTGGTTTCGGGAAATCATAAAGTATAGTGACCTCGAAATTTTTATTAACAATTGAAAAGTCCGAATTGCAATAAAGCTTCTTTGCAAAAAGAAAATTATTAAGAGAATGACAGAGGTAGAAAACGTCCATCCACATGGAAAGATACCCTGGAAAGTCCTCCACGGAAATTCCGTGGGCTTTCCGTGGAAATTCCATGATCTTTCCGTCTGCGAAATGTAGCCTGTAATGGACTCGGGAAGTTGCTAGAAAACGCTTTACTATCATTGGCTCTACCCCAGGTCGATTCTGGGAGGTCTCGTCCCGACACATTCCGTTAGCACTAGGTGTATAAAATAAATCTTCTTCGAGGAAGTTAAGTTCTAAATAAATAGGCCGCACATTGGTACTAAATTGGCCGCACACCACACATTTTTCTCATGACCAGTCATTGTACAACAAGTGCCAAGTACACAAAGTCAAAAAAATATATCTTCTTCGAGAAAGTCAAGTTCCTAACGAAGATTGGCAGCACTCACTCCATTTTTCTCGGAACCCGTCGTTCTGCAACATTTTCCGAGCGCAGCAAGTTAAAAAATACATATACGTCGAGGCTGGAAATTTCGTGAAATTTCACGGAAAATCAACGGAATTGCCACTAGAATTTCCTTAATGTTCCAGGAAACTATAAAAATAGTGACCTCGGAAATTTTATTAACAATTGGAAAACAGGAATTTTTTAAAATTATTATTAGAAATATAAATTATGGCTTTTAATATTTTAAGTGATTTATGAGGGTAGAAATCGTAAGCCTTCTTATGGGGTGCTATGAGGTTTATCGCCAATCCAATGAAAAAGAGTAATATATAAATTGTTAATAACAATTGATGAGAACTAAGTGTTTTAAAGTATGTACTTTGAAACAGTTGGAATTATAAAATGATGCATGGGGCAGAAAGTGTCCACTTTCCCCTTATAAAAAGATGCTTCGTGACTTCAAAATGGCTTTCAGAGTTCGAATTGACTGCTATGTGTGCGGAAGAGCCTATCAACCAGGACAGATTGAACAGACAGGTTTGAATCAATGGAAATATTAATTAGATAGTCAAAACATTGCGATTTTCACACGCCTTCAACTTCGTAGACTACAATTTGAAGTTGCCGGCGATAGTAGGTTATGTCTGAATTTTAATCAATAACTTCGTAACGAAGTAAAAGAGCTCCAACTTGATCCCGGATGCTTTCAGTGGAGTGCAGAATCAATGTACATATTGCTAAGTAAATCTTCATTCCCGATGAGACAAGAGCTTGTTTAAATCATTTAGGTGAACGTGGCTTCATCTTAGCTCCTTTGCTTCCTGGATTACAAGCAATTAATAGACCTTATAGCGTACCTGGACAGCAGATTCTTTTGTTTTTGCAGAAACTTCGTAACGAAGCAAATTCTCATCAAGATTTCGGTGATGAGGAAACCTTTACTGATCCATTTCCTCAGTTACGTGGACATGGTGTGAGATAAGCCAGCAAAAAGGGTCTCATGACTCTTCTTTGACGCGTCGCGGACTTTCTGATGAATTTCTGAAAGTAAGTTTCTACTATTCCAGCTGGCAAGCTACAAGCATGGCCATTGCTACGGTAAGAGTTTCTAATGCAGCGATTTGTGACTAGCAACAGTAGATTTCCAGCGATGACTAGAGAGGAATTTGTAGAAGGACATGTGACAGCATTTGTCAATAAACTCTACAATCCAAAACCAGAAATTCCCAGAGAAATTGCTATCATAGATGACACTTATAATTACACGCTTAAGCATCAGGGACGTCACTTGGTGAAAACTGCTCTCATTGTAGCTACAGACAGGTATATACTTTATATACAAGGACCCTATTTTTCTGATTCACGAAACACTGACGCACACATGCTTATCAGTAAATTTGAAAGGGACGTGAAGGGCATGAGAGCATTTTTCGAAATTGACGATATTTTTACAGAGGGCAGAGGATACCGAGACGACCAACCGCTGTTAGAACAATTAAGTATTGTGTCTAAGATACCGCCAACGGAAGAAGCGAACGAAGCACGTCTCATAACGAAATAGAGATTGTGTGTCGAATCTAGAATTGGCCCCCTAAAATCCATTTTCAAGTTCTTTAGCAAAACGATTCCGATTGATCACCTGCGTCATCTCGGGGATTTTTTCCGTATTGGTGGTGCCATCATTAACGGATATCATCCTCTTATCAAGATGCAAGGTGCTACTGTAAAAGCTGCAAGGGAATACATAGCGAAAGCTCGTAAGGGTGTTAGCGCCAAATGGCCGATTGCGAGTTTGGTCCTTTGCACCTACACGGTCGGAGGGGACGTGTGTGAGCGCGAGTGGAACGGCTGTCAGTCGGTGTGCGCAACTCGAGTGAGCACGCTCCGCGCGAGAACGAAACTTAAGAGCGACTAATTAATCTAATGTATATTATTTTGATCGAACAAATTGTGCGCGACGAATTCACAAACTTTATTTAACTATTATTTCATTTAAGATACTAACTCTATTACATTCTGCTAACAAGGCTAATGTCGTGAAAGTACGCGTAGAAATAGACAATATGTGCTACGGAAACGCCAACTGGAATTTCCAGAATTTGCCAGAATTTCCTTGCCTTACATTAGACGAACTACGCGACATTACAATTGGCGTTTATCAAGTTCACCTTGCACCATCTTACATTCAAGACAACCTGTAAAGGGATGATGATGAAGAGTTTCAACTAGATACGCTACTTAATGGACGTGGTTTAATCAGAGTAAGTGTATATTCTTAATTTCGAAATGCGACTAGGTACCAACTGGATAGCGTTCAATGAAATTGATGACATAGGACCAAATAATAATAAAAAAATTCTCGGCTGTTACTGAATATGTAAATCAGGGGCCAGAAATCTGGGCACATGTGCACACATCGCAAGCGTTTACTGGTTCCTAGGCTACGCATGTCACCAGCAACACGTTAAGTATCCCCAATCATCATTGCTACATAGGATTCTACATGCTGCAACAGAGGTGAACAAGTAAACCCGAATGAAGAACCACGAATCATTTAATGTACTTTATGAATTACAAATATTTTGCTACGCAAGCCAGTTTTTGCGCTATACGGCCCTAAACGCTTAAAATCCGTGAAAACATTGAATACCTATATACGCTGTAAGGGGAGAGACGACGGCAGAGCGAGTTCAGTACCAAATGCGAGTTTGATAATAATATATGTTGCGCAAATCCCGAAACTGCCGAACGCTAAACGCTCGAGATTTTAATTTAATAAAACGTCACTGTTGTAAAGTCAAAAGCGGTGCCCCAGTGTGATTAATATCAAATGAGGTTAATATTAAAAATAATAGACTTGCATGTTGGTGGCGGAAGTGAGAACGTGTTTAGTGACAGGTGGTGAGAGAATTTTATGGAATTTGTGTGGAAGGTGTGAGTGGAGTGTCAGGGTGGAAGCCGAGGAGGTGAGTAGGGTTGTGTGGGGTGAATTGGGGAGATAAAAATTGAGTTCCAGCGTGGGTGTGAGGTGGGATTTAGTTGGATAGGGAAAGTGAGGTTAGGTTGGCAAGTAAGCGGGGGAGTTCGTGGTCAGGAGTCTTGGGTTTTCGAGGGGTCACGGGTGGTTCTCGCAGAGTTAGGGGATGCTAAGGGAGAGAAAGGGGTGTCTGCAGGGACTGAGGAATTGAAGAAAAAAAAAGGGAGAAAAAAGAAGGACAATTTGGCGGCGAAAGACGCAAACATTTTGCAGAGACATCTGTCGGTTGCGAAAGGTACTGCATGAATAGGTCCCAGTTACCGGCGGCAGAGTGGTGAAGATAGGAGGGGTAAGCAGTAAGTTTGTGACAGTGTACAATAAGGATGGGATGGAAAGAATTAAAGAAAGGGTGGAAGACCTGTTAGGTGAAAGAGAGGAGGGTATGGTGGTACTGGGTGGGGACTTTAACGCGAGGATGGGGAGGGAAGGGGGCCTTTACAGGGAAGGGGAGAGCTACGAAAGGAATTCGAAGGATAGGTTAATAAATAAGGAGGGGGAGATTCTGAGGGACTGGATGGAGGATAGAGGCTGGGCGGTGGCAAATGTTATGGCAACTGGGGACGAAGAGGGAGAATACACATACGTAGGTAAGGTGGGGGTATCGGTAATAGATTATGAAGTTATGAATATGCAAGGGTGGGCGGAGATGGAGAGATTCGCAGTAGAAGGGAGGGTAGAATCAGACCATCAGCCATTAGGGTTGTGGATAAGGGGTGAGAACGGCGGAAGGCAAGGTGGGGAAGAAGTGTCGACGGGGGAGAGGGTTAGCTGGACGAGGGAGGCGATAGAGAAGTATAAGGAGCAGTTAGGGAAGGTACGCTTTGAAGGGGAGACGGTGGAAGAGATATGGGAGGATTTAAAAGAGAAAGTGAAAGGGTGCGTGCAAAAGAAGGTATATAAAAAGAAGAAGAAAGGAATGGTGAAGCCGTGGTGGGATAGGGAATGTAAAAAGATGAAAAGGAAGGTGAAGAGGAAGTATAAGAAGTGGAAAGAGGGTACCGCGAAAAGGGAGGAGTACGTAGAAATGAGGAAGGGGTTTAGATTGATGTGTAAGAAGAAAGAACAGGAAAAGGAGAAAGAGCTGGAGGAGTTAAGAAATGTTAAGACAGAGGGGGACGTCTGGAAGATAATAAATAGGTTTAGGAAGCGTAGAGTAGGGATAAGCGAGAAGATAGGTAGTGAGGAGTTGAGGGAGTTTTTTAAAGAATCATTCCAGGGCTCAGATTCAAGGAAGAGAGATGATGGGAGTAGAAGAACGGGGGAGGCAGAGATGGAGGAGTTGAATGACGAGGAGATAGAGAAACAGATAAGGAAGTTAAGAAGGTCAAAATCAGCAGGGCTGGATGGGATAGAGAACGAAGCATGGCTGTTTAGTACACAAGGGGTTAGGGAGAGGCTGAAGGAGGTAGTGAAGAAAGTATGGAGGGGGGGGGGGATTCCCACGAGGGTGGAGAGAAGGGTTAATAGTACCTCTGTATAAGAAAGGAGATAGGGATAGGCAGGAAAATTATAGAGGAATTACGCTAATGAATACGGCGTATAAAGTATACGCGATGGTGGTGGCGGAGAGGCTGCGGAAGGATGTCGAGGGGAAAGGAATATTGCCGGAGACGCAGGCGGGCTTTAGGGCAGGTAGGAGTACTATCGACAATATCTACGTTCTGCAGCACATTGTGGATAGAGAATTAGCGAAGAAGGGGTCGAGAGTGTACACGTTTTTTGTGGATCTAAAAGGCGCGTTTCCGTCGGTGGATAGGGGGAGGTTGTGGGAGGCGATTTAGGATAGGGGAGTGGAGAGACGCCTGATCGAGAGGGTAAGGGCGATATATGAAGAGACCAAAGATAAGTTTAGAGGAGGACAGGGGATTTCGGAGGGATTTTGGATGGATAGGGGATTAAGACACGGGTGTCCGCTTAGCCCAACGCTTTTTGCGATTTTAATTGCGGATATGGAAAGTAAGCTGGAGGCCGGAGTAGTAGGAGGAGTCAGGATAGGAGGGGTTGGAATTTGGTCGCTAGCGTATGCAGATAACATAGTGTTGGTGGCAAAAAGCGAGGAGGCCTTAAAGGAAATGATGAAGAGGTTGAGAAGATACCTGGATAAGAACAGGTTAGAACTGAATGCGGAAAAGTCCAAGGTTATGGGTTTCAGAAAAGGAGGTGGAAGGGGTAAGGAAGGGGAGTGGAAGTGGAAGGGAAAGGCGGTGCAGGAGGTGAAAGAGTTTGTGTACCTGGGCTTCTTGTTTCGGAGGAATGGCGGTGTGGATGGTCACATAAAAGAGAGAGTGAGGGCAAATGTGGTGATGAGGCAGGTGTGGGGGTTGGGAAAGAAGTTATTCGCAGATGATTTTGGAAGGAGAATGAAATTGTTTGACTCAGTAGTGATGAGTGTCCTATTGTATGGAGTAGAGATGTGGGGGTGGAAGGAACGCGAAGAGGTAAATAGGACACAGGAGAGGTATGTAAAGTGGACACTGGGGCTGGCAAGGAACACGCCTAATTATATTGTCAGGAGGCAGACGGGGAGAAGGAGTGTAGGGATTCCAGCGGGGAGTCGGGCGTGTAAGTATGAGGAGAAATTTTTGGAAGAGGGGGGAAGTAAGCTGGGTAGGGAGTGTTGGTGGGAGAAGGAGAACAGGAGAGGGGGTGGGATGATGGAGGTTGAAAGAGAAAGGTATTTTAGAACGAATGGACTACAGATGGATGAAGTGAGAAGGATGCATGAGGAAGGAAGGAAGGTATATGAGTTGGTTAAGAAAAACAGTATGGAGAGAGAGAATCCAGCAGGGGAAGAGAGAATAAGAGAGACAAGGTTTAATGGGAACTATGTGTGGATTATGCCAAGGACGAGAGCGCAATATTTGTGTGAGGAAGGAGAGAAAGGAAGTCAGGAGCTTATAGCGAGGATGAGATGTGGGTGCATGGAGGGTTATAATAGGTTCTGGCTCGCTAGGGAAAAGAGGACGTGTGAATTATGTGGGAAGGGGTAGGCAAGAGTGGAGCACTGGTTGGAGGAGTGCGTAGAGGTGGAAAGGAGTGGGATAAGCATGGAGGTATTGATGCATGAAAGAGGGGACAAAAGGGTAGTAGCATGGGTGAAGGGAGTCTTGGGTAAGATGGAGAAAAAGAGAAGGAAGGAGGAAGAGGAATGGAGAAGGAAAGATTGTAAATAGAGGAGAAACTAAATATAAGTAAATGTAAATATTGTAAATAGTAGATAAGTATTAGGGACTAGCCGCGGAGGCAGAGTTTGGTAATGCGAGGCAAAGCAAGAAAGTAGGGACATGCGTGCGAGGCGAGGCGAAGCGAGGAAGGCAATGCGATAAGAGCAAGCGGCGTTAGAGATAAGGTGTGGAAGGATGTTAGTTTTGAGGGTTAGTTTTAAGAAAATTCTGTAAAAGAAGTGTAAGCAAGTCAATTTTTTAAGGCCAGCAGGCTAAAAAATAAACGTTTATCATATTAAAAATAATATATATCGTGCGTTTATCTAAACGGACGAACCCTAAGCGCTCGAGATGTGGTCTAAAATACAAAAGATGCTTCCGTGAGCGCGGATAAGATGCCAACGTTAGGTCGAAACACAGCGCGGTTATTTTATAAATACATATAACGTGCTTTTTAAAACAGTCGAACGCTAAGCACTCATAATATTACCTCGCTTAAAATAATGACTGCTGTGAAGACAGAAATAGTGTGGTAGTTCCAAGTGTCAATATGCCAATAGTATATATAGCATATATAGTAGGAAACGGCCATCTTGACGAAAGATGATCCTTATGGTTCCGGGAAACCATACGAAAATAGTGACCTCGAAAATGTTATTTACACTCAAAAAGCAGGAATTCGTTTAAATGTCTTTTTATTTCTTAAGATTTTGTGAAACCTGTGTAGCAAAATATTTGTTACTCATTAAATACATTACATGATTTGTGGTTCCTCGTACGGGTTTACCTGTTCAACTCAATTGGCAGCATCTAGAATCCTACGTGGCAATGATTTTTATCGGGCATAATTAACGTTTTGCTGGTGACGTGCGTAGCCTGGGAACCACGAAACTGTTGCAATATGTGCACACGTGCCCAGAATTCTGGCCCCTGATTCACATGTACAGTAACACCCGAGAATTGTTTCATTGTTGGCTCGTCCTATATCATCAATTTCATTGAACGCTATCCACAGTTGGTACCTTGTCGCATTTCGGAAACGAGAATATACTCTTACTCTGATTAAACCACGTTCATTACGTAGCGTATCTAGTTGAAACTCTCCATCATCATCCCTTTGCAGCTTGTCTTGAATGTAAGATGGTGCAAGTTGAACTTGATAAACGCCAATCGTAATGTCACGTATTTCGTCTAATGTAAGGCAAGAAAATTCTGGTGCTTGTTCATGGAGGCAATTCCAGTTAGCGTTTCCGTATGGCATATTGTCTTGTTCTACGTTTGCTTAGACGACATTAGCCTCACGAGCTTTAGCTAGGTATTCTCTAACAGTTTCTACAGTAGCACCTTGCATCTCGATAATATGATGATGTCTGTTACTGATGGCGCCACCATTATGGAAGAAATCCCCGACAATACGCAGGTGATCAATCGGAATTTTTTGGCTAAAGAACTTCAAAATGGATTTTAGGTGGCCATTTCTAGATTCGACAATCCATCTCGATTTCGTTATGAGACGTGCTTCGTTCGCTTCTTCTATTGACAATATATGACAAAACCTGCTTGCAGAAATGACGGTAATTGTTCTAACAGCGGTTGGGCGTCTCGGTACGCTCTGTCCTCTATAAAAATATCGCCAACTTCGGAAAATGCTCTCATGCCCTCCACGTCCATTTCAAATTTACTGATATGCATCTGTGCGTCATTGTTTCGTTTGCCCGAAAAATAGGGTCCTTGTGTATCAGGTCTGGAACAAAAATGAAAGCTCTAGTTATCGGTGGTAATCCAATGTTGCCAGGCACAAATTGCTACATTAGATACTTTCTTAACGTAGCAATGGCCATGCTTGTAGCTTGCCGGCTGGAGTAGTGAAAAATTACTTTCAGAAATACATCAGGAAGTCCCTGACGCATCTTGCAAAGAAAAGTCATGAGATCCTTTTTCCTGGCGTATCTCACACCATGTCCACGTAACTGAGGAATAGGGTCGTAGAATGTATACAATTCTCAAAACTGTTCCTGCGTTATAATTTGCTTCGTTACGAAGTTTCTGCAAAAACAAAAGCATCTGCCGTCCGGGTATTCTATACGGTCTATTAATTGCTTGTAATCCAGGAAGCAAAGGAGCGAAGAAGAAACCACGTTCTTCCAAATGATTTGAACAGGCTGTTGTGTCATCGGCAATGAAGACTTCCGTAGAAATATAGACATTGACTCTACACTCCACTGAAAACCTAGATACAATTATGGTTGTGAGTCCATGAAACGTTTCATGGGACCAAAGTTTCTGAAACGTTTGAAAGTTTCACAAACACATATGCGCCTGCGCACTCATGTCAGGTTTGAAGTTAGGTCATTTAACACAGTTAACGGAACCAAACGTTCAAACTAGATTTAAACTTTCTTAAGCAAATATGTATTTCTATATCAAATATTTATTTAAAATATTGAGAGATATAGCACTGATAAAAATTAAAACATGTTTTTAAAAGAAAACAATTCATAAAAATAAGCCTGATAGTTTAACGAAATGAGCAGAATGTTATTTTATTCATTTCCATTCAAAGTTTCTACATTTTTAATGAAATCGCTTTAAAAATGAAACATTCTAAAAATTAAATATGTATTAAATAAGAAATTTATTTTCATTTTATTGGAATCAATTTTCAGATTTGTTCAACAAAATATTTAAAAAATTACATTTCATTAACAATCAACACGAGATTTATTTATTTAAATTAGTTGAAACGATTTGTTTTTAAACACAAAGGATACTATTAAATGTTTATATTCAATACTTAATAGTATTTTTTCATATTTTGAATTTTCCCGCCCTAATGTTTGAAACTTTGGAAACATTGAAACGTTTCCAAAGTTTCATGAAACTTTTTATTTGGTCAAAGTTTCATAAAACTGTACAACCATAGATACAATAGCATTACCGTCAGCATTACAGAACATACGCGTTTAGCTACCGGTTTGAGTAAGAATATTAAGTCTTACACATCCGGGATCACGTTGGAGCTCTTCTATTTCGTTACGAATTAATTGATTGGAATTCAGGCATAACCTACTATCGTCGGCAATTTAAAGTTGTGATCTACGAAGTTGAAGACGTATGAAAATCGCAATTTTTTGCCTAGCTAAATTAAGATTTCCATTGATTCGAACCATCTGTTCTGGTTGATAGGCTATTCTGCACACATAGCAGTCAACTCGTACTCTGAAAGCCATTTGTAAAGCTTTCAACTTCCAAGAAGTAAGAGGTCTTTAAAACGAAAAAAATGCTTTAAAAAGCAAATAAAAAAAAAGAAGCAGCAAAATAAATCGAACAAACATTCAAAAATAAATCGACGAAGGAAATAATGAATGCAGAACTGCAAATCAGAATAATAAATGTGATTCAAACAATAAATACAGAAAATAATTATTAGAAATTCGATACTGCAGCTTATGAACAAGATTCTAATGCGATCTCAAGACTTTTCACAAATGAAATTACAAATCTGCAGCCATCAATGAAAATAACAAGCGCAATTCTGCGTTATGAAAAAATGAACATTGTTATTTCAATGAACTGCAAAAGCAGGTCCCTCCTTTTTGCAAGAGAGCTTGAAGTACGTTTCAGATCTTCATAATAAATCTAATGTTTAAAGGATGCAATTAAAAATCCAATTAATTCTTATGTCAAACTTATTTCAGTTAGAATAAGCCGCGAAGCATCTTTTTACAAGGGGAAAGTGGACGTTTTCTGCCCCATACATATTTTTATCATTCTAACTGTTTCAAAGTATACATAAAAAACTGAGTTCTTATCAATTGTTATTAACAATTTATATATATATATATATTACTATTTTTCATTGGATTGGCGAAAAGCCTCCTAACACCCTATGAGAAGGCGTACGATTTCTACCCTCATAAATCTCGTAAAATATTAAAAGCCATAATTAATGTTTCTAATAATAATTTAAACAAATTCCTGTTTTCCAACTGTTAATAACAATTCCAAAGTAAATATTTTTATGGTTTCCTGGAACAATAAGGAAATTCCTGTGGAAATTCCCTTGACTTTCCGTCGAAATAGCACTAACTTTCCAGCTGCAAATACCAGGGATTGGGAGCAAAATGACGCTCGCCACTTTTCTCTTCTCTAGGCAAAGGGGCGAATACAGCAGGTCAGTATCTTGTCTCCGCCGCCTATGAGTTCAATGAGTTAACGTGACGCCATAAATCTCGTTCAGGGGACTTGAGAAATTTTTTTGGTGGGTCCCGTGCCGGAATGAGAAGGGGTCTGTGGCTAGCTGTGGTGTACGTCTCTTCTTGTGCAATGAAATGGACATGTGTTGAACGTTCACGCTTTGCAGTGCGTTACACCCAACTCTCTGAAGTCTGAACGCCGCAAGGCGTGACGTCTGATATCGAAGGAAAGGCGTTTTCACGGGATGAAGAGAACTCTCAGCAAAACTGGACGCTATCCGAATCCCGCCGTGAATGAACAGCTTTTTCAGCTCCTCACCAGCTCCTCAAGGAGAAAATGGGCATATCTTTTGGGAATATAACATTCATGTATACTGTTTTAAATTTGTCTTTCTTGGTTGAATTGAACTGGGTTTGTTGTAATACTAATACTACTCTTGTTACCAACTATCTTAAAAATTCATCTGTATGGTTTACAAGTAAGTTATTTAGTTGAAAATTCATTTTTTGGAATGTATCTTATTTGGTACAAATTTCATCTTTTCAATTGAAAATGGAACTGTTTGGCTAAACATAAATCTATTTCCGTTGAATATTCGGTCGTTCTTGCATGAATTTTACTGCTTTTGATTTTCAATTCAAACATTTGTGGTTTAAATATTTCCAGTCTTACATTTCTCCTTCAGAAGTCATATATATGATGGTTTAAAATTTCACTATTTTGTTGAAAATTTTACCACTATATACCATTAAACCATTTCCCTTTCAGGGTAGGCGTGACACTACCCGATTCGGGTAGTGTTTCTAGGTTTTTCTTGTAGTTATAAATAACTACAAGTGTGGGCTCACCACACCCACGATGTGCCAACAGCACTCATGTCGGTATTCTTGAATGGTCACCCATCCAAGTACTAACCGCGTCCAACGCTGCTTAACTTCAGTGATCTGACGAGAACTGGGTTTTTCAGCGTGGTATGGTATACGTTAAATATTAACTTCTTTTGGTTGGAGAAAACTTTCTCTTGTTGAAACTTGAACTCCTTTGTTAAATTTTTTTTAAATACATTCTTCAACTTACAATTAAAGTACTTGTTTGAAAATTCATATTTGTAGGTTGAAAGTTCAACTATTCCATTAGGTAAAAGTGTTGTAGGAAAATATATACAAATGTATATAATACGACTATAATGATTTTCCTATCATGAATTTCCTTTACTTTTTTCGTCATTATAGGAATTATAGAAATAATAATAATCGACAAAAAATTATGAGAAATTCACTATAGAAACATCACTATATCATAGTAGTAACAATAATAATTATTTTCCTATGATACTTTTCCGCAATGTTCTGGTTGAAAATTCATCTATTTGCTTGAAAAGTTAAACATTTGGTTTAAAAATCATCTGTTTTGGTTGAAACTGAACTTCTTAGTGGGAAATTGATCTTTCTGGATTTTTATGTCGAAATTTTTTTCAAATATTCCACTTATCGGCTTGAACATTCCATTCTAAGTTTGGAAATTCTTCTCTTTTGGCAGAAAATATTTTTTTTATTAAAAATTCTACTGTTTTGTTGAAAATGTAATACATTTCGAATTTAAATATGGGGCATAATTTCTGAAGTGTACCCACCTCGAAAACGAAAGTTGTCTGATCAGGCTGAAAATTGGCCCAATTGTAGTCCTACTAGATAGTACTCCTCACACCAAAATTTAATTTATTTTGATAATTATTTATCAAAGTGGAGGGGGTACAATTTTTGGGTTTTTTTAGAAAAGCCGTACTTTCAAACGTTTGTAACTTTTGTCCTATTGCCTTAAACAAAATTTCACTTGAAATGTTTTCGATAGAATTTTTCATAAAATTTCTGGTGGTAATAACGATTTTTGAAAAAAATCAAAATTTGACCCAAATTTTTGAAAATCAAAAATAAATTTGACTTTTTTTCAAACTTGGGCACTGTTTTTTTTCTTCAAAATATTTTTAAACGAAAGCTGAGATTTTTTCCTATAAGACCTCCAATTTTCAGAGTGGCAAATTAATTTGTCTTTGAGTAATAGAACGATACGTAAACAAGATGCCGTGATAGGGCGGGTGGCGCGCGATTTTCCCTAGTGCGCTCACGCCGAGGATCGTTGTGCAACGCTTTAGTGCCAGTTTTTTAAGTTAAGTAATATTACATGGTAATATTATCTGTCTTTCTGTTCGATTTTTTGGCGATAGTTTCAACAGTTGTTTTCTTTGCAGGCTTCTTTTGCGGTTTTTGTTTTTTGCCATTCGAGAAGATGTCGTATTTCTCAGAGGACGAAAACTTCTTGAGTTGAAGTTTTCCGTCTTGAGTGGAAATGAAAGCGTGGTACTGTAATGTATCTGGCATCATGACAGCTTTGTCAAATCTGGTTTTCAGTCACTCGGTGGCTAAGGCGTGATTTTCTTTGCTGCTGAAAAAAATTTCGGTTTCCTTACAGTTACTGTTTGCCCACTGAAACAAAGCATGGAGAGTGAGCATGTGATGTTTCGGAGAACATTGTAAGCTTGAACGTACTGCTTGTCTCTTTCTATTCGCTCCTATACCATCACATGCACCCTTACCATGAGATGTTCCATGGAAGTGCCATTCAGCTTGGATACCAAAATCTTCTTCATGGGCTTGGAGATTAACAAAGCTACTCCTTTTTTTGAAATTTTGCCCTGTACCATCAGTGAAATAGTAGATTTTACTTGGCCTGAAATGAGTTTTCAAGTATTCTACTATTATCTTTTGATACTCGTGAACAGCCACCATGTCATGAGCTAAATTATCATTGCGCTACATTCTGGATTATGAAGGCGTAATTCTCAGCAAAATCGAAGCAAATCAAAAACTCCCCAGGCAATAAATTTTCCTTCAGGTTTTTGAAGAAAAATGTAAATTTAAAAGATGTATATTCTCACTTCTAATTTTTAAAGCATATTCCCAATTAATTTTACACTTACAATAATGCAGGCCTTTGTTAATTCACCCTGAAAATGCAGAGAACAGTTATTCTAGCAGCATATAATATTACTTAACTTAAAAAACTGGCACTAAAGCGTTGCACAAAGATCCTCGGCCTGAGCGCACTAGGGGAGATCGCGCGCCACCGGCCCTATCACGGCATCTTGTTTATGTATCGTTCTATTGCTCAAAGACAAATTAATTTGCCACTCTAAAAATTGGAGGTCTTATAGGAAAAAATCTCAGCTTTCTTTTAAAACTATTTTGAAGAAAAAAAAAAGTGCCCAAGTTTGAAAAAAAGTTGAATTTATTTTTGATTTTCGAAAATTTGGGTCAAATTTTGATTTTTTTCTAAAATCGTTATTGCCACCAGAAAGCGTGTGAAAAATTCTATCGAAAATATTTCAAATGAAATTTTGTTTAAGGCAATAGGACAAAAGTTAAAAACGTTTGAAAGTAAAGCTTTTCTTAAAAAACACAAAATTGTACCCCCTCCACTTTGATAAATAATTATCAAAATGAATTCATTTTTGGTGTGAGGAGTACTATCCAATAGGACTACAATTGGGCCAATTTTTAGCCCGATCGGACAACTTTCATTTTTGAGGTGGGTACACTTCAGAAATTATGTCCCATATATGAAATTCAAAGCGTTGCTACATAAGGTGCATGAATTCGTGAAATCTTCTTCGATGTCCTAATCCGGAAGCCAATAACAGTTTTGTCTGCGGTGCGGGACTTTATCTGTTTTGGAAGAAATATTTCATCTTTCTTAAATAAAAATGCAACTGTTCGTTTGAAAATTGAACTCTTTTTAGAAAATGTGTCTTTTTGATTTCGAAATTCACCTGCTTCAGAAGAAATTACAGCTATTTTGGATAAAAACGCAACTTATTTTTTAAAGATTTGCTTTCTTTTTAAAGAAACATTCATCTGTTTTAAGAGAAATTTCACCTTTTTTGGAAAAAAAGTGCAACTATTTGGTAGAGAATTCAACAATTTTATTACAAAGTCATCCTTTTTGTGTAAAAATTCGTCTTTTCTATTGAATATTCAATTTTCTTGGTAGAAACTTATTTCTTGGTTAAAAATTCATATTTTGATCGTGAAAATTCTACTAAAATCTTTTTTAACCGAAAATTCAACTTTTTTTGTTAATTTATCTTTTCAATTCATACATTCATCCGCTTTGGTAACAATTCTGGATGAAAATTCAACTACTTTAGAAAAAAAAAAAATTTCTAATTAAACATTCAAGTGTTTTAAGAGAAATTTCATCTTTTAGTTGAAAATAAAAATATTTTTTTAAAAAGTCATACTTTTGGTTGAAAATTCTACTGCTTTGTTGAAAATCTAAAAAAAGAGCGTTCACGACGCAGAAACTCTTCTCCTCCTCACGCATCAGCTCGCCTGTAGCTGTTTGATGATGCCTGACGGTGAACACCTAGCTGGGAGCAAGAGTAGGCGGTCGCCAGTGGTAAACTCGAACACGATTTCTGACGTCGGTTCCCATCTGCTGGCCTAACCGTTTGCCTCGCGTTCACGTGGTCCGCTCGAGTACGGAGCTGCCTAGTTTTCGGGTGCCACGACCGTTCACTCTCTGCTCACCACACGAATCTTCCTGCCTCGGCTAGCGCGAACGGACGTTTCAGTTCCTAACACTGGGAAAATATGAACAGGGGAGGAGTGCGTCAGGAACGCATGGAGCGTTCACCCAGAATTTCGCTCCCAGTCCCTGGCAAATACCAACCTAAAATGACATTGGAAGTTCCAAAAAACGCTATACTATCATTACCTCTCCCCCTTCGGTCGACTCCTGTAGGTCTCGACCGTTAACTCTAAATAGCTACTGGTTGCACCCCAGTGGTTACTAGGACGAGCTGTCATATACGACATCACCAGGTATAAAAAATAAATTTTCGTCCAGGATGTTTGCTTCTATAGGGAATTCTATCTAATGGTATGAAAGGATGAATGCGCTTGGAAGTTGTATAATGACAGGTCATCAGAAAAATGTTTTGAGTGCAATCAGTCTTCATTCAGAACTTAACCTCCTTGAGGAAGATATATTTTTTACACCTGGTGCACTCGGAAATTGTTGTACCATGACGAGGCACGAGAAAATTGGATTAAGTGCGGCCAATATTTATTTAGAACTTAACTTCCTCGAGGAAGACACATTTCTTAAACCTAACGATGCACTCGGAAGTTGTTGTACAATGACGGGTACCGAGAAAAATGGGTTAAGTGTGGCCAATCTTTATTTGGAACTTAACTTCCCCAAGGAAGAGGTATTTTTTACACCTCGTGCGCTAAGAAATTTCTGTACAATGACAGATCCCGAGAAAATTGGACTGAGTGCGGCTAATCTTCATTTAGCACTTAACTTCGAAGAAGATGTATTTTTTAGACCTGGTGCAGTAGAAAAATATTGTACAATGAAGGGTCGAGACAAAAGTGTGTGGGGTGCAGACAATATTCATTTAGAATTTAACTTCCTCAAGAAAGATGTATTTTTGAGACCTGGTGCGCTCGGAAAATGTTCTCGATGACGGGTCCCGGGAAAAATGGGTAAAGTGCTGCCAATCTTAATTTGGAACTTCACTTTCTCAAGGAAAATGTATTTTTTAGACTAAATGCGCTCGGCAGTTGTTGTACGGCAGGTTATGAGAAAAATGGGTTAGGTGCGGCTAATTTTCATTTAGAACTTAACTTCCTCGAGAAAGATGTATCTTGTACACCTAGTGCAGGCGGAATGTGTTGGAAAGAGACCTTCCGGAATCGACCTGGGGTTGAGCCAATAACAGTAAAGCGTTTTCTAATAACTTTCTAAGTCCATTACAGGCTGCAATGCGCAGAAGGAAAGTTAGTAGAATTTCCACGGGGAGTCAAAACTTTCAAACTAGAATTTCCGCACAATTTCCGTAGAGTACTTTCCGGGTTATCTTTCCATCTGGGTGGACGTTTTCTACCTTCATCATGCTCTTAATAATTTCCTTTTTACAAAGAACTATATTGAAATTCGGATTTTTCAATTGCTAATAACAATGTCGAGTTCACTATTCTTTATGGTTACCCGAAACCTCATACGCGGACTCCTCGCGCGTCTAATTTTTTTTTCCATGTAATTATATTATTTGAAAATGAAGCTTAATAAAATACCATGAAATTAATTTTTGCTTCAATAACTTTTATTTGTACACGGCTTCGCATGGGTGCCCTCTCATGATGCAGATTAAATAATTGTGCAACTGTGAACATTTACATGCAACTTTGGAAAAACAGTCTAAAATAACGGCGCGTATATTAACTATGTTCCCACCACCTGTTGGTGTAAAATCTTATGATTCTGAAAAATGTGCCGTCATATCCGGAATTTAAATGCAAATTTTTGTAGAAATACGTAGTAAATGATATAACAAATTAATTTTCAAATTCAATAATAACAGTTCAGAAAATGAAAATGAAAAACGAAAGGTAGAAACAGATGAAAAAGGTGACAAAAATGATCAGTGGACGCATCGTCAACTACCACCCAAGACAGATTTATGTGTAAACATCTTCGATAAACGTTAACTTATACTAAAAAGATTTCACAAAGATTTCAAAAATTTCACGAAGATTTGAAAAGCTGTTGAAGCATTTCTTAGGCTAAACTAAAATGATTTCACAAGGTTTTGAAAATTTTCATAAAGATTGTATTTGATAACAAATTACCGATTATATGTTCGATCGAGTGTTCATTCACAGTAAAAATTACGAAAAAATATATTGCCGGGGAAAAACTGGTCTAGAAAATCTTAAAACAGCACAATATCACTCAATTGAAAAGATTATTAAAGTACTGGAAGCCATTAACAAAAAGTAAAAATGACTGAAATTAATGAAAAGGAAAGTTTTTACCATTATAATATTCGTATTGCTTTTTTAATTCTTATTGAATATATATATATATATATTGCATATATTTTCTTATAAAAATGAACTGAACTAATCAGATTTACTGAAATCCTTCGTAGCTCAGTTGGTAGAGCAGTCGTCCGCCAATCTTGTCTTACGGACGTAATATTTTATGATATACGGATGCAAATTTTGCGTTTACCAACGAGTGTGCTGTTATTAGCCCGAGCCACAGTCGAGGCGGAGGCGCCAAAGAAAGACGGAGGTAAGGGCTGGAAACACCAAACAAGTTGGTACACGTCATTGCATCGGAGTGTCACACGTTATTATTTGTAACGAATGCCGCGGGAGTTGGAAAGCAAATGGCACGCAGATAAATCGTGGTGTGGGTTGTGTTTTAAAAAGTTTAAGTGCTCGGAGAAATTTTCACGAGCATGAGAATATGCTCGAGAATATGCTCGACCTTTATGTGCTTTGATAATTTAATGAGCATTTATGAGAATTTTGAATTGCGATTTAAAAAATCGTATATTCTATTTTTAATACCTTACAAAGCAAAAATGTCTTCCTGTTTCCATTTTTGCTTTATATCAAATTATAATCGTTTAAATAGCTCAAATTATTAAACATAACTCAAATAATGATTACATTATTTAAATTTCGCGGTAAAATTTTTCGCCTCAAATTAGAAAGGGCGATAAATTCAAATTATAAAAGAAGTCAAAGTAATAGAATACATATTTTCCGCATTAAGCAGTATATAAATCAAATCAAATATGTTTACTTCACTGCAGAGTGTGTTTGTAAAAAATATATACAATAATTGGAATTTCTGGAATGGAACTTTCTAATGTGTCCCCTAAGGGTTTACATTTTCTTTTACCCCTCTCCTATTCCTTTACACGCCCCCCCCCCACACACACACTTAATTGGTGGTAGTAGGGGTGCCTACAGTTTAAGGTGAGTTTTGAACCACCAAGAACAACGGCTTTAAGTACTTAAAAAACCTTTTTATCTAGAGGTACCGGTCCCACATGGACCCACATGGGCCGCCGAGGATTTTCCAGAGAGCGAGGCGGGAATCGAACCCGAAAGCCGATGGAATGGGCCCAAAACCTATGGCTCAGCCCTAACGACGATCGTCCCACTTATGTATTAATTGTGATAAATATTTGTTTAAACAATAAATGCTTCAAATTTTCTTAAATGCTCCATAAATGCTCAGTTCAAACTAACTGCGGAGCATATTATCGAGAGCATTTGCTCAACATAAATTCTTGGGCATTTAAGAACTCTAGGCGTGGAGTCCGAGGGGCATGACCACATGAAAGGAGAAAACCCACTTTAAAATAATTAAGGAGAGTTACAATCAGGCAGATACGAGCACATCATCAACACATCGATTCTCATACTCTCGGACCGCCTACTTTCTACTTGAGAATATGACGCGCTAACGCGAATATTCTTCTGACTTTTTCGTGATTTGTCCACAAAACATTTTCAGAGATGGCTTCCTCAATCGAGATTTTGCTTACCAGGCAAGACGAACTAGAAGGTCTCATCAGTCGATATGCCATAAATCTTAAGAAACAATGAGAGGAAGTAACTGCAATGGCGATACAAACGCGATTGGAAATAATCGAAACAAAAAGCATTACTTATTTCGTAGATGACTTCTATGAAACTGCATCGGAAACTTACACAGAACGGAGAATAGAATTGAGAACCATGCTGGAGACTGTTCAACCTACACTTGGTCCATCTCAACGGACAAATTCATGACTAGCATCTTAAAGCCTCATACTCAACGAATAGATCTTCCGAAGTTTTCTGGAAAGTACACTGACTGAGAAAACTTCAGAGATCTTTTCCAGTCACTCGCAATCGACCAGGAACACATCACGAGTGTTCAAAAACCCCACCATCTAAATATGAGTTTGAAAGGCGAGGCTTAGATTACACTGAAGAACATTCAAACGAAAGGTGACAACTTTGATCTTTATTGGGAATTGTTGAAGGCAAGCTATGAAAATTTACATGTTCTTGTTACGATCTACATCTCCAGTTTTCTCTCTTGATGATCTGCTTGTTCGTCTCACTGTTAACAAATTGGATGCAACATCACGCCGAGATTGGGAGACTAGCATCCTAGTTCCTCAAAAAAAAAAGGATCAGGATTTTGGAAGCTCTGGAGGTAGCTCCACCATTCTCATTTCTCAAAGGCATACAAGCCACCAGGTTTCAAGTCACATAATGCCAACATTGACAGACCCAAAGTCTGTTTCTTCTGTTTTTGACCACAATTCGTGTTCCAATATCAGGATTTTAAGACATCAGATCAGCGCATAGAGTTCGTCGAATCCAAGCAGCTTTGCTTAAACTCCTTAGGCCGACATCGCGTGTCGGCTTGTACATTAACAAAACGGTGCCACGAGTGTTCAGGAAAGCATCACTCGATACTTCATAGGCCTTCTCAAAAGCAATCTTATACAGTGCATAATATAGCAGCAGCGCCTACTTTCAACAGCAATTCTTGTTTTACTGCACACATTGCTGAACCACTCTTAGGGTCAAAATCGAGGAAGTTATTTGCCACAGCTTTGGTCTATGTAACATCCTCTACAAGGAAAAAATATCAGGTTCGAGCTTTGATTGATCCGCACTCATAAATCTCTATTATTCCTGACGCCTGGGCGATCAATCTCCAACTTTCTCGTCAAGAAGGTTGTGTAAAGGTGTCTGACACTGGGGACGTGCATATTAGGCACTCCTTAGGACGGATCATCACTACACGAATGGCGCTGGTCCAGCTGACATTTTGCTAGGAGCAGAGATCTACTCATTCATCATCCAGGGCGCATTATAGTCCAGGCGCCCTATGGGAAAAAGGCTCATTTCACGTAGAAAATGCTATCTGAAATTTGACTGCGGATTATTGTAGTGTTAGCATGTAGAATGAAAGCCTATATATTTGAATCTAAGATTTCGGAAGCACGGTGTGTGTACAGAATAGTTAAAGATAGTAAAAGTGGGTTTTTTGTTTATTGCAACGAACTTGTGTGTCTGTCGGAAAAAAAGTTGAGTTAAAAAATGTAGGTTTCACAAATATCTACAAAATGAATGATCGTACGTTAAGATTCTTTCATTTGTTTACTTGGAGAAAAAAATAGAAACCGTCCAGAAGTGCCTTTTTTGCAATAATTAAGCAACAAGTTTCAAACTTTCAAAAAATATGCCCCTTGCCACCCTTAATAAGTGTGCAAAAATTCAGCACAAAATAATCATTAGTTTTCATAAAAACTCATTTGATATTATTAAAAAATGGACTATTTTTCAACGGAATTTCTACAGATTTGGCCGATAGGATATCAACTAAAGTGGGTAATTATCCTCTACAAGAGTTATGCTATAATGCACACTTATCGGCAAAACGATTTTTAATCATTAAATTGCATAAAAATAACTTACAGAAGATGTGACACATGAAACAACTCCGTCATCAATTTTCATTTTATAAAGCTAAAGTTCGTGCCAAATATAGAAAAAGAGTTCTACTAATTGTTATAAAATTCACGAAGACATGCATTCTAAATTTAACGGTTATAATCGCCTCCGATTTTCCGCTTCACGGAAAAGTTCACAGAAAAAGATCGACGCAGACAGTGGAGGCGGAGTAGGGAAAGCCGCTGTGGCATGCCAGGCACTCACGCCGGAATTGAATTCACGTGTTCAAATTGCAAACAGTTTTAATATCTCAGCAACAAATTAATGTATCAAGACGTTTTTCTTTTTAATTTGGACTAACTTTCCGTACTGGTTACAAATCTGTTGGTTGCTTCTCGAAAAAATTATATCTAATACCTTACGTGTGTAAAATCACTCTCAACCAGTCCACTAAACCATTTGTTTTCAGAGCTACCCGAAACATTTACTTTCTCAGATTTTGCTCGATTCCATATAAAATCCATGAGAAATTTTTCAAGTGGTAAGGGGCCTCTACATATTACTTAGTTTCTATTAAAATTGCAGGGCTTCTGAAATTCCATCCGAATCTAATAGCCATCGTGAAAGAAATAATTGTCGACACTCAGAAAGAATTATCACATCCAGTTTTTGGTAGTGTAAAAATCATGAACATACATATTTTGAGATATTTCAGTATTTATAAAACAAGCGAGTTGAGATTGATGAATTTTTTTGGGTACCTCTTAATACAAATTCTTGAATCGCAAAAATTCTTATTTGATACAGGAATTAAATTATCAGTCAAATTTTGATTGCATTAGTTTCTTTTTGCATATCCTTTTTTTAACCGGTCATGTCATAGCTACAATAAAGCATAAAAAGTTTTATTAAAACCAAAGGAGATCAGGTTTTCGGTGATGCAAACTGAATAACAGTACAATCTTACTTTAAAAAATAATTTCAAAATTAAAATCGGGCGTAGCTTACATCACTCCAACAGACATCTAGAACTGGTCCTCCCATAGTTTGCATAGACTTTGGAACAGTCTTTCCAGACTGCTCGACTTCCCAACATCGAACGTTGCAATCCCATGAGCCAGCAACCAGAAAATTTTGTGGTAAAGTGGCTGGACTGAACGCTAAGCTCGACACTGAATCGTCAGGTGGAGAAGCGACTTCGAAATCCTTCATTGGATTTGGAGCCGATGAGGTTGTATTCCCTAACGCACTACTTTGATTAAACATTGTCCTTGATCTATGTTGCTATTTTACACAATCTGAAACAGCATAAAATACCGGTTATACGAGCATGTATCAACATGTGCCCTTAGCGCCCGACCGCTGGGCTTACCATTGGCTACACATAGTTTCTGAGGTCACCGAATCCAACTGTGGGCAAATAACAAAACTCAAAATCGCAAACCCAAAAATCAGATTATTTTACAAAAAAAATTATGGAATCTTCATAAATGCCTTTTATAAGAGGATTTTGACGTCACTCATTCTAAATCTGGTGTCAAAATTATAAATATAAAAAGGGCGGACTAAAATATCGAATCATTTTACAAAAAAGAATCATGGAATCATAAAAGGTTGTTTTACAAGGTTTTTGTAATCACTTACAGGTAATCTTCTATCAAAATTATAAAATTCAAGATAGGAGACGAAAACGAGCGACTTTTAAGTTTGAAGGTTAATTGCATGAAATTTACCTTTTTTAAACTCTTCTTCTAAAACTCGTAAGGGTAGTGGAACCAGAGTTTAGCCACTTTTGATTAGCTTCGTGTTTAACGGTACTGGCTAAAAAGAACATTTAAATGTACAATATTTCCACGTACTAGAAACTATTACATGTATTTTCTAGTTTATTAGCCACTTCTATAGCACGCGTGGAATACTAATCCTTGCGGTTGGGAATCAATTTTCCCTGCCCAAGGAGGGGGCGAGTTCGGACCAGGCCACGGTGAGAAGGCCTAAGGACGACCCTGTTGGGCAAGAGTTCGTGTTTAGTAGGGTGGAATTATAAGCATGAATTCAACCAAGCAGTGACTCCTGGGAATAAAATGAGTTACTTCCAAAACCAAAAACAAAACATCCAGGGGGAGTCGATAACGACCCCTCTGGAAAAAGCATCTTCTCCTGAGCAGCTGGAAATTACCGACGGAGCTTTAGAGCATACTTCGGAATCTCTAAGTATGGAACCATATATGGAAGAAGTTGAGACGCCAATTGTTAAATCAATAGGACGAAACAAGCAGCCAAATGGGGACTCCAAAGAGGCCCCATACGATGAAATCAGGGAACAGAAGAAGATGCGGCTGAGAGGACCAACGGTCTCTTATGGCCAGGCCCTTTAAAGCCACCTGAAAGTGGCCATAGTCGCCGAAGGTTTCCCAATAACCAAACTCGATGACGACCAGGTCAAGGCAATTGAAGCGGCATTAGAGATTGCCGCTTCAAAAATGATGCTTTTATCGTCATCTGTTCGGACGGTGTGTCCCGAACTTGGCTCATTGAAGCTGTTGGCGGATTACAACCTTGGGCAGTACTTAAGAGGATATCAATCCAAAATTCGATCATGAAAACGGGAGGATGGAAGGTTATCGATGTCAAGGAGGGTAGTGAAGCTACCCAACTTGTAAGAACTGCAGAACCACGAGTGGTCGAGAGATTCAAGAAGATCGACTGTAGGTCTCACTATGGGTTGAAAAGGAGAAATATCAAGATCCTCTCAAAAATCCAAATTTACACCCGAAGATAGAGCTTTGGATCTGTTTTCGGAAGATTTGGAGGAGATAACGGGATGTTAAAATGGACACTAGATGTCCCCCTTCCAGTCTACATTTTATCCAGATAAACCTTCACCGCGCTAAAAGAGCGTCTGCTATCTTAAGCAGTTTTACAGCGAAATAAACGGCTTTTGCCTTAACACAAGAGCCTTGGACTTACAAGGCGAAAGTTAGAGGCTTAAGTAACAGGAGCAGTTCAGTCATTTATGACAGTTCCGTAGGAACATCTAGAACAGCACTTTATATCAAAGGCGATATTGAAATGGAATTACCAAGGTTCTTTTCTACAGACTTGGTGGCAATAAAGATCGAACATCGTTTAGAAGGCAGGCTCCAACCTATGGTAATTTGCTCAGCGTAACTACCATTTACCTCCGAGGACCCACCACCATTTGAGGAATGGAGAAATCTGGTGGGCTACTGCTGCGTTAACGGATGGCCATTGCTCATCGGATGTGATGTTAACGCACATCATTCGACTTGGGGTAGTAGGGACACCAACCACAGGGGTAAGTCTTTATTAGATTACCTCTTAACTACTGATTTAATTTTATTGAATCGGGATAATACACCTACCTTCATGACATCTAGATGACGCGAAGTAATTAATTTAAGATTATGTTCGATAAGTATTCACGAAGCGCTCATGGGATGGCATGTATCGTCGGCTACGCCCCTATCGGATCACAGACAGATATGCTTATCCTTCACAGCCGATAGACCTCACGTTCAAAGGTATAAGAACCCTAAAGCAACTGGTTGGGATACTTAGAGAGAGGATCTGAGCAGTTTGCTCAGATCAATAGATAGAACTTGCTGTCGACATTCTAAAAAAATATATGAAAGCGTATAAGGACAATTATCCTCTTCATATTAAGAAAACAGACAGGAATTTACCATAGTGGAATCCTAGATTTGAGGACCTGATTTGGGTCTAGATTTGAGGTCCAAACTTTAGAGCTTGAATGGAAGATTGCAAAGTCGCCAGTCGTATTGTCACTTATTCAAAAATTAGATGGGTAGTTAAACAATTCAAACAATTTAAAGCTGCAGGCATGGTTAGCAATGGGATGCACCCCGATATATATATATATATATATATATATATATATAATTTAAAAAAAAAAGTTAAACAACCACCGCAGGGTCCCACTAAGAGCGACTGCCATCCAAAAAATGTCAATAGCCCCCAGTAGCACCGCGGTAAATCACACCCACGGCCACGTCTCACAGACGTGAGATGGGTGGATATATATATATATATATATATTTAAAAGTTTGTCATAAGGACAACCGCAGGATTTCGCCGGGAGCGGGTGCTAATCTGAAAAATTGCACCCGCTCCCAACGAAATCGCGGTAAAATTTCAGCTGCAACCACGTCTCACGACCGTGAGATAGGTGGTTACAGTCTGCGACCAAATCAATACGATGATCCGGCAAAAGTCTCGTGCACCCTGAGGACACGGAGCGACCCAAGGACGACCACCTTCTGCATTTTCCCCGCAAGTGTCTCAGCAATTTGTTGACACGCAGGGATGCTTTTCAGGCTATTAACCAGTGAAACCTTGGCACCTCCAAGAGCGCCGATGATCAAGACGATTAGCTTAACAGAATATTCCGGGTATAACCGTCGCAACTCCCTTATAAGGTCTTTATACCTATCTTTCTTTTCTTTCTCCTTGGCTGTGACGTTTTTGTCAGCTGGTGCCGAAAATTCGATAACGAGCATGCTTCGTTTCTCGAAGTCAAGGAGAACTATGTCAGGTCTCGAGTGCGCAACAGAAACAATTGTCGAGAATATGAAGTTCCAGCATATGCGGCACTTCTCATTTTCGATAATTGACTCTATTTCTCTAGGAGCGTTTAGCGGATAGGTATTTGGGCTAATTCCATAAGAGTGACAGAGATGGTAATAAAGCACTCTCAGTGCCGCATTGTGCCTTTGGATGTAGGTCGTTCCCGCATGAGTTGGACAACTAGATAGTATGTGTCCTAGATGCGCGGGGTGTGCATGACACGCTCTGCAGCTTTCATCGGAAATGTCTTGGCTCAAAATGTGGCGACGGTATGTTAGAGTGGAAATGACACCGTCTTGACATGCCAAAATAAAGCCCTCCGTGCCCGACTTCAATCCCGGTGATCTAAGGAAAGCAAACGTTAGCTCATACGACATCGACTGATCTTCCACATTTCTGTAGAAGATGCCGTGCATCTTCTTGTCGAGGAGCTGTTCGTGGAAGTTTTTCTCATGTGTTTTCTTAATCCGGGCCTTCAGGAGTGAGTATTCAAGATGGATAAGATTTGATGCATTTTTCTCACCCCTAATATTGAAGACAAGGCCGAGTGTTTCAGCAGCCTCCTCCGCTTCTTTGTACAGAAACGCCCCTTTTCCCACTTCTTCGTGTTTCCTGACCATTTTAAGAAGAGGGTCTTGTCCATTTGCAACTATATGTGCTGTACCCAGAATAAGTCTGTTGTGAAGACATTCAAGATTCAGTATTCCGCGACCACCTAGGCGGCGTGAGATGTAAAGTCGCGGAACAGAAGACTTAAGGTGCATGCTCTTGTTCATGTGCAAAACCTTTCGCACCCCATTATCAGAGCTCATCCTTCGTCCATGGAACCACTCCAAATGAATAGAGTACTACCGGGACGGCAGGCATGTTCGTTGCAGATACTTTGTTTCTCACCGACAGTTCGGAAGACCAAATCTGCCGGATGAGACGTTTGTATCTGCATCGGAGAGTATCCTTTATAGATGTCACGTCGTGAATGCGGTTCTGTGGCACGCCCAGGTGTGTATAGCTCTCTCCAGCGCAAAGGTGTCGTATAGCGCTTCTGTCAACGAGCTCAGGATCTTCGAGGATGCCATTAAGTTTTCCTTTCTTCAAATTAACCTTGGCGCATTTCTCTAACCCGAATTCCATTCCAATCTCTTGAGTGTAATCTTTGACAATTTTCAGAGCTAAATGTAGTTTCTCTTGATTCCTAGCATAGACCTTAAGATCATTCATGTAAAATACATGAGTGACCTTATGCTTTCGGTTTCCAGGTTTGCCGCAGAGATACCCTTCGGAATGGCGAAGTGCGAGAGATAGTGGCAATAATGTGAGGCAAAAGAGGAGAGGGCTCATGGTGTCGCCCTGAAATACACCTCTCTGAAAGGTGATACTGTTAGTGATCACACGATGTTTTCCAGATGAGATAGTAAATCTGGTTTTCCAAAGCGGCATTAATGTCTCTATGCACCTCGCGATGTGTGGATGAACCTTTAGGCTTTCCAACAGACAGATGATAAGTCTATGGGACGTTGAATCGAAAGCTTTCCGGTAATCAATCCAGGCCATCGATAGAAATCGCTGATAGGATGCTGCGTCTTTACAGACACATCTATCGATGAGCAAGTTCTCCCGACATCCTGCTACGCCTTTCTTTGAGCAACGTTGTTCATACATCTCTCGCCATACAGGTCCAATTGTCCAAAAAATCCTATCATTTAGGATAGCTGTGAAGATCTTATACATTGTGTTCAAACAAGTTATTGGCCTGTAATTCTTAGGGTCAGCTAAGTTGCCCGTCTTCGGCAGGAGCAGTGTGCGCCCTTCCACCAACCACCCCGGAATAGGCTGTTCCGAGTTTAGATATGGGGTGAAAATTCGGGCCAGATGCTGGTGGGTTGAAGGAAACTTCTTCCACCAGAAGGTCTTGATATCATCTGGTCCCGGAGCGGAATAGTTCTTCATGCCTCTTAATACGTTTTTCACCTCCTCGGTAGTGATAGATGGGCATTTCTCCTCAGCTGTTATGAGGGCATTGCACAGCTCCTTGAAGCTATTTATGTTCTTTGAGCCTTCTTCAAGTGGATGTTGGACTTCGTAGACTTCTCTCCAAAATGCTTCGACCTCATCTGGTTTGGGCGGATGGTCGACAGTAACTGGAGGGTCTTGGAAGAGTCGAGATGGGTCAGACGAAAACTGTTGATTTTCTCTGACCCACCTCTCTCTCCGCTCTAGACTTCTCCTAGCGTTAGATAGTACTCGTATTCTGTCAACAATATGCTGCCTGATGGTCAGTAGCTTTGACTTGTTGATTGCGTGATGACGGATCCGCAGTTCGCGCGCCAACTGTCGAACCTTGGCAGTGAAAGTCCTGCCAGATGTTATGTAGTCAATCACACACTGAATGCGGGACGCGTACTGTCTTACCCAGCCTATCTTTGTGCTAAGTTGATACATTCGTCTTTTGGTCTTATGATCAACCGTTGGTTTTGTTTTACGGTTTGCATCTGCCAAAGTTCTCGCTGCATTGTACACACTACAATTGATAGTCCAGAGGTCGGATTCTTCGGAAAAATCTCCACGAAGCTCATCATCCAGTTCAGTCAGATCTTTGGGCTTGGGAGAAACCTGAATGTTGATGTTTCTCCGGGTCTTGAAGCATCGTTCTTCCTCTATTGGATGCCTGTTCGAGGTTGGTCTCAGTGTCGCCTCTCTTTCTCTGTTGCTGGCTTGTTCTGGCTGCGGTTGTGTAGGTGCTCCGCTTATATAACCCCTTTCCCGGAGGTCCTCGGCATGGTTTCGCAGATATTTTTGCGAAAAATCCGAGAGCTCTGGGTGTTTCTCGCACCACAGAGCATGCAGTCGCGCCATGTAACCTTTTCATTCAGGGGCCATACTGTTATCATAGCACTCCAGCAGGTCGTCCCTGAGTCGATCCGTCCACTTAAAAGTAATGAGATTCTGCCAGTCAATCGCATTGACTCCGTCTTGATTGGCTCCCCCAACTCTAGGGTAGTCGGCATTGTTGTCCGACCCATTGTCGGGAGCCCTGCGCGTTCGATTGTTTTAAACCGCACTTCCTACAACTATGTTTGGTGTTGTCATTGTTGTTCCCACGAGCAGCTAGGGAAAAGGGTTCGTCCATCCTTGTAGAGCCCCGCGTGCAAGGATAAGGCTGATACTCTGAGAGTATAATAATCCGCGACTGCTTATTAATTATTGTAACCATATTCAGCAGAAACCCTTGGTACAGGGACCCTCTATCGGCAACCCGAGGACGGGTTCGGTGGCTTTGTCATAGGCCCTTCGGTTCGATTCCCAAGGAATCAAAACCGAATATATATATATATATATATATAAACTTTTTTTTAAACCCCCATATGGCCTTCTTTTCTAATGTTTAAAGAATTTATACATTTTTTTTATTTAAAAATATTCAAAACTCTATGCTTCCCATCAATTCAAAGTTGATGGGGTGTGCGACACGGGGGCCCCCCCCCCTGAGAACGTTGTGAAGCTTTCCAAAGGTGTGACCGTTAAGGGTTAAAGTACGAAATTTTGACGTGCAAAATTGGTCCGAAGTTCGTGCTATATTTGCTTGAAATCATATAATTTTAGCGTGGCAAGTCTCTACAGTACCAAAGCATAAAGCGCATGGTAATACAGCTCGAGCGTATGCTCTGAAAGTAGTACCGCCGTGCGAGAAAAGCTTTCACTTGGCCGCACATGGAATCGCAAGGGTTCCTTGCAATCACAGCATGTTCAAGTGATAAGGTTTTGTCGCTCAGCGAGACTGCTTTTTGAGCATGGAATGTTTAACTTTCCTAGTATAAGACATATTTGTGCTTAAAATGCATAGATTCTAGCTGTGATAACAAGGAAAGCACCTGCCACAAACGCAAGGGAGATACCCTTGCTATTTTACTAAGATTTTTTTTCTCCGTGTATATGTGCAATAGGGAAAACCTGGGGCTCAAAACCCAAGATTACTTACTGGTTATATACAATGATAACCAAATCCACAATAGCATATGCATCGAAAAACTGGCTGCCGAGGATTAAACTAGTCAGTACTATAAAACTGAAAAGCCTCCAAAGGGTTTTCTGCTTGGCAATCACTACTGCTGTGAAAACAACACCAACAGCAGCTCTTAAGATCATTCTGGACATCCTGCCGTTGCACCTTTTTGTAAGGAAGACTGCGGCAGCGGAAGCCTTGAGACTCCTTGTAGAGGGCAACCTTTACTGATGTTGAGGTGACAGATCTACATTATATCAGTAAGCGCACGTTATGCGAGGTTAATATTCTCGCTATGCAACATGTTATGACGAGGAAATTATACGTCATGAAACCCTTCAATGTCAGCTTCCCTAAAATTGAAGAATGGCATGATGAAGGGAGAAGGCAAGAATTAGGTAAAATAGGTCTCGTTGGTACACAGATGGCTCTAAAGACTCTTTGGGAACACGGGCTGGAATCTATGGGAAGAAAGCTAGGACTGAGATAACAACAGCACTGGGCACATTCCCTACAATTTTCCAGGTCGAAATAATAGCTACTAAAGCTTTCCTGGAGGTAATTTGTGAGCGGGCTTCAAGATCTTCTTAAGGTTGCCGGTGAAACCCGGATCAGTCTGATCTGGGTTCTCGGCCATGTGTATATTGAAGGTAGCGAGAAAGCTTCACAGTCCCTGATTGGCCCGAAACCCTAATGTGGTATAACGTATGCATCTGCGAAAGGTGGCATTGATAAATGGCTCTCGGAAGAGCATGTGAGATATTGGAGGGAAACCAAAAAAAAAATGGTGCACTCCAAGAATTTCATATCTGGTAGATGTAGTAAGAAGACTACTGAACTCTTGAACATAGAAAAGGGCCAGATTAATGTAGGAGGGATGCTTAGTGGACGCTGCACATACTTTGCGAATGTTATCCATTGGCGTGCCTCAGAAACGAATGCCTGGGGTATTATTTTCTTGAAACTGAAGACTTTCATGACATCTCCTGCAGATCAGTGTATGTCTTTATGGTAAAAATAGACCTTATGGGAGATAGTGAAATTTAAAGATATAGTACAACAGGTTTTACCGAAATGATATGGGCAGTTATTGTCCTGACCTCCCAAATAATAATAATAATACAGGAAGCAGAACAAACGCTTCTACTAAGAGAACATGCTGACAAGCCCCTTCATGGTAAATTCTACGGCATTATACGTAGAGAAGAGCTCTCGATGGGTCTGCCCAACATGTTTCTCAAGTCTGCTGGATTAAAATCGGAGCCTGAAGGATTTCTTTTTGCCTGTCAAGACGGCGTTATAGACACCTTAGTTTACCGCGAGA
>CAKNYM010050254.1:130571-144349 GCA_932195095.1 Andricus curvator
CCGTCTTGCCATACGCCCAGGGGGAACTCGAGTCCGTTGTGGAGAATGATCAGTGTAAGGTCTACTGGAATTTCTCATTCTCCACCACTCAACGTATCAGTGCTACGAAGCCTGATATTGTCCTCAAAGATCTGAAGAACAAAATCATTTACGTGATTGAATTCTCGGCACCAGCCGATGGTAATATCACGACAAAGGAGGAAGAAAATCGGGCGAAATATCAAGCACTTCTTTTCGAGCTGAGCAAGCTGTACTAAGGCTACAAATTCCATCTTGTAGTTCAAATAATCGGCTGTCTTGGAGGTATGAAAGCTTCATTTATTAGCCAACTCAACAAGATTCCGGCTTGCCAGCGTCAGGCTCATTCTATCGCGAACCGGATGCAAAAGGCTGTTCTTCTGGGATCACTTCATCTGGTCCGTCAACACTGTTCCTCATAACATTCTACAAAGATTGGTAGCTCTAAAAAAGTATCCAGAGGTGGAACCTTCATCTCCAACTGTCCCGTCTGCCGCGTAAGGTCATCCGCGGCTAGAGACCTGACTCCAAGGAACAGTGTGGCACGATGTTATCTCGCGTGAATTTCGCGCTCTTGCCTACAGTCTAGGACAGAAGGAGCAGAAGCGGATGGCGTACACGTTCCAGTTGCGTCGGGATTGTTTGCTTTAAGGAACCATGATCGTAGCTTCCGGAGCCTACAACTTCTCACATAATAATAATAATCACCTTCATCTTATATTGGGATGTTACTATCCAGAGGGATCATTACATCCGAGCTAATCGACCCGACATCGTGATGCGAGAAAAAAAAGGTGGGAGAGTACATCATCGACATTACTTGTCCACTTAACCGAAATTTGCAGGCAACCTATACAACTAAGATCCGTAAGTATAACGAGCCAAGGCATGAAGTAAAGACAATATGGAGGAATGTGAAACATGCGTCTATTCATCCTATTGTGATTTCGGCTACGGGCAATGTGCACGCAAGATGCACTGAACATCTTGAACATTTATGAGTCAGTAGGGTACTGGCAGCAACTCAGAAGGCTGTTTTATTGAACACCTGTCGCATTGTGAGAAATTTTCTAGACCATCAGGAAGCAAGTGACTAAAAACCTGTGGAGTGGCAGATGGTAGCTCCAAGAAAGCATCCAGAGGCGACTGTTGTCGCCTACAACACTCGCGGCCGCTGTGTATGGATAACAGCGGTAGAATACGAACTCCAAACTACACTATGCTCCTAATTTTGTGCCTACAACATCATCGCAGAAGATTTCGGACATCGTATTAAATTGACTTATAACATCCTCATCTCATCAGTCACTTGACTTGGTCCGTGGCTATGATGAAAAACCGGGTTCACCCGAGAACAAGATTTAAAAAAAAATAATAATCATTTGACGGCTATGTTGGCTGTAGCATTGCTACTGACAGGGTTTCCCATGCCAGAAAGGCAGAGAACGAAGAGGAAAGTGACTAAGAACACCAAAAACCATACATTTTAATGGAGAGTCTTTTGAAAGTTTTGAAACGCTTGTCGCTTCCCGAAGATCGTCGGGGCGCCCTTGGAGCCACCGCTGGGGGCCACAGCATGCGGGACGGTGGTGATGATAAGCTGCGAGATGGTCAGGCAGATCTCACTAATCAAACACCTGGCCACCAAGAACATTTGCGACATACGGTAAGCAGTGAAACATCAACTGTGCCTGCTGAGGATGCTTTGGCTAGCGTTAGCTATGTGCAGCCAACCACCTCAACAGAAATACCGTGGGAGAGCCTCAAGTGGGATACCACAATGAATGAGGAACTGGTGCGTCTCTGTTATGAATGTGCGAAGTTTGAAACCCCACGCGAAAAAGGATACAATTTTTGAAAGAAATTTGCTGCAAAGTATCCTCAAATAGAGAAAGTCGCACTAAGAGATCTTATCGCTAAGGTGAAGGGCATCAGGACTAATCTACACATCTCAGAAGAACGAGCAATGGAGATTAAACAACAGGTTGATTTGGCGTGGAAAAACGACGGCAATGAACATCAGTTAGAGGAAGCCGCGTCACACGAACAAGCAGCGGCAATTGATGTTCTTCCTCAACCTGGTGATGATCCAGCACCACCACATCCTTTAGAGCTAGATGGCCTAATACAACCAGAGCCAGAAGCAGAGGTTCAACAACCAAGAAGGCGATTAAAATGGACTTACCATATGAATACAGATGCAATGTGGTTTTATGTTTTGGCAAAGAAAAGTGGGCAAAGTGTAAGGAGAGAACATCATCGACTCTTCTTACTTAAGTACCCAGAACTAGTCACAAGAATAAATGAGCAGAATCTAGCAGATCAAAAACGCTCAATATCTGTGAACAGATTACTTTCGGCTGTTGAAATAGCTGCCAAACAACAGCTGCCTATTGATGAACTTCCCTTGCAAGATGTGGACAACGAAGACCTGATTGAAGCTGAAGGCATAAGTGCTAGGGATAATGAACATCAAGTACCGGATCCACTAGAACCACATCTGGACATTAATAACGGTGATCTTAACAGCGAAATCACAGAAAAACTACAGCACCTTGAAAGGATTTTTGGTCATGCTTTACTAGAGTTCATACATGTAGAACCAACACAAAGGCATTCTCTGCTCAAGATAAACATCACAAATGATCTGCGTGCACTAATAGAACATCTGAACAGCAAGGTTTTACCTATGCATTAGAACGCAACACAAACTGCGTTAGAGGTGCAAACTCTTGTATATTGTGCAGCTGTGGCAACCGTTAGAACGTTGGGCCGCAGAACTAGGCCTACAAATGCAGTCTTTGTCCCAGGAAGGGAGCGAGATCCACTATGGAAGATCAGGTTGGATATGGATGTCAGCAAAGTAAGGTGCAAATTGGGTCGACTGACTCAATATAAGAGAGGAAATCGAACCAGAAAGCTGATACACCATGTTAATAAAATCATCCACCCTCGGCACATCGAGACATTGACATCAGCAATACTGGATGAGATTATAGACTCCCAACGGCAGAGACTTGATGTTCTTACTGCTAGACTGCGTCGGTACAAGAAAACTTGTGCAAGAAGGCAACAAAATCGAACCTTTCAGGCAGATGAAAGAAGGTTCTATCGTGAACTGAGTGCAAAGGAAAATAACCAACAAGACATCGAAGTCCCTGAATTGGAAGACATGACTAACTACTTGTCGGATGTTTGGGGAAAAACTAACAGAAGCAGTTTGGACACTGCGTGGTTCAAAATAGAGAAAGCAAGAGCAAGCAATAACCCTGAAATGGAGCTGACTAACATCACAGCTTTAGATGTTTCAGCGGTTTTGAAAAAAGCAAGTAACTGGAAAGCACCAGGTCCGGACATGGTGCACAACTTCTGGTACAAGTACCTGACTAGTGTACATCCTGCGTTGGCAAGGTGTTTTCAGAAGATCATCGAACACCCAGATTTGATGCCAGGCTTTATGATCCAGGGTACTACGTATATGTTGCTTAAAAAACCAGGCGCTCAAAATCCATCTGAATTTCGACCGATAACCTGTCTTCCAACAATATATGTCTTACAGCTATCATAGCAGATAAGGTATATTCTCACTGCGACGAGAATGACATCCTTACACAAGAACAAAAAGGATGTTGTAAAAACTCGCGAGGCAGTAAAGATCTAGACACCATAGATGCTGTTGCCATGACGCAAGCTCGTAAACATTAAAGAAGCTTGCACATGGCATACATTGACTACAAGCAAGCGTTTCCTTCCGTACTACATGACTATTTTCTTGAAGTCTTAAAAGTATACAAAATTTGCCCACGCATCATTGACTTCCCAAGTCGTGCGATGATGCTTTGGGGTACAAGAATAAAGTATTTTGATCATGGACAACCAAGGATAACTAGATCAATACGCAATTACGACGGGTATATTCCAAGGAGACTCCTTCAGTGCATTATGGTTCTGTTTAGCGTTGAACCCACTGAGCAAAACAATAAATAGCATGTCTCATGGGTTCCGAGTACATGATAACGATGATGGTCATCAAGTGACCCATCTTCTATACATGGAGAAACTGCAGCAAGTGATCGATGTGACAAAGCAGTTTTCCAATGATTTCCACATGGAGTTCGGACTAGATAAATGCAGAACAGTGCATCTAACTAGAGGAGAATTAGGGACCGCAGAGCTAGAGAACGATTTCGAGAATGACATCGAGGCAATGGCTGAGGGCGAGTCATATGAATACCTGGGTATTCTCAAATCTAAGGGTATTCAGCATACGATAGTTAAGAAAAGCCTAACGACTGCCTTCACTGTAAGACTCAGATTGGTTCTGAAGAGTTCTCTTAACTCGGCAAACAAGATCAAGGCAATCAACACCTATGCCATCCCTGTCCTCACGTACTCCTTTGGGTTCAACAAATGGTCGAACACCGACCTCGAACTATTAAACAGAATTGACAGTGAGCCGCGAGAAGTCAAAGACGCTTTCTGGGACACTTTAAATGACACAATAAGTACTTGCGATCCAGGTGAAAGAATAATTCTGCTAGGAGATATGAACGGATGGGTCGGCGTTCAACGTCAGGATACAGATACAGAAAGGGTACTAGGTAAATTTGGGGATCCAAGAACAAATTATAACGGGGAAAAATTAGTTAGCTTATGCTTAGAAAAGGGCCTATTTATTACCAATACTTGGTTTCGACATAAAATGATCCACACGTACACTTGGTGTAAAGGAAATAACCGCAGTGTAATTGACTTCGTTATTGCGGATGAAAGACTAAGAGAACTAGTCAAAGATACAAGAGTCATGAGGGGTTCCGAATGCAATACTGATCATTATCTTTTAATCTCTAAAATAAACTTAGGCCGGGGATGGAAAAGAAAGAGAACAGAAAAAACGAAACAAACTCGAATAAAGATTGAAAATTTACAGAAACCGGAAGTGCGAATAGAGTTTCAAAATAAGTTAAGCGAACGCATAGATAGGGCAACTTGGGAAGCGCTTACGAGCAATAAAGATATAGAGGGCACGTGGGCTTTATTACGGGATATCATTGTTAAAACTGCAATTGAAGTGTGTGGTACGGCAGTGGTAGGAAGAAAGTCTGGTGATGCGTGGTGGAATGATGAAATTCAAGCAGCCCAGCGAGAAAAGAAAAAAGCGCACAAGAGAACATTAAACATGACAGGTCTTAGCGATGAGGAGAGAAATAGACTCAAAAATGATTACAAAGACAAAAAGAGGAAAATGAAACGACTAGTCAAGGAGAGTAAAGAAAAAATCAGAACAGAAGAAGAGAACAAAATACAGAACTACTTTGAAGGAATTATGAAACTATTATATAAACAGTTGAAGGAAAGTAAGAGTACAGAGTTTGCCAGCATGAGAAACAGCAAAGGTGAAATGCTATATGATATAGACGAGATAGTAGACGCTTTAAAAGACTCTTTTAAAGAACTATTAGGAGGTGAAGATATAGGACAACAAAACTGCGACATAGAACATAATGCATTAGAAAACCCAATTGAAAAAGTCTGTGTCACTGAGGTCCGAGACATAATTAAGAACTTGAAAAACGGTAAGGCTGCTGGCATAGACAGTATTAGTGCTGAAATGCTCAAATACGGTGGCGAGTACATACCTCACAGGTTGTGCGAATTAATAAATTTATGTATCGAGACGGGGAAAGTCCCAGACGATTGGAAAAAAGCGATTATCGTACCAATATACAAAAGAAAGGGAGATAAAAACAACTGCAGTAATTACAGAGGTATCAGCCTACTAAGTACCGTAAGTAAAATATACTCAAAAATACTTATTCGTAGGGTAATGGAAATCACAGAAGAAAAAATATGGGAAGTCCAAAGTGGATTTATGCCAGGAAGATCATGTACAGATCAGATATTTAGCCTAAGACAGATCACAGAAAAAAACTTGAGAGTAGGAAAGAAAGTTTTCTGTGCATTTATTGACCTAGAAAAAGCATTTGACACGGTAAATAGAAGTAAACTTTGGGAAGTTCTTAAAGAATACGGAGTAAATGGAGGGCTCCTGCAAGCAATAAAAACAATATATACAGGTAGTAAAGCGAGCGTAAGGGTAAACGGGAAACTGAGTGACTGGTTCGATATTACGCAAGGCGTGAAACAAGGATGCGTTATGTCCTCGTGGCTATTTATCATATTCATGGATAAGTGTCTAAGAACTGCACTCTTCGACGAAGAAGGTGTAGATCTCCAAACAGTTAAGGTACGTGGGTTAGCTTTCGCAGATGACAAGATTGTTATGGCAGAATCAGTCGAGGACTTGCAAAGAATGTTGAATAAACTTCATACAAGCATGAAGGACATGGGACTCAAAATTAACGTAAATAAAACAAAAATCATGGTGTTTGAGGGAAAGAGTGAGAAAACAATGTGCAACATTGTCCTAAATGATGAGAGATTAGAACAAGTTGACAAGTACGTATATCTAGGTAGTCTATTCACTAGCGACGGAAAAATAGATGGGGAGTTAGATAGGCGCATAAATAAGGGTAAACAGGTTATCGGTAGAGCAGGGTCCATCCTAACAAATAAAAACATATCAAAAAAAGCTAAAATGGCCATACACAATTCTATATTCGTACCGACTGTACTATACGGTAGCGAGACATGGACCTGTCAAGGAAAGGACAGGAGTAAAATTAACGCGATCGGCATGAAACCTCTGCGCATAATATGCGCGAAAACACTAATGGACAAAGTCCGAAACGAGACAATCCTCAAAGAATGTGGTGCAAAAGAGACAATAGTTGACACATGGGAAAGAAATCAGTTAAGATGGTTCGGACATCTTGAAAGAATGAAAGATGAACGACTGACCAAACAAGTGTATAAAGGTAAAGTAAATGGCAGAATGCCCAGAGGTAGACCGCCGAAAGAATGGTTAGAATCTGTAAATGAGACATTAATCCGTAGAGACATAAGAAGCCATAGAAACACAAGAGCTTGCATGAAAAAATGCATGGACGTGAAGGAAGCTAGAGTAGTATGCCAGGACAGAAAAGTGTGGCGACAAATAGTTTGTAAACAGAGTGACAGTAGAATGAATGACGCCTGAAACAAAGATCTTGGATACTAATGGGCCCAAGTGGAGAACCATACATAAAAATTTTGTGAGGCTCTTCACTTGGGGTGATCGCTAGAGAGATTGATCAGCAACCTGGGTCGGAGCAGTGTTGCGGAGTAAACGTGTCATTTAAATAAATAACACGAGAATTCCAGATCAATCTAAAATATATATACCTAACACTTATATACCTATCCACCTCATACCTATATTCCTACCTACCTTATACCTATATACCCATATGCACACTAGTATTCTCCAACCGAGCAAGTCACGCCTACCTCGAAAGGGAAATGGCTTAATGGTATAATAATAATAATCCGCGTAGAAATGAAGAAACACCGAATGCACCTCAGTAATTCGGCGATTGAAAGGGTAGTTCTACCACGACATAGAGGGGGTAGGGGCATTGTAGATGCAAGGAAACTGTGTGAGTCACAAGTTATACAGTTGCGAGAGTATTTTAACAGCAAGCGAGATGTTACGCTTTACAACACGATCTGTAAAGCAGATCTTGACTAACTTACTTCCATCGTCGATTTTTTAGATAGTTGCTTCACTCATTCTAGGTATCCCCACGTCAACAAAATGCCGAGGACTGAAATTCTAGGAACGACTTAAACTGGATTTAGTTAAATGGAATTCTTAGTGTATTAAGCAATTAATCATAAGGATGCTAATATCATATAATATCATAAGGATGCTAAAACCTCACCTAGGTGCCATACAGCTTTCGACACGGTTGTTACGCCTTCGCTTAGGGGTTATTCCTTCGGGACAAATAAAATACACAGGGCGACAAAAATGAAATCTTTTTTGTAGCCAAAGACCGGACTATGTGACCCTGAAGGATTTTTGTGTGCTAAAAACGAATCCGTTATCCAAATTTTTCCTGTACGTCAGGCACATATCGCACATTGACCATTTCAGTTTCAAAATGAAAAACTAGCAAAGAAGGCGAAGAAAGCGAATAAAATTGTGTGTGTCATATCTCGGAGAAAAAAAATCGGGTTCAGATGATTAAAAATGTAAATGAAAGGTAAGAAGTAGTACTAAACGATGGCGTTAGCAGTTTTTAAATAAAAAAATTGCTGATCATGTTATATTTCCTCAAATATGGCTAACAATAGCGATTTTTGCACTTTTAGGTTAGTATATCTCAAAAACCTGACGTATGGGAAAAATTTAGACAACGGATTCGTTTTTAGGACACCAAAATCCTTCGGGGTCACTTATTCCGGTCTTTGCGTAAACATTTTGTCGGCCTGTGATATTGGGCGATTTATTAAAAAATGTATGATGAGCAAAATCGTAATTGATAGAAAGTAATATCAAAAGCCATTTCCACAATGTATTTGAGGGCTGTTTCAAATTGAAAATCATATTGGGTACTTTTAAGAATCCAGAGAACGGGCACTTCATAGAAGTCAGTTGCAAAGGATTTAGCAGTTTGCTTCAGTCCTTCGTAAACTCTAGAAATGAACAGTTCGAGGCATAATTGAAGAAGTGCACTGCTGTTAATTATGATTAAAACGCGCCAAAATTCTGAAATTAAATTTGTAGGACACATAAGTGCACATTTTTGCAGTCGAAAGGTACCTTCCAAAAAAGAGGTGCTACAAGTGTTTTTTCACCATAAAAAGATATTAAAAGAAACCATACGTGACAGTTCTGCGCGTACTGCTGAAAAGTGTATTCCATTTTGGAACGAAGCAGGCATTCCAGTTAGGAACAAAAGACATATAATGAGAAAAATAGAGAGTTTCAATGAAAAGTGGTTAAAACTGAACATGAATTCAAGGCCAGAAACTAAATCTGAAGCTCAATTCTTCAAAGAACTAGAATTTAAAGACGATCTCGATTACCTGTTCGACATTGCGCATATAATGGCTCTAGCAAATCTCTCATATGAAGAAGATAAAGAATTCCTACGTGCTTAACGCGAGAATGGTCGTCGTGGATTCTTAGCTTTTCCAATTGACACACCGACTCTCGAAAATGATGAAGCGGACGAAGAAGAAATCGAAAGTAAGTTCTGTTGCATATTATATTTTTCAAGGATACAGTGCAGGTGACGAGTATAAGAACGTATATTTTATAATAATTTCTTAGTCAGCGTGGCCGCTGGACTGGAAAACCGGGAAATGATAGTGAATTTATTTGTTGACCAGAAATTTTACAATTTTTTAGAAGAAAAACCTGTCCAAGTTTGATTTCAACAGTTCTTAAAATAATTAGTTGAATTGTTATCTTTTTCAATTGATATCATTCGGTTAACAATGCGTAATTCGAAAATCGTTTAATTTACATATTTTATATTTCTATTTTTGAGCGTACATTTATAATTTAAAGAACTTCAAAATGCAGTCTTGAAGACTTAGACAATTAAAAATTAAAAGGACTTGAAGCTGAAAATTTTCGATATAAGACATTTAAATCAACTGTAAATATAAATTAATAAACTATTTTTTAAGTAAATTGTACTTTGAGAATTAAAAAGTGAACAATAATTGACTTGACAAAATTGAAGAAATTCCCGATTTTAACGTTAAAAATTAAACTGTTTCTATTCAAAAGCCTTAGTCGTTAAAAAAGTGTAAATGTCCGAATTAAACTTTAAAAATTATTTTAAATTTGAAAACAAGGTCATAATGGTAGACTCATAATTAAAGGCTTTTATTAAATTCAAAATATTATTCCAGTCTAAAGTATTTCATTTTCAATCCATTCAATTAAACATTTTTTTTTTAATTAAGAAAAAGAATAAGTATTTAATATTCAGCAATATTTTACTGTTAATTTAAGACGATTAATTTCAAACCAAATATTCAAAACTAAATAATTTGAAACTGAATTGTTTGAAATATGAAGCCACCTAATTTAAAACAAAATGTAGATTTTTGCAGATTACGAACGAAAAATGTACAAGCTTTTTAAGAATTGTGAAAGGCTCCAAAAGAATATAAGCAATTTAACAATTCAACATTTTCTTAAGATTGTGAATTCTTAAGAATTGAGTATTTAGAAAGATTTAAAAAGATTTCCGAAATTGTCAAAAAATAATCCGGAATACTATAGGAAAGTTCTTTTAATTTTGCAGGATTTTCTAAAAAATGTTGGAAAAATTTGAATCATTTTAAAAGATATTTACAATGTCTTGAAAAAATGTCAAAAGTAATTGAAGTTTTGGAAATATTTTTGAAGGAACATGTAGGTTTTTCAAGAGTTTAAAATAAAATTTTAAAGCTTTTGAAGGATTATTTAACTACGTAGAATTAAAAAAATTTAACATCTAATTTAAGAATTGTACCGCTTAAAACAGTTTTAATCGTTCAATTTTTAATGTTTCTAGCCGAAAATTTCGTAAAATAATATAATTTCGAAAATTTTTAAATCCGTTGATTGATTCTTCAATTTAAAGCATTGAAAATTATAACGTGAATTTATATTTTTGAAGCTAAATCTGAATTTTTGAACTCTACAATTTATAAAAGTGAAAAATGTTAAATTGTGCAGTTCAACTGCATTTAATTTCAAATTGTTCAATTGAAAAGTGTTAGTGTCTTCCATTTTATACGTGTACATTATTGAGCATTTTAATTAAAAAAGTTTAAAATAAAAAACTTTTAAACTTCCATTTTAAAAGTTCAAGATTCAAAAGTTTCACTTTGAATGGTTTAATTTGCAGTTCATTTTTTATTACTTCAAATGGAAAAATTTTCAGTTTTAGAGTTTTAATAGTTTAATCAATGTTAATTATATGAGAGTTTATTTTCTTCTCTTGAAAAGGTTGAAAGCCATCAAAATTATCTATAAAATGAGCGTAGGTTAAAGTCATTTTGTCAATATTTTGAGAATATATTGAAAAAGTAGTTCAAATTTTATTTTTTTCTTAAAATTTGAATAACATTTTAAATAATACACATTTTTCAATGTTCTTGAAATGTATACTGTTTAAATTGTTTTCGGCACATTACAGCACAAATATAACACAATTGAGCACAACTAATGTTTTTTCAAAAAAGCAAAATGGCTGTGCCAAATTCTTGCACATTCAATGTATACAGAAAATTTTGATAGCTTTTAACTTACTTCGAAGAAAAAGTTGTAACTCCTAACTCTTCTATAATTAAGAATTTATCGAAAAACGAATGGTTTTTTTTAGTTGTGCAATAATAAATCTTCTCACTTCTAAATAATAATTTCTTTCAGATTCCTTAAATGCTTCGGAGAGTTTACTTGCTGATCCAAATAATTATGTTTATTGGTCTGAAGATGAAGATGAACTAGCTCTCAGACTGATCACAAGAAAGCGAAAAAAATTAAATTAATGAATCCAGATTTATGTATGAATTTGGATAGGACTAATATAAGTGACAGAAGAGCTGCATACCAAATTAACTAAATTATTTGTGCAGTGGGATGGGAAACTTCTTCCACAATTAAACAGCAAGCATCGAAAAGTTGATCGCCTCCCAGTTCTAGTAACGAGTGCAGTAGTGCATGAGTTACTAGGAATTCCAAAGCTTGAGAAGGGGGGACCGGAGAAGTGCAAGCAAATGCCATTATTCAATTGCTTGAAGAATGGAAGATTGCGGATGAGGTTGTTAGCATGTGCTTTGACCCTACGGCTTCCAATTCAGGACCAAGCAATGGCACGTGCGCGATTTTGGAACGCAAACTTGGATGGTCGCTGTTATACTTAGCGTGTCGTCATCATACTCATGAATTACCAGCAGTTCATGACCATTGCATTGAACCTACGTCTGGGCCAGATGTACTGCTCTTCAAGCGATTTCAAGAAGCATGGCCAGAATTGAATGTCAACAACTTTAAATCTGGCATGAGTGATCCTGAAGTAAGCCAAGCACTTCACAACGAAAAGCAAATAATTCTTCAATTTGCCTTGAACAGATTAAAGGTACGAGCATTATTGCAAACATTACGTTTGTATTTTAAATTTCATAGTAATAAATAATTAGATATTTTATTTAAAGCGTCATGCACGAAAAAAACAGGTCACAGTCCTTCAAAATCTATCTAAAAAATTGTATAAAGTTCGAAATTAACAAAATAACGACGATTTGTTTGAAAATCTAACAAATCGATTTCTTAAGAAAACCCCACATTTCTTGTTTATTTCTTATTAAATTTTGGCTTATATAAAAGAGATATATCCCTTATAAAATGGGCTTTACCCTTTTTTTTGTAAAAAATATGTCTTGCTCTTTTTGTATCTTTCATTCTTTGCGAGGAAAATGCGAAAATTCAATTTCATACAGAAAAATTGTTTTAACTACAAGGACATATTGAATAAAAAATTAGCTAAAAACGTGGGTTTTTCATGAGAAAAATGACTATTTATAATTTTAAAAAATCATCACCACTTCTAAAATTCTTGGACGATTTACTCGGAATTGGATAACTTTTGTAGATCAAACAAGTTTCACCTGCATTTATTCGAAACATTTTATTTTTGATCGAACATTTCTTCCTAACGCTTCTAACTAAATTTCGACAAGAAAAAGCTTCTCTAGAACTTTAACTGATACAATTTTTTTAAGTGAAATTTTTAATGGTTGAAATAATTCGAAAAAGTTTTCAACTCTTAAAAAAATAACGATACTTCATAATAGTGTTTGACTAGCAAATATTTTTCTAATTACAGAAAGCACATCCAAGAGAAGATTACAAGGAACTTTTAGAGCTGATAATTATATTACTTCGTGAAAAAGCTTCTGAAAATTTTGAATTCAAAGCTCCTGGTGCAGTTCACCATGCTAGATGGATGGGAAAAGCAATCTACATTATAAACATCTTTTTACTTCGCGGAGAGTTTACTCTTACTAAGAGTGAATTAAATGGACTTCGAGTAGTTTGTATTTTCGTTGAGCTTTTATACCAAAGATCCTGGTTTACAGCACACAAACCTGAAGTAGTTCCAAACAACGATCTTACGTTCCTACAAAAGCTCATCGATTGTCCGAAGAACTAGTAGGCTTAGCCTTTTTTGATAAAAATGTCTCGCTAGAATGTAAACGGAGAATGGTAGTAGCCATTAAGGAGCGTGAGGGAACGGAATTGCCATCAAAGCTATTACAACTGTGTTTAAATAATACTCAAAATATGAAGGAATTAACTCAAGATCAATTTGTAACTGTGCAAATGCGATATTATTCCAGAAACTGTATTTCTGCAGAATTTTCAAGTTTTGATCCCGAAACATGGGAAACGAGGGAAGATTAGGAAGTTGCTTCTTGTGTAATACGCGGGTCGCCAGTCACAAATGATAATGCGGAACGCGGAGTAGCTTTAATATCGGAATAGAATCAACGTCTTACTCAGAATGAAGAAAAATTGCAGTATTTATTGAGGACGTTAATGCTCAACGAATTCATGTACCAGGGTGTGACAAAAATTCACTTAAAAAATGTGTCGAAAATTATTTGTTTTTACTGTAATGACATGAGTTATTAACTATTACAGACAACCATAACAAAAAAGTATCTGCACCCGGACCAAGAGTATTTATTTCTTGTAGATATTTATTTGTGAAAGAGAAAAAATAGATTGTGAATAATTCTTTAATAACAGAGGCAACTGTTCTTAACGTTTTAACCAAATGCTTAATTTAGTAAATGAAAATGTCCAA
>CAKNYM010050254.1:151341-170855 GCA_932195095.1 Andricus curvator
TATTCCCACAGACACACGTTGGCAATCAATCATAATTACTCCTTACTAAAATAACCAATCACAGTTCTAAAAAGTTCACGCACGCGAATATATCACATCCAATAAGAGGTATGCGAATTTTATTGCGCCCGCGTATATCAATTGTGGCGCGTGTTTTTGAATGTCTTGAAACTATGTGATCATTCTTACAAAAATGAATCTAAACATTGTGAAAAAAAGGGAGAAATCGGGTGAAAATTCTCGATTTTAGGGATTTAAGGGGATTTTTCAAATTTAAAGGGTAAAAGGGGAAAAAAGGGGATTAGGGAAAAAAGGGGACGGACTGGCATCCCAGGTATTTCTCCACTGCGAAAAATGTACCATTTTTAATCAAGGTAGGTTTAATCTACTTAATATTTGGAAGATGTTATTACCATTTATATATATTAACGTCCGAGTTTTTTAAATTTTTAATTAATATAAATTTCGATGTTAGACAATTACTTCTGACAAACAAAATTTAAAGAACGAGAAAAAATCTGCCTCAGCCCGGATTTGAACCTGGAACGTCTTGTTTTTATGATTGAAAAAAGTGCGCATCTTATTTAAAAAACGATTTTGTTATTATGCATTTTATTGCAACTTGTGTCGTTTTTCCATAAATTTAATTTGTTTATGTTCAATGTTATTTTTTACGATTTGAACCAAAAATGTGCATCCTAGCGTAAAGTGGTTCTAAGAAAATTTGTAAATGTAATTTAGGCGAAAAATTTTGTGAGATAAAATTTTATTGTAGCGTGTATCGTTTTTCCAAAAAGTAATTTTTTTTTATTTTAAACTTATTTTTATAACAAGTTTATAACAAATTTGCAGATCTTTTTGGCTGAACAACTTTTGTCTATTTATCTTTTTTCGTATCTTGCGTCGTTTTTCAAAAAAAAAAATTTTATTGTTAATGTTATTTTTCAGGATTGAAACAAAAATTACGCATCCTATCAAAAAATGATTAATAAAAAATGTGTAGCTCTTTTCTGAGTGAACAACTTTTGTCTATTAATTTTTTTCGTGGTTTGTGTCGTTTGTAAAAAAATTTAATTTATTTGATCCTTAAATAAGTTTTTTACAAATGAATTTTTCATTATTTTTTTGTGATAAAAATTTGAATTTTCGATTTTTCAAGAAAATTAAAAAAAGTCTTTTAACAATATTGTAGGGTGTTCAAAAGGAAACATTTTTCTTCTCTTGACTTTTTTTCATATCGTGCGTTGTTTGGCTTAAAATGTTCATTTTCGTTTTTTTTTTTTTTTTAATTTTTAAATGCTATAACTCCGGTAATTTTTCTTCTATCAAAAAAAGTCATACGAATATTTTGTTCGCCCTTTTGAGTACAATTAACATCCGTCCATCGAATTTTTAAATATTAAAAAAAGTGTTCTAAAATTTTTTCAAAATGTGCTCACTTTTTGAATTTTTATCCAAAATGGCTGGCTACCGAAACTGACCTTCATTTTAGGACACTTAAAGAGCATACCAAAGCCCAATACAATACGTTGATTCTTTTAAAATTTATCGTGCTAACAAACTAAAAATCTAGACTAACAGACAAACCGTTTGTAGAAACCTGTTTTTTGGGTTCAGGGGGTCTCGAAACGTGGTCATTTGACAAAAATGGGGGGGGGGGGCAAACTTTACACAAATCTAATACCTTCTCATTATAGGATGAGAATTTAAAAAACCGAAATAAAAACAGAGGAAAGAAAAAGAAGGCAGCCTCCAAATCCCCTTCCATCTTATTTTTCGTATTTTCTTCTTTATATATATTTTTACATTCACATTCATGAGAGTGTAATGTAATCGTCCAAATTTTCGATCTCTGGTTTTTAACGGATCTTTACGTTCCGGCACTCACAGAGTCCGAAAATCATAAAAATTTGTCGGTGTTTGTCTGACTGTATGTCTGCCTGTATGTATTGTATGGTTACCTGAATGTTGTAGCCACGCTAAATTTTGAAGGATTTGTCCAATCGAGTCAGCCTTTGATAAACTTTTTAAGGGTCCTAAAATGAAGGTTCAGTTCGTTAAACAGATATTTCCAACCAAAATTAAATCTTTTAGAGCATTTTCAAAATTTGAAGAAAACTTTTTTTTCAAGTTCCAGGAATTTTTGTGAAAGTTTCTTACAGATGGGTGTAGGACTTACAAATTATCTTAGTGACGTTTTTGATTTCGATAAAAATTAGAAGTTACATACTTTTCAAAATGTTGAAAACTTTCATTTCAAATATTTACTAGATATAAAATATATTTCGAAAATATCCCAGTTAAAATTTTCGATTAGGCCAAAATTCAAAAAGTTAGAGCTTTTTCAAAATTAGAAACAAAATTTTTTTATGAGTTTTAGAAATTTTTGTCAAAGTTTCTGGTACACGACAAAAATACTTGCAAATTATCCTAGTGCCATGTTTAATTTCGATAAAAATTAAAGAAGTTATATGCTTTTCAACATTTTCAAAATTCTCAAAAAATGAAAAAAATATATATAAATTTTTCAATTAGACCAACATTCAAAAAGTTAGATCATTTTCAAGAATATGCAATTTTTGTTTTTAAGAGATCCGTGAGTCAAAAGTGTCATTTGTTATAGATTTTAACAAGATTTACAAATTATCTTCATGAAATTTTTCAATTAAACAAAAATTGAAAATATTCTAGATTATTTAATCATAGTAGAGGTCTCTTAGAACAGAAGTTTGAACAAACGGAATCAAAGCCTACGGCTTAATGTCTCTATTTAGTAAAAAAAATTGCGTTTTTTTTATTAAAATTATATTGAAAAACATACTATATGCTGCTCAATTTTCTCTACATCGTTTTATTTTTCAAAGAGAACTGACTATAAACTTATTATCGAGCGCGAAGCGCGAGTGTCGCAATGAGAATGTAATCGTCCAAGCCGAAGGTTCTTTGAGAACCTTTCTTTAAAAACTATTTCATTTCCAATTTATGACTGTAGTTCCCCAGGGGTTTAAATCACAGTTTTCGATTTAAGTTACAATATTTATGATATTTAAAAAAATGTAGTTGAAATGTACGCATTAAGCGTACGAAAACGAGCGCGAGAGCGTACCCGCGCTCAAACTTGGCGCGAAGCGCCGCGCGCGCAATGAGAATGTAACCGCGCACCGGGCATATTTTTTAATTATAATCGAAAAACCATTTACAAAAACCTACCAAAGTTTCGGTGTTCATTCAACACCCTATTCAAGGTTGTGCTGACTAGTATTAAGGAATTTTTTGTACACTTAACCCATTTTAAACCCGCTTGGATTGCGGAAAGCATTTTTTTACAGTGTACATTGAAATATTCAAAAACCTAACATGTTATTTCATTTTTTTAAAGAAATAAGTGTCAGAATCCGGTTTTTGGGCGGAATTTCCAGATTTTTAGGAAAATAGATATTTTCACTTAACCACCAACTAACTTCACTTCACTGAGTGTTGGCGGGTAAACAATGGACCAAATACATGGGATTTGGTTCATTTTTGTACTATTTTGTTAATATCTTCGTAAAAACTAATTTTTTCTGTATAAGTACACTTGAAAATTATTTTTTACTTTTTAATAACTATTTCATGAAATAATAAAATGACAATAATTATTATTTTTTACGAAGATATTACAAAAATAAAGTCTTTCCCATGCATTTGGTGCCGTTGTTTCCCCCTCAGCACTCGACGAAGTGAAAATGTCAACAGGCGGCATACAGGCGTTTAACCAGATTAAACATGGTCTAACGTTCGCTAGGAACCACAGAAAATGCCCCGGCCTAATCGGCCGGTGTCGTCACGTGGCAAACTATGCCAGTCGGTGCGACCAACACTGTTACAAGAGCCAGAGTATCAGCAAAAATGAATCAATCGTTGACTACGGGCAAAAATGGGTTAGCAATTTAACTATTTTTTGCTCGGAGCGCGTGACTTTATTCGTTTTCCGCAGAGAAAAAATCAACTCACTTTTGCACCGACTGTTTCTTTATTCAGCTTTCGCTATCAGCCACTCATATTCCGTAGTGAAACAATTCTAGGTTAGATCGGTTAGATTTCTCCCTTAACCTAAACTAGCATCAAAGGGAATTGGAGAAAAAATACATAAGTGACATTGCCGCTTAGGCCGAGTATAAGAAAAGACTTCAACCTTCATTTCACTGCAGTAAACTTTTTTTTGTAGGACGGCAAAGTAAACACAAAATAAACAATTGTCATCATTTAAATATCACTCACAAACTTCGCAATATTATCGATCACACGCGACACACACACACACACACACACATATATATATATATATATATTTAGATATTTACCGCGGTTCTACTGGGAGCCGGTATGATTTTTAGATGGCAGTTGCTCCCAGTGGGACCCTGGAGTGGCTGTGTAACCCTTTTTTTCAAGTATATATATATATATATATAACATGTACATACCAGATTACGTAAAAATGCTTGAACTGCCTAGATTGAAAAGCTGTCAATTATGAACAGATAGCACGTACGAATAACACACATTTTCCAATAATATAACAGATTAATGGATGGAAACTATACAACTATGATGCAACAACCCATGATCCAACCCACTCATGGTCTAGCCAAAAAACGTTCCATTTTCGTCCAACTCGCGCATACCAGCTTCACGGCCATCTTGGTTGCCATTCAACACAGCCGCCAGCTCCCTCAGGGTGCAGTCCCATGGAGGTAGATTATTAGAATAGTGGAACAGTTTTGACGAATTAGGTGACTGCTAGATCTTGTGCAGGCACCTCATTGGTCAAAACTGTTCCACTATTCTACTAATCTACCTCCATGGGACTGCGCCCTCAGCCAACTCTCCATCAAGCAGGGATGTGCAGTTACGCGTAACTGAAAGTTTTTGACGTAAAATACCTAAGTGAAGTATTTTTCGTCGAAAACAGGTAAAATACCTAGTAAATTACGTACCAAGATGGCGGACCTGTACAACTGTGCATAACCTCACTTTTTTGGATTTCTGGTATCGGCATTCGTACCGTTATTCAAATAAATCCAAAAGATGGCGCTCCGATCAAGTAGGCCTGTTTTTGCATTGTTATGTATAGCAAAAATACTGAAATAAATTTAAAACTTGATACTTTTTATAAAAATAAAAGAAGAGCATAGTTTTCAGTAGCAATAAGCGCAGCTGTAATTAATGATAAAAAAATGCATGAAAACATGTAATTTATTATTGGGAAAATTGAATATAAAGATGAGTATTTTGAAAACAGTTTGAATTGCATTCATATTTTTCTATTGTTTATTTTGCTAATGTAATTAATTCTTTCATGAACAATTGTAATTGTTGCACATTTATAACATGTATTGATATTATTTAATTTACGGTAATTTTTTTTCAAACTCTAGAATATTTTTTTTTCAAATTTTTTCTAACTATATGAGTTAGGGAGCATTCACATATGACGTAACGTTGTTTTCGACCTTTATTTAAATCCCCCTTCCCTATGTAACAGACCGTAACATTCCCTTCGGACCACCCGCCCCCCTAACCGTAGGTCCGTAACGTTTTTTGTATTGTGTTTGTAAAAACATAATAGACGTTTTTTAAATAAAAAAAAAAAACGTTTTTTGAGATTAAGTGCTTTATAGAAATAAATGAAACAATATTTTGATGTAACACTGAATGCTTTTTGAATATTTTTTAAGTCACATTAAACAAGAATTTAGAAGATTGGAAAAGAAAAATTTTAAAGGATTTTACAGTATAGTAGGAAAAATTCGAGCCTTGTAAAAAGATATTTAGGACTTTTAGAAGTTTGGCAGAAATACAAAATATTTGATAAATTTTCGGAAATGCTTCCAAGTTTTTAAATATTTTAAATCTATTCAAAATCCCTTAAATTCCTAAAAATATTTTTAGCTGACTCGAATTTGTCTAGAAATTTTTAAAAATCATTCAACATGTAAAAAAATTGCCTTAGAATCTTCCAAATTTTCCTAGGAATCTTAAGAAAATTTGTTTATTCACTTGAAACCTTTCAAAATTCTTTTAAACCTTCTAAAGTTTTTGCTTGAAATCTTTTTAAAAAAATCTGCCTTTTTTTAAATCTTTTGCAGTTTAAAATTCTTCTTTAATATCTTCGAATCTTCTAAATATTTCTCGAATTTAGTCGATTTTTAATTTTTTTAATTTTGTAATCTTACAAAATTAAAACAGTTTGCTTTAAAATCTTCTACTCTTTTTCCAAATTTGAGGAAATCTTTTGCAATTTTCTCCTAAAGATCATTTTTCAAACTAAAAAATCATAAAAAATTTCCCCATATATCTTAAGAAAATTCTTTTTTAATCCTTTAAAAATGGTTGAACCCTGTAATATTTTTAAATTATACAAATATTTCGTGAAATATTTTTAAATATTCTGTGAAAATTAATTTTTCAAAATGATAAATCATTTTAATATTTCTTCGGAACCTAAAGGATATTTTCATTTTTTTTAAACCTTACAAAATTCCTAAAATATCGTAGAAGTTTTTATTATTTTTGAATCGTTTTAAAACTTCTACGTATATCTCAAATTTACTCAAATTTCTTCTAAAATTATTCATTATGGCAAAATTTGGCTTTAAGGCATGTGACAGACATAAATACCTACATTAACGACCTCACTTTTTCAATTTTCTGAATTTTTTTTTTAATCTAAGAACTTTTTTTGTAAATAAAATATCGGGCTGAAACTTTGGAAAATGTATGAGAAGATAATAAACTACGTTTACGTACTTTATTCGAGGAAGAATTTCGAAAAAAATTATTTTCGAAGAAATTAAAAGTGGTTGCATTTTTTGAACCTGAAAACTTTTTTTATAAGTGAAATATCGGCTTCAAACTTTGAGAAATGTAAGAGCCGACAGTAAAGTACTTTTATGTACATCATTTGAGTATAAAAGATGCAAAAAGAAAAATTCCAACTAAATGTCATCTCCGGTTGCCAGTTCGGTCGGTATTCGCGATGGACATAAAAATTCGAAGTCTGGCGGCCACTAAACGAGGCTCTATCAGCTGGCTCTTCTACATCCGAAATTTGGGGTCCACGCTGTCAAAGATAGATGATGCGGTTTTCTTACAATAATATTGTTTTAAAGTTGTGTCCAGCATAAAAGTTGAGTGAAATATGATGTTTCAATGTTGAATTATGTAAGTATTGAAATCGTTATTGGCCTCGTTAAGTGGCCGCCAGACTTCGCATTTTCGTACCCATGCGAATACCGACGGACCTGGCGCCTGGAGTTGACATTTTGTTGGAATTTTTCTTTTTGCATCTTTTATACTCAAATGATATGTACATAAACGTACTTTACTGTCGGCTCTTGCATTTCTCAAAGTTTGAAGCCGATATTTCACCTATAAAACAAGTTCTTAGGTTCAAAAATGCACCCAGTTTTAATTTCTTCGAAAATAATTTTTTGCGAAATTCCTCCTCAACTAAAGTACATAAACGTAGTTTATTGTCTTCTTATACATTTTCCAAAGTTTCAGCCCGATATCTTATTTACAAAAAAAGTTCTTAGATTAAAAAAAAAATTCGGAAAATTTAAAAAGTGAGGTCGGTAATGTAGGTATTTATGTCTGGCACATGCCCTTAAAATCTTTCACACTCTCTTTCAGAATTTTTGGAAATAATTAAAAAAATTTTGTAATCTTTTTTCAATTTGCTCTTAGAATTCATGAAAAAAATCATTTGATATTTGACTGTGAATCTTAAGAATATTTGTTTCATTCACTTGACGCCCTGCAAAATTGAGTTTAACTAAAATTTTGTTAAATCCTGGAAAATTAAAACAATTGTCTTAAAGTCTTCCATATTTTTCCCCAAACCTTTTGGAATCTTCAAAACTGAAAATTATTCTATTAAAATTAAACCTAAACCATTAAAAATTTTCCCACAAATATTTTTAAAAATTTATTCTCAAAATCTTTCAAAATTAATAAAAAGCTTCTAATTGTTATTTGGAATTCTTCAAAATAACTTTTTCCTATAATTTAATTTTTCTTATCTGTTTGAAAATGTAAAAAAGTTTAGAAATTATAGAGTGGTAATGTCACGTAATATGTGAACGCTCCCTTATTATAAATATTTGTGATCTTTCCTAAGGATTTTTTTATTAATAATTGATTTAAATTAATAAAAACCACGTGGGTAAACAAAATAAATAAAAAAATAATAAGTGCTTTTCACAAACTGCACGTCTACGTCGTAAAATAATGTAACTTCTCCGTATAGCCTGTTGCCACAGTTTAATTTCTTTGGGATCTTTTGGCACAAGTAATAAATGACACTTCTCCGAATTGCTCTTATAGCCTGATGTACAGCCCGGACTACACATTTTAATACCATGATTTCGCACTAATTATTCTGAAAAACCTTGAATAACACAAATAATTCACTCGGCTACAAGTTTTTAACATTTAAATTGTCAATTTTACTCATTTCGCTCATAGAAATCACTTTCAATAGGATATTTACCGTTTTTACCAATGCATAACAATGCAAAAAATGGCCTACCTGATCGGAGCACCATCTGTTGGATTTATTTGAACTGCGATACCCCTCCGGATGCTAAGAGAACACGGGTGGGACTCCCATGCCTCAAATCGAACGCACCTCTCTTTCTACCATGTGAGATAGACAACGAGGTGCAATCAAAGTTGAAACGATCGTTACGAAAACTCTCTTGCTATCGTATATGGTGGACAGAGAGAGGGTCTGATGTTTGCCAACGGCAAGTCGTACTTGTCGTTTCATAAGTATGAGATGATCTCTGTCTACCATATACGATAGAAAGAGAGCTTTCGAAACCATCGTTTCGGTTTTGATCGCGCCTACTTGTCTATCGCACATGGTAGAAAGAGAGGTCCTTTCGATTTAAGGCATCTGAGTCCCACCCCACTCATGAGAGTCTCTTTTAAGATGCAGTCCCATGTGGGCAGAAAACGTCGGCGTAAAGCAGAAACACATTAGAGTGAAAGAGAAGGATAGATCTATTTGTCTCTTTCACTCTAATGACTTTCTGCTTTATGCCGACGTTTTCTGCCCACATGGAACACCAGCAGTGGGACTCCGATGCTGTTTCACAGTCGAAAGTCGAACGAATCTCTCTTTCTATCTTCACACGTTAGAAAAAGAGGTCCGTTCGATTTTCGACTTTCGACATGGTATCGGAGTCCCACTGCAGGGCTGTGTTCGAGAATTGACTGGGAGTACTGGATGTACTGGCGTGACGTCATAAAAATTACTGCTGTGAGAATGGCGAGGGCGATGAGAACTGTTGCAGTGATGCCAACGTAGACAAAATTATTATTTGGAGCATTGCGATTAGCTGTCGACCGAAAAACGTCATCAATCATGGCGATTCCGTGTAATTTTGCGTGACGTAATTTTTACTGGAATTACTGGATTTAAAAGCATGTGTAATATCACTGGGAGCAAGATGGTGGCAATAAGCTTGGTTTAATTTCAGAAAATAGTTATAATTAATTCATTATTATATTATATTAATGAATTAATTAATTTATAAAGGGCTTCCACATAAATACAAAAGGTAGTAATAAGTAAAGCACAAGTTGCTAAATTAATTGTTAAAAAAATATATATTAATAATAATTGCCACACAGTGCGAAGTTTTTTATTTTTTAGGACATCTTGATTCAAATATCAAATAAATACCTAACTTTTTTAAATAATGCAATATGACAAGTGCATACTTTATATTTTATAATTTGAAACGGACCCGCACTTTTCGGCACACTTCACAGACTTCAGGGGCGGCGAAAGAAATTTTGGGGGCCGGTACTGATTTTGTTCGAAACATTAGAAAACCTCCAACTTATTTGAATTTTTTCTAAATTAATCATTGTTCAACTTTTATTTGCAAATCAAAAATCAATACTTTTACTTTCAAATTACAAATAAAAAAATTATTATTGTAACATTCAAAGTTTAAATTTATCACTCTGAAATTGTGACAATTCAGTTTCGAATTGTTTAATATTGAAAGTTGTTCTATTTTTTTTGTTAATTTAAAAATTCTAAATTGAATGGGTTAAAAATGGAATATTTTATACTGAAACAATACTTGAATGAGATTTTTAAATTGAATAAAGGCGTTTATTTATGAATATATTAATTTGAAGTGATTTTTAAATTGAACATTGTTTATGGAGACTGAATCGGACGTTTACATTTGCGTAACTACTGAGGTTTTTGAATTGAATTAGTTCAAATTTTAAGGTTAAAATATGTAAATTATATAATTTTGAACAGATCCAGAATCGTCTTGTAAAATCAATTACTCTTCAATTTTTAATACTCAAACTATACATTTCAGTTTTTAAAAGCATTATTTAATTTATTTTTACAGCTGATAAATTAAAAAAGTTTTTTTATTTGCTGGACAAAAAATAAATTCACTTTCATTTCCCGATTTCTCCCGGTCGCGAGCCTAACTCAATTTAGCACACCTTTAATTTTTTTGAAATATTAATTTTTTGGTTCTAACTTCCGGGACAATCATTTTATTCCTTGAAAGATTTTCTACAAATCTCGTTGATAATTTTTTATCTTAAGAAATGTATGTGAAAATTATACTATTATTATTTTTATAAACAATATTCTTCTTTAGTAAAATTGTTGTAATAAAAGCGTTTCGAAGAGATTTTTTTCAATCTTTCGAGGAATAAAATGAATATTTATAGGTCGACCAAGGTTAATTTCCTTTATAAAATTTGGATTACATCGCATTTTTTCCAGTTGTTTTTACTATAGTCCAATTCAGTTTTGTATCTTTGGGCGAAGGAACCCGTTTATAGTTAGACAAATATTCTTTATAGATCAATATTTTGTACAGAAAATTACCTTGAGTGACCTTTAATTATTATTTTATAAACGTGAAACAAAGAACAGATTTCAATATTTCCTATGAAAAACACAATATATGAGTGACAGAACGAAATCAGAAACAATAATAGAGTCAATTTATTCAGAAACAATAATAGAGTCAATTTATTCAGAAACAAGCACTTTGAACAAAATTGACCTTGAGCGAACATTAAATATATATTTTTTAATTTTGACAAAAATCAGGTGTTATTTTCTCACAAAAATAATTTTTGGGGGTGCCAAATTATTAAAAAATAAATAAACCTTGAAAAGCACCCTTTTAGAGAGCTTTAAAACTAAACATTTGTTCAGTTCTTTCAAGCACTCCTAATTGTCAATAGTCCTACTTTAAAATTTATCTGAAGTTATACTATTTTAGTCGTTCTAAAATAATTATTCAAGTATTAAAAGACGTTCCTTTCTAATCTTGAAACTCCAAACGATTTCAATTTGTAACTAAATAATTTGAAATGTTTCAATCTAAAATTATCAAACACTTTCAATTTAAAAATTCTTGCATATTTAAATAGCTCTAAATTTCAAATTATTGAATATACTGAATACAACAAATTTAAAATGTCTCAACTATTAAGGCTTTAAATATTTTTGAAATTGCGATTAGCCCTTTGACGAACATCATAACATACAAAACACCTTTCTTTTTGAAATTCCAGGTGCATACATTTTTTATTTTTTGACCTTATACAAAAAAAATATTGAGCAATTTCTTCAGTACAATTCCTATTTTTGCAGCTGTTTTGTAGACTAAATAGCACTTCCTTTTATTGAGAAATCACAATCAAAATAAAAAAATCAGATTTTATAATTTTGCTTCTTTTTACTTCTTTCTAATCTAAAACAGTTATTAGATGGAAGAATGTTGTTCTTTTTTAGTTTTAAAAACGGACGGGAAGCCCATGGAGAGCCCCCCTGGCGCTCAAGCTATAAAGCCTATTATGCCACAAGAATGTTGTTTCTTATAGACAAAAAAGTGTTGAAAAAAGTTTTCGAAAAAGTTTTAAAAAGCTTAAAAAAATGCCAGAGGCCTAAACGGTTCAATATATAATAGAAACGCTATAAATTTGAAATTAGTCTACTTTTTCATGTTTGCGACCTACGATTATTCAAGTTTCAAATTACAATTGTGAAAAATAAAAAAATATTGTAATTAATTTATATTTTAAACCAAAACCATTTGTATACTTCAATCTAAATGCAGCTGAAAACATTGAATTTAAAATGCGTCGAATTCAAGATATATTTCGCAAAGGAAACTGAAAGCAGAGGATCGACTTTCAAAAAAAGCGACTAAAAGTAAGAAAGTGACTCGCTGGCTTGCAATAATGCATTAAAAATGGTGTATTTCCACATTTTTAACGTTTAAATTGAAACTTTTGACTTTTTCGCGTTGTAGCAATTTCGAATCCCAAATTATTTTTTTTTACCTTACCTGTAACTTAAACGAAAATTGTGAAAATCCAAACAATAAGCCCGCGTTCTGAAAATAAGGCAAATTTTAACGTTAAAGTTCAAGTTGTCAAATTGCCTTTTAACGTTAAAATTCAAGTTCTCAAATTGAAACCTTAAGAATTAAAAAATTTTACAATATTAGTCTTTTGTAAATTGTATTGGAATCCTAAAAGAGTATAATGGGTTCGGAATCGAAAGACATACAGCAAAGATATACAGCATGCAGCTTGATTATCCGCGCATAAACAAAAAATTTCTTGTTTGCAGGATTTTTCAATTTTCGGAAGTTTACATTTTTTTTACATACCTAGAGGTTAAAAAAGTCTACCCAATTTTTTTGGATTTTATTAACTTATTTCCTGAGAGATAATTCCTATTAAATTCACCCCCGTTTACGAGTGACCCAAGAAAATTGGATATATAGTGATTTTTTAAATTTTTGTACTTAATGAGATTATCTTTATAACTTGTGATTTCAAAAATTTTCATATAATGAAATTTCTTTTTTACATAAATACTGTAGGAAAAAATCGACAAGATCCCGGTGACGAAATGATAAATACAGCAAATTTTCTGTACTTCTAGGGACGACTAAAATATCCCGAAAAATAAAATTCCCGACTCTGTAAAACTCCCCAATAATAAAATTCCAAAAATAATAAAATTCCCGAACAGTTCAGAATATTACCGAATTTAAAAATTCCCAAATAATAAAATTGCCGAATTATAAAATATCCGAACTAGAATATTCCATGATTATAAAATTCCAGAAATTACATAATTAAAAAATTGTTTCTTAATAAATATTATTTATTTATCAAAAATACGATAATAAAATATTTTTATCAAAGACATTTTTGTTTAATATTTAGAGTTTTTTAAAATTAGTGTTTGAATTTCAAATAAAAATAATTCTACAAAAATTGTATAAACAAATTAATGTAAAAACACGTGCGCGTTTATAACTTCAAAAAAATACTATGTACATTTTCAACCAAAATTTTTTATCCAGTAATATATTTTTTTCATCGTTATTTTAAATTTAAACTGTAATTATTGAAAACTTTACACATTAAAAAAGTTGTTTTTTTGGTATAAATGTTTAATTATTTTAATTTAAACGAATATTTATTAAAGAAACTCTTTTTCAGCATGGCTTATCTCAAAATTTATGTTTAGTTTTTTTTTTAATTAAAAATTCGATTTTCAAGAAAACGTTTTTTAACATTTTTGAAAAATACTATGCACAAAAAACCTGTCTCAAGCTTCAGATCTGAAAAAATTCTATACATTCTATCATTCATAGAAAAGCGTGAACATATTAGAAATTATAATATTTAACAAATATAAACATAATTATCTTTTTGAGAGTATTACTCTCACAGTTCAGTTTATTTATTAACATAATATCAGTGCTTCTGCCATCCTTAATTTTTCATTATTTCTTCCAAATATGTATTTTCGGTGTGCCTAGACATGCCCTATTTATTATTACATTCGGAAGTGCGGTGTTTATGAAGCGATACAAAACAAACTTAAAAAAAAAAAAATCTTTCTACTGTTTTACCGTCATATTTTACGAAGAAAGAGAAAACCAGCGCATCTCTGCCAGCGCACAACTTTGTAGTACGGTGAGGGCAGCACCTCGATATGGCAGAAAATGTGATATGGTTCCCCACTCTAACACCCCGTACCCAGGGTTGGTCAGTTACACGTAACTCGAGTATTTTCTACGTATAATACGTTTTTGACGTAATATACGTCGAAAACAGTAGAAAACCGTAGAAAACTCTTGTAAGTTACGTTTTCAAGATGGCCGACTTGTAAAATCAGTGTTGACATGTACATAACCTCACTTTTGAAATATAATAATTAATAATTCTGTTGAATGCGTTATAGTAATTGCAAATAATAATTATGCCTGGGCTGGAGAGAAATACCCAACATCATAATGCAATCCCATGGAAGGATTTGTTTTTTGAGCGGAAGAAGGAAGGACAGAAAACTTTCACAAAGTGTCTTCTGCGATAAGATGTTAAAAAATGCTAGCTTAAAATGTCTAGAAAGCCACAGCTATGTAAATAATTGTTGATTCTTTCGAGAATAATTATTATGGATCATATTGAATAATATATATGTCATTCACCAGGGTCTCCCTAATTATAAGCTCAAACTGCTTAAACATTTATTCAAATGCAAGGAATTTTTAAACATTGGCATTTGGCGCGAGATTCACGAGCGAACATGGCGTCCACGACCCACAAGAAAAATAGGTTATGAGAAGTATTTTTCGATATGGACGCATGCGCACTGAAAGTTTCCATTCGGACGTAATATACGTCAAATCACGTAGAAAACTAGATAGGTAATATATGCGTAGAAACCCACGTATAATACGTGGAGTATTATACGTTACCAACCCTGCCCGTACCGCATCTACGTTTATAATATCTTTGTTACAGTTGTCAGCAATGACACTGTCAGCGGTTTCCGAACGCCTAAAAGAACTACTGGCAGTACTAGTGCTGCCAGTCAATTCTCGAACACAGCTCAGCCTCACTCTCATGAGTTTCTGCTTTCATCTGCCATGGGTAGTGATGGACGCTGCTCGGTATTTCACAGTCATGACCAATTCTGACCGGTCATGACGGTAAATGTTGGTAAAACGCGGTCAGACCCAAATATTTCCACCAGAAAAGGTTTTTTTATACAGAAAAGTGGTTCAGTTGTTAGGACATACCCTATACTAAACTTGCACAAAAAGTTTTTCGGTTCTAAATGTTCCAGTTATTCTCAAAGTAATAAAAATTCCAAAAAGCTGAGCATAGCAGACGACACTTTTCACAGTTTCGCGCGAGTTTCGAGGAGAATTTGAAAATTACACTTTACAAATTACATTGAAAATCTGTTGCATTTACTAAGTAATATTTTTAAAATAATATTTAGTAGTGTGCTAACTTCTTTTGAATATCATTTCAATGAATATGACACTTAACTATTAAGTTAAGTACTTTGTATCGTATAGGTTATATTCCCTAAATGAAAATACTGTTTTTTTGTCTTTAAATAAAATAACATTGATATCTAATCATTATGAATTTAGATTTATGAGTAATTTGTGTAAATAATTTATTATTTGTTATTATTTATATGTGGCGAAATTCAAAAAGGCAATTATTATAATTAAAAATGGTAACAATGACAATACAAATAATACATTATTTACACAAATTACTCATAAATCTAAATTCATAATAATTATTTATCAATTTTATGTTATTTAAAGAAAAAAAACAGTATTTTCATTTAGGAAATATAACCTATACGATACACAGTACTCAACTTAATGTTTAAGTGTCATATTTATTGAAATGATATTCAAAATAATTTAGCACACTATTAAATATTATTTTAAAAATATTACTTAATAAATGCAACAGATTTTCAATGTAATTTATCAATTTGTAAAGTGTCATTTTCAAATTCCGCTCGAAACTCGCGCGAAACTGTCAAAAGTGTCGTCTGCTATGCTCAACTTTTTTGCATTTTTATAACTTTGAGAATAACTGGAACATTTAGAACCGAAGAACTTTTTGTACAAGTTTAGCATAGGGGATGTTCTAACAACTAAACCACTTTTTTCTATAAAAAAAAACTTTCCTGTTGGAGATATTTGGGTCTGACCGCGTTTTACCAACTTTTACCGTCATGACCGGTCAGCAGTGGGACTCTGATGCTGTTTCGAAGTCGAAATTCGAACGAACCTCTCTTTCTATCTCCACGCGTTAGAAGAAGAGATCCGTTCCATTTTCGACATTCGACACGGTATCGGAGTCCCACTGCAGGTCAGGTATTACCACAGTCGTAGAGGGAAGATAGGTTAGAGGCGACAATGCCCACCAAGCTTAGAAGATGGGTGCCGGGAATGAGACGTCAGGAGTAGGCTTAGTTCGGGAACCAGCGATGCGAGGCGCTAGTATCCCCAGCCCGTAAACGGATAGGAGGGTAGGAGGGACGGAACCAGTGCTTCACTGATAGAAAGTATGCTTAATGTGCGTGAGTGGCATGAGCCAAGAATGTGTGTGGTATATGTGAGTCAGAAGACAGGATAAGCGTGAGAAGTGAAAGAAATTATTACTTGCCAGGTTTTCACCGTAACCAAGAACTGCTGCTAAATCTCGTCGATTTTGAATATTTGCCAAATATGCATTTCATTAAAAATGAATTTTCAAATGTATAGAATAGTGTATTAATTATCACAGTTAGAAGAAATAAATGAAAATAATCATTCAGAATTTCCCTAGGGTAGCATTTTATACTTATTTAATTCTGAGTCAGTATAGTAATCCCCCTCTTTTCTAGATCATTTGATTTTTTTGATTGGAAAAATAGAGGATTGAAAAATGTAGATATACAATTTAGAAAGCAGGACGTATATTAATTAAAAGAAGCAAACTGAAACTTCTTGGTTCTAAAAAATTATCGGAATTGCAAGTCTTTCTCCATTACAGAAACGTAAATAAAGTTTCTTGGTGACTATGAGCTGTCAAATTGTAATCTGTTAAATATACATTCACAAAAATAAGTTTCTTATACTTTTACACTGCTATTTTTCAATCCAATTTTACTTTGGACTTAGTTCACTATCTTCGATTTCGCAAATTCAATGAATTGTGCAAATTAAATTGTACTCTGCCAAGTTTTTGAATTTTTCACATGAAAATTTAGTCAGTTACAAGATTTTTTTAGTAGGTCTGAAATTCACTGAAAATCAACATTCTTGTTAACACTGTAAAAATACTATTATTTCAGAGCTATTTCCAGGTATTGAAATACGACTAAAAAATATGTCTTGAGTCATACTAAAATGAAACCGCTCGTGGGATTCCAGAGTCGTTTTTCTACATTGAAAATAATAACAGCATGAAGTTATCATATTTAAAAAAAGACCTCTGGTTTTTACAGAGAATGTTTGATAATATTTTGAACAGTTTCTAATAATAACTATGAGTATTCATTCTGAAGATTGTGTGATAATATATCACTAATAGCCCAGAGGGCACAAAACCATGATCATCTCTAGAACGTCCTTGGGACATCCCTAGGACGTCCAATGCCAGTCCAATCAAAGTCTCTAATACGTCCAATGTCGTAAAGATGTCCTAAAGACGTCTTAAAAACATAGGACGTTCTCGGGACATCTTTTGTACTGACATTAGACGTCTTAAGAGCATCCCCAGGATGTCCAAAAGACATGTTCCAAAAGACATCTTAAGGATGTCCCGAAGACTTCTCTAGGACATCCTTAATTTTTTTGTCCACTGGGAGCATAATACTTTCCTGGACGTAGCAAAAAGCGTTTGTTTATTTATAACTTAACAGCATATGAATATTAGGTGTGCTTAAACAAAAGCAAGTCCGAATTTTAACGTGCATTTTCGATTTTTTTGTTTCTTGTGGGTTAAAAATGAACCACGTGGAAGGAGAAATAAATTGGTTTGTTTTTACAGAAAAATTGATTTTTCTCGAAAAAGGCAGGTCATTACGCAAAATTATATACAGAATATAAAAGACGTGACTCATTAAAATGATTTTTATAATTATGCATTCTTAGGGAGATATGCGAAGGAAATTGTTTTAACGTAGTGTGAATTATCTATCCCGCTTATGGAGAGGTCTTCAAGTATGCATAATTTATGAAGAGACTGATGATCCAAAAATACTCTCTTTAATAAGCCGCATCTTTTACATTCTTCATCATTTGCCAGTATGATCGGCTGTTTTAAAAAAGATGAATCTTTGTGTAAAACCAGACAAATTTACTATAAGCGACCTCTAAATATTATCTGATTCATGTCTCTTTTCACGTGGTTCATTTATAACCCAAAGGGAACAGAAAAATCGAGTCTGCAAATTGAGATTCGGAATTCTTTTTTCTTTTATATACCCCTTATAAATATTTTAATTTATAATTGATTATTATTAATTTTTGCCTTATTTCATTTGCTACAAAAATATGTCTTTGCATATTTATGGCGAATAGGTCCCTTATTTTCATGGAAAAATGTAGATATTATGTTTTTCATTGAATTATTCTTTTAAGTTGATGGTAATCATATTTTTTAACATTTTTTCCATGATAATATTAGTATATAATCTTTCCAGTACGACATTGCAATCACTTATATTTTTAAAAAACTTGTACTCAGTCATAACACAAAACTTGTTGTTTGTAGAAATTTGTACGAATATAGTATTTATTAATATATGTACAAAAAATTTAGTTATAAATAATGTTGAAATTTCATAACTATATGAGATATAAATGCTTTCTGGTGAAAGAAATAACAAAAATATGTAGAACTTTAATTTTCAACCGCTGGACTATCAGGATCTATTTGGACGTTTTTACCTGCGTTTATTGACGCTCCTAAAAGATAAAAAAGAGGCAAAAGACAGCAGGAAAATGCAGAAGATGCCTAAAATAAACAACGTTTAAAAAATTTCCGTCATATGTAAAAGTTTGAATATAGTCCAGGCATCTTGTACGAAAAAATTTATTTTCATCTGGAACGGTTTGTTACTTATGTTATTAATGCCGTTGCCGTTTTCCGTAGGATATTTGCCGAACGAGCTATTTAAAAAACTTTTTCTGGATAAAAATAGCAAAAAATGTGTTTTTTTTTAAGAGTCCTAACTAGTGATGGGCACTGCTCGGCCTGACTGTGGTAATACCTGACCTGACCGGTAATGTTCGGTCATGACGGTAAAAGTTGGTAAAACGTGGTCAGACTCAAATATCTCCAACAGGAAAGATTTTTTTATAGAAAAAAGTGGTTTAGTTGTTAGGACATACCCTATGCTAAACTTGTACAAAAAGTTTTTTGGTTCTAAATGTTCCAGTTATTCTCAAAATAATAAAAATGTCAAAAAGCTGAGCATAGCAGACGATACTTTTGATAGTTTCACGCGAGTTTCGAGGGGAATTTGAAAATGACACTTTACAAATTGACAAATTACATTGAAAATCTGTTGCATTTATTAAGTAATATTTTAAAAATAATATTTAGTAGTGTGCTAAGTTATTTTGAATAACATT
>CAKNYM010050254.1:171255-207628 GCA_932195095.1 Andricus curvator
ATTTTCAATGTAATTTGTAAATTTGTAAAGTGTCATTTTCAAATTCTCCTCGAAACTCGCGCGAAACTGTCAAAAGTGTCGTCTGCTATGCTCAGCTTTTTGGAATTTTTATTACTTTGAGAATAACTGGAACATTTAGAACCGAAAAACTTTTTGTGCAAGTTTAGTATAGGGTATGACCTAACAACTAAACCACTTTTCTCTATAAAAAAACCTTTTCTCGTGGAAATATTTGGGTCTGACCGCGTTTTACCAACATTTACCGTCATGACCGGTCAGGATTGGTCATGACTGTGAAATACCGAGCAGCGCCCATCACTAGTCCTAACTCTTGACCTATGAAGGCTGGAAGATGGTTTTTTTTACATTTACACATAATTTTCTACATGAAATTTTTTCTCTGTCATCATTAACATAGATTTACCCACAAAAGAATTATTTTCAACAAACTAAACACGAGTAATTTGCTCTGAAGAATACGTCAAAAGTGGTCAAGTTTGGGAGGCCATAACTTATGACACTTTGAGGTTCTGTCATTGTTCTTTTTAGAATTACTCGAAATTGCGTACACTTTAATTAGAATGGAGAATATTTTTTCGTAAAATTGACAGGTTCTAAAGTACAAATATTAGCTTCAGAATTGGGTTTTTAGCCTCCTTTTTGAAAAAAATCGGGGTTCTTTGAAGACATACAACTCTGCGCCTATTCTTGAAAGAATTTTCTTCTTTTTTTTTTAACTTTTTCAGAATTTTCTAAAGTTTACGAAAGCAGTCTACGAAAACACTGTTTTTGGAAAATTGTTCAAAAATATTTTCGGGAAGCGTCGTAGTCGTGTTTGGAAAAGTTCAAATTCCCATCCCATTGAAATTCTCAGTGAAACGCTATAGAAAACGAACGCCGTGAAAAATTACAAGATGCCTGGACTAATATGACGAGAGTTTTTTAGACGGAAAGTTATTGTTTTTAGTGGTAATGTTGATCCACTGCAATTTGCCTTTCTATATGTAGGGTGCTTCAAACCTTCCTTGCCACTCTGCAATAGTAAATTTTGGATTACAACATAAACGGTAGGGGTGTTAATGAATTTTCCTTACATATAAATCTCTGTAACAATTTCAGAACTTTGCAGGTGTGAAAATGGAATGTGCGTTATTTTCAATACTTTTCACGTATAAATTCTATGGAAACAATCAAATATTTATAAAGCAGATCGATATGTCTTGTAGTCTTAAGAAATAAGAATATTCTCTCCATTTTCAGTACTGAACTTTTTTTAAATGAAAAATTTGGACAAAGCAACCATTTTTTACATAACAATTGAAACATTTGTTACCGTATTGGTAAAAGTATAGGAAATATGATTGTTTGTTGTTTTGGTAAAAATATATATTTTTGTACTCAGGAGCCGTGTATAATAGGGTGACCAGAAAAAAACACTTTTGGGTTTTTCAGGAGTGAAGGGCAAATAACGGTAGTTTATACGATTGTAGAAGCCAGATTTTTTTTTTTTTAATTTTAAACAATATTTAGAGGTGGCCCATCGTCTTTGAAGTTCTTATGTAATTAACATGGGCAAACTCAACTTTTTTTTCATTTAAGATTTTAACCACGAAGTTATCCACTTTTTAATTTGAACTTTCAATATGTTGTTCTTGAGGTTCTAAGAATCCACATAATAACATTTTTTCAATGAAAAATTCATAAAAAACATTAATTACGGTTGCTTGAAAAGTGCCATTTTCACTGTTTTCTACTGTTTTCAAAGACTAATAACGGCCGTAATAATATACACCTTATACTGAAATTTTGAGAATATTTTCCTCGAAGGTTGAAGATCATATTTTCTAAAAAAGTAGATTAGGAAAAATATAAATAAGCCTGCAATAATGAAAACAAATCTGAGTAAATTTGTGAAATTTGACAGGTCTACGACTTAAGCTGTTTAATTTTCGGGGCGGAGCGCTCATCAGCTCGGTCATAAAAGTCGATCCCAGTGGGTCCTGACACAATAAGCTCATAAAGCAGACCCTTTTTCGGCAAGCGTTCTTTAGTCATATTTCCCTTTTTCAGAAAAGTGAATAATAATAATTCAGGGGACGCTAACTAATCCTGTTATAAAGTCACATCGATGAAAAGAGCTGAGGTTGAACCTTTACGATCGACTCTTCACTTACCAAAATTGTCAGCTTTTGCAATGACAACTTTCAAAGACGATGGGCCACCTCTAAATATTGTTTAAAATTAAAAAAAAAAAATCTGGCTTCTACAATCGCATAAACTACCGTTATTTGCCCTTCACTCCTAAGAAACCCAAAAGTGTTTTTTTCTGGTCACCCTAGTGTATAAATTACGTGAAGAAATTAATTACGTCAAAAAAATTATTTATCGGAAAATTCCCGTAATGGGGCATAATACTCTGTCTGATTTTTCCCTACATTAACAATGTTAGAATTGCAAGAGCCCATACTGCTGGAGAATATTCTTCTTTCTACTTGTAGATTAATAAATATCAATTTTGTCGAATAAATACGTCAAAATTATACAAATAATATTAAAAGTTGAAACCCTCAAGGATATTGTATATCATATTTTACTGGAGAAGCAAGAGAAGAAATGTATTTCTTGTTTATTAGTTCGTTATTTAATATTATAGGATTTTGTTATTGTTATACTTTTAATATTTTTAAATGTTAAGTTAGAATCGCAATTTTGATTTTTTTTAAGTGTTTCATTGAAACAATTTCTGCACTTGAGCTCTCGAATTTAAACTTGCCGGACGCTCGAAAACGCTAAAAGCGTTGCCCCGGGTCTCAAAGAATGGGAATTTTCAAATTCACAAAATTAATTTTCTAGATGTCAGCTTCTATATTTTAACAAGGCATATTTAGAATTTTTATGTCTTAAAATTAGTTTAAAGAATAAAAATTAAAAACTGAAAAGAAATTTTTTTTCCTAATATTCAATAAGTAATTAAAACATAAATCATCACAACTCGTACAAATTTTATTGAAACTCTTTGAAAGTAAGGACACATACAAAGTATACTCAGCGAATGCCTACAAAATAATAAAAAGTTTAAAATGACCTTTTGTTTAATAATATCCAATTGCAAATTAAGGCCGATCTGTAACCACATTTTTCAACTTTCGGAGACAAAAAGTATCGAGGCCACTTCAAATCTAAAACAACTTCCAGCGAGAAAGTTGTTCTATATAGTTCAAAGAAAATGTCTGGAATATTTTAGATAAATTCATTCAAAATTGATTGAAATATGTACTTTGTAAAATAGTACGAGAGTCGGGTGAGTTATTGGATCCGAGAGCTCAACTGGACCTACGATAACGATAAAATGTTTTCTTATTTATAAGTTTCTTTTTGAAGTTGTACCTACATTATTCAGATTTTTTCCACGAGTGCAGAAAGATAAGTATGAGAGTAGAGAATGTATAAGTACAAAATCAAATAATGCAAAAAATGCCCATAAATTTTATTATAATTCTAAGAAAATAATTATTGTATGCGAAGGACATTATTTGTACATTTTTATTAGTGTATTGATTAATAAGTTCACGTGTTTATTATGGTTACAATTTAAAAGCAAATAATATTCAATAAATGCTCACATATTGTAATAATAATGACTATTGTAATTAATCATTCTAAGAAAAGAATTATTCGTCTAAGCGAATAAAAAAATTTCTAATGGGGTCATTGAAAAAAAACTCTTTTGTTTTTCAATTTTAACTTAAAATATTAAAATACAAAGTTTCAAATGAAAAACGCATCGGTGGATATTTCCATTCACGAAAATATTGGAAGAAAGTGAATATCCAGAATATAGTTCGGAAAGACCAGTCCAGGTATAAGGGTTCTAAATTTTTTGCAGTTCGACTCTTGTACACGGCACACTCTCTTCACCTACCCCACTGACACACGTTAAGCATAAAGCACTGGTTAGTGGCACTAGCGCCACGCGTTGCTGGTTCCCAAACTAAACCTAACTGAGCCTTCCCCTGCCGTCTCGCTCCCCTTAGCGTGCTTCAAGCTGCCCGCTGCATTGTCGCCTCTATACCTATCTTCCCTCTACGCCACAGTCTGGCCGAGCAGTGCCTATCACTAGCCATGGGAGTCCACCATAAGGGAGAGTTGAGAAACGAACTTACTCAACGCGCGCCAAATACATTTCTATTTTCATAGATTTCATAAATTTTTCAAACGTTTATAATTCATGTTAGGGGCCATTCAAAAAATACGTGATACATTTTTCACGAACTTTTAACGACCCCCCCCCCACGCGATGCTTTTTCCATTGTTCTTAACATGGAGAATGATACTTTGATAGACCCCGAGCCATCCCTGAACGTATCACGTATTTAGTGAATGACCCCTTATCTTCTTTCTCAATTTCTTCTTTAAAATTGTAAACCTTTTACATAATAACTAGGCATTTCAAGGTGCAGTCCCACGTGGGCAGAAAACGTTGGCGGAAAGCAGAAACTCATGAGAGTAAAAGAGATAAATAGAGCTGTCCATCTCTTTCACTCTTATGAGTTTCTGCCTCATGGTGGACTCCCAAGCGTAGAGGGAAGATGAAAGCAGTGGATCTTAGGGGTTCAGAGGGGAAGGCCGCCATCTTACCACGTTAAAAATCATATATATATATATAATAATTAGTAATAATAGTAGTAAGTAGTAATATAAAAAATATAAAAAAATAAATAAAATAAAAATAAAATAAATATAAAAAAAATATAAAAAATAAGTAGTAAGTAATAATAATTAGTAAGTTATATATATATATATATATACTGTGTATCTGCAATCGTACGAAGTACGAAAGTTATCGTGTGCATTGTTTTTTTTTACAAGCATGGAGAATAGACATAAGGAGCCCAAAGTCCTGTACATTGACTTCACCAAAAACGAGCACTTTTCTGTCGGATGTACAATAACGCATCGAAATGCTAGATCTTCTCGAGCGCGGCGCTAGTGTGGTACGGGTAACGATGGCCGCCGTCATCGTCCCTGTAAATATAACCTCGAGGCTCAAACATAAATACAAAATTCCTAAATCATTTAAACAATTTGTGAGTCATGTACAGAATCCTGCACATTTTCTTCTTTTACAAAGGAAACCGTTGGTGCATTTCAAACTGATGAACAATTCAATATTTATAAAATACAATAATCCTGACATTCACGTTGAAATCAAAATCTGAATTATTCTCTATTCAAATCTTTATACCGCGAAGGTTATGTCCATTTTTTAGCGCAATAATTCAAAAGTACCTACCTTGTCCATTGCAGGATCTCTACAATTTTACACACTTCAAAAAAAGATGTTTCGCGGTGGATAAAATGATTTAAATCTTTTTTATGTCAATCACAATTTACCTCTGTAAATCACATATCACAATCGTCAATAATTCAAAATGTGTCAATGTCAACAAAGACAGCTACCATTCAATACCCGTGCTACACTAGCGCCAGACCCGGGAACGGGAATAATTGTAACCATTTTCATACAACAAAAATGTGCTCACATTCGGTTACACTACTTTGGTCTCCTTATGTCTATTCTCCATGTTTACAAGTTTGCATTTATTTTCCCTTGTTAAACTGTAAGAAGTTGACAAGAGGAAAAATGGTGAATTGTGTAGTTCCTCTTTGCAAGAATTATACAGGAAGGAGGAGTAAGAAGAAAGATTGGAAGGTTACGTTTCACATGTAAGTAAACAATATATTCATTTTTTTAATTAAATAAACCTAAATATATATTAAATATGAAGAAACGGGTGAAAGCAACTTAATAAACTTAATGAAACCGTGTGACATTATCGTATAAAGGCTTTCAGTTATACATAACCTATCAGACTTAGTGAAGCTTTATAGGTTATGAATAGGTCATGAACTGAGAAGTTCCTACTTGCTTTCTTTGAGATTTGTTTATTATCTTATGCTGTAATATTTCAAATTCTAATGATCAGGCTCCAATCGAGAATCATGCCTTGCATCTAGCGAGAGCAGTTGTTGCTAAGTATTTGAAGGTGCGTGTAAATTATAACTGCTCTCGGATTGTAGGCAAATCACAAAGTATTAGACAACTGTACGGGAAGATTATTCTGTTTAAAGGGTAGAAATTGCCGAATTGACTGCAATCATAATTATAAATTTGATGTACGACACGTAATATGTATATATAATGTATATTAAACGAATTATAACCCCGAAAAAAGTTATTTTTCTTTATCCTTCAACAGTTTTATATTAATTACTACTTACTAATTTTCCTACTTTATTTATTATTTTTAGAAACACTATATTATTTTTTATATTAAATACTTAATATTTTATTTAATATATATTTAATTAATTTTATATATATATATATTACTTTATAAATTTTAGAGTATTTTTAAAAATGCCAAAGAAGTTTCGAGAGCTTTAAAAACTTGCTCAGGATTTTAAAAGATTACAAATGATTTCAAATATTTCAAGGTATTTTAAAAGATTCCAAGGATTTTTTAATAGCTTTCAATAATTTGAAGGAATTCCAAAGGATTTTAGAGATTTTAGGATATTTTCAAAACTTCCAAGGAATTAAAAAGAGGTTTAAAAAGTTTTAAGGAATTTCTAAAGATTTTAAAGGATTTTAAATATCTCACAGTGTTTTCTTTTATTTTTATTTTTAATGGGGGCTCAAGGAATTCACTAGAACTTTGGAAGATTAGATTGTGAAAAGATTTTGTAGTACCTATACCTACTTTATTTTTTATTTTTATAAACACTTTATATTATTTTTTATATTAAATAGTTAATATTTTATTTAATTATATATATATATATATATATATATATATAATACTCATTTATTATTTCATAATACTTAACCCTTTAAAGGCCGAGTTTTTTCTGAGGGTTAAGTAAAATCGATACATGGTGAATCTGAACTCATGAGTACCCAGTGTGAGAAAAAAAATTATTCCAGAATTTTCCCACCCTCAGAAACTACCCCCAAATCGAAAAACCACCCCAATCGCTTGAAAATATTTTAAAATATTATAATCTCATTTTCTGTTATGCTATCCTAATCCAAATCTGAATATGGGTATCCTGGAATACGTGAATATATTCTAAGGAACTGAAGGATCATCATCTGTTTTACCACTGTTAGGGGTAGTTTTCAATTTGGATATGTTTGCCACAATGTTTTCATGTGTTTCCAGGAAAATATATATATACTGAACATCAATAAAAGTACATTTTCAGGTGCATCACCACAACTAGGGGTGGTTTTTTATGTTCTATAACTGTTAAGGGTAGTTTTCGATTCGGATATTGATGATTCATATTTTTTATATGTTTCCAAAAATATATATGAACTGAACTACAATGAAAGTGCATTCTTGGACGTATCATCACTGCTAGGGGTGGTTTTCGATTTTTATTTACTGTTAGGGTTGGTTTTTGGTCCGCACCTTTTTGCTACAAATTTTTGATGTGATTTCAAAGCATACATATGAAATTGAGACACAGAAAAAAATTTTCCTCGAATTTATGCTTATTTCTAATTTTGTCGCAATTTTCGCACTTTTTGTCGGGGTGTAAAACTGAAGGGGTGCAACCCTCGTGTTTGTCAAATTTTTTATGATTGGATGCATCCTTCATCTTCAAAATGAGACCTTAACAAAGACGATACGTTTATTTTTATGGGAGTTACAATGTTTCAAAGCAGGTGGGACGTATGTGTCCCACTGGCCGTTAAAGGGTTAATTAAACTGCTTCGTCATGTTTCCTGTTTGAAATTCCCGCCAAACATTGACATAGTAAGATGGTGGACTCCCCCTTGTAAATTTTAGTCAATCCCCTCGCCTAAGTTTGGGAGCACGCGCCCAGTCCCCTACCTTCCTAGGTCCATGCGTTCAGGGACCCTATTCTTGAGATCGTGCGACAAATATCGCATGCGAGAATTCTCGCATGATCAGATTCGCATGCGAGTTTAAAATGCTATTCTTGAGTACCGTTCGAGATGAGTGTGCGAGAATGATCGCTTGCGACATACAAGCAGTGTTGCCCCATTTCGAAAAAGCTTTATAGCCAATAGAGAGCAAGTTTCAAAGGAAAAAGAAACAAAATTCGCATGCGCTACATACGAATCGGGGAATTGGAATGTACTGTGTTTGTTTGTGCAATTTTGAAGAATAATGGTGGACTCCCATGGCAGATGAAAGCAGTGGATGAAAGCGGAAACTCATGAGAGTGAAAGAGACGGATAGATTTATTTGTCTCTTTCACTCTCATGAGTTTCTGCTTTCATCTGCCATGGGAGTCCAACATTACAGTTGCTTCTTGCGAAATAAAATGGAGTTATACGAATCGGGGAAATGGAACGTACTGTGGTTGTTTGTGCAATTTTGAACACATGACATAAAGTAAAGAAAAGTTCCTATTAAAATAGTTAAAAGATTTGGTGACAAGTTATTAAAGCATCAAATTTAATCTTCAAAATTGGTTTGAAATTTTGTTTTGATAAAAACTGCCTAATTTCATTGGATGAAATATTAATTTAAGTTCTTTTGGATTAACAATGATTGAATTAAGTTATATTTACATACTCAAATTGTTCGAACATAATACATACAACGTCAAACATAACCTTACATTTCAGGGAAAACACTATATTATTCCTAATCACAATGAATTTTCGCATACGAATTTCCATCTCGAGTGGGTAGCACCCACTCGAGATTTTCGTGCGATAATTGTCGTATGCGACATCAAATGGCGCATGCGAGATGAACTCAAGAATACCATTTTCAGTCTCACACGGCTTCTCGCATGCGAGATCTAGGGTCATCGATTCAAGAATAGGGCCCCAGAAATCACCAGAGTGACGGGTGGGGGTCACTCGATGGGTGACTTTTTCACTCGTTGAAAAAAGATAGGTGGATGCGAGTGTACACTGAAATTGGCGGGAAGAATTAGCGGGAAGTTGGAAAATTGGGCATACTTGAAATTAAACTTGTATAAAACCCGCGGTAAAAAACAGAGCGAATTGTGAAGAGTGTAAATAAGTATACGGTTATAGATTTCGCGCCCGGGAAACACCTCGTTCTTTTGGGAGAAGACCAAAATCCCATAGTAGCAAATCCTATTATTCTAACCGGCGCACAGTGGGCTTTTTTGCAAAATTTACTTTCAAAACCTAATATCTCTCGAACGAATTGACCAAAATGCATGTTCTTTGAACGAGATTGAAGCTTAATAAATGTACAATAGGGGAAAATTATAGAGAACAGTTTTCCCGAATTTCCCAACCTGGAAAATGCGGGAAAAGACCGTCATTTTTTAACAAAAATTACAAACTTGTACTAGAATTACAAACAAAAAAGTTTTGTTTAGTGCAAGACATCATATTTTATAGATTTTTAAATGCTGAATCTAAATCTGCCAGGTAAAATAGCGTAGCGTTTTTCCTTTCCGAGAAAATTGCGGTTAAATATGAAAAATCCAATATGGAGAGACACAAGTCGGAAACATGATGGTAACTTAACGAAGTTTATTATCTTTGGGTTTTTAGGGTCGCTGAATCCAAATCTGACGTCAGAATTACAAAATAAAGAATGGCAGATGCAATATGGCGGAACAAAAGTTTTGAAAAATTTAAGAAAATTGTACATATTTACGTTTTCGAGGGCTCTCAATCCAAATCTGACGTCAGAATTTCAAAATAAAAAATGGCTGATCCAATATGGAGGAACAAAAGTTGGAAAAATGTAGGCAACTTTACAAAATTGTCCATATTTACGTTTTGGAGTTCGCTGAATCCAAATCTGGCATCAGAATTAAACAATGAAAAATTGCGTATCCAAAATGGCGGAACAAATATTGAGAAAATTCTATTTTTAAAATTATTGCATGAATACAATTGTAGTTGCAGACACGTTACATTAAATCGACATATGTCCTAATCTCAAATACCTATTTTCTCCAATAATCAATCCTCATCCCTTAAATTTATATCAACGCTTAAATTTCCATTACTCAGGGAACTGGCATCACTTTCGTCATTCTCTTCTTTTATATTTACACTGAAAACCTATTTTTAAGGAATTATCACAAAATGAATGTGTCAATTTTGTTGTGAAAAACGTAAAAAAAATATAAACAAGAAGCCGAAGGAGCGAAAAAAAGAGTAAAAATAACATAATCTTTGGCGACAAACTTCACGAAATAACGTAACAAATGCATTTTATTTTTCGATTTTTGTTTCACTAAATCCGACCTATCATTTTTAATTTTTAATTTTGAAATTTTAACATCGGATTTGCATTCAGCGACCTCAGAAACGTAAATATGGCTTATTTTGTGAAGTTGCCCAAATATCAATTTTTGTTCCGCCATATTGGAACCGCAATTCTTTATTTTGTAATTATGACGTGAGATTTGGATTCAGCGACCCTAAAAACCTAAAGATAATAAACTTCGCCAAGTTACCATCATGTTTCCGACTTGTGTCTCTCCATATTGGATTTTTCATATTTATCCGCATTTTTCTCGGAAAGGAAATACGCTACGCTATTTTACCTGGCAGATTTGAATTCAGCATTGAAAAATCTATAAAATATTATATCTTTCACTAATCAAAACTTTTTTCTTTGTAATTCTAGTACAATTTTGTAATTTTTGTTAAAAAATGACGGTCTTTTCCCGCATTTTCCAGGTTGGGAAATTCGGAAAAACTTTTCTCTATAATTTTTCCTTATTGTGCATTTAATAATCTAAAATCTCGTTCAAAGAACATCCATTTTGGTCAATTCGTTCAAAAGATATTAGGTTTTGAAAGTAAATTTTGCAAAAAAGCCCTCTGTGCGGCGTTTCCCTTGGGCCTCGAACTTTCATCGAAATTTCCATCACAATTCCAATTTCCACCTCATAATCACTATCTTCATCATCACTTTCAGAGATGAGGTGGGAGATTGCTGATCTAATGGAATAAGAGAATATCAGAAAATGTGCAAAACATGCGCTGATAACTGCGCCGTCTTGGCGGATGCACCTAAGAGTTACTTTGAAGGCGCACGTAGCGTGTCGGTAAATGATGAAACTTAGCAATTTCTGAAATGATTTACCTTTGAAGTTTCTGCTTGAGAAGTTACCATTAGCACTAACTGAAAAGTGCACAATTATTTACAACCAGAGTCCATTATTTTTATTTATAATATTACCGGTGTCTTTTATTAAAAGTGCAGAATTAAGCATTACATTTTATTATGATGATAGATAATTTTTGAAAATAAAAAAGTTACATACCCAGCAAGTGAACGTATTAAATTGTTTATAAATATACACAAAAAATGAGTCAATTATTATACAATAAAAAAATGTATTTTGCTCAAATAATTTAATTAATAATCAGAGAAAGGAAAAATAGTTTATTTTTTATTTATATTTTTTTAATTTGTTAAAAAATATACTAATATTAATGATTTCATAAACAAAGCAAGATATGAAAAGAAGAGGACATGTTTGTAAATCTTCTAATAAAAAACAATTAATTTTTATTTCTTGACTTTTTAAAGCCTGACTTTTCCAAGCGGGCTTTCTTTCAAAAATCAATCCTATTTTTGCGCTTGTCCAAATGTGTTCGGTTTTTATTTTTGCAGCTAAATTTTGTTTGAGTTTCACTCAAAAAACTCAGTCGCTCAAAAAAGCCTGTTTAAGTTATAACTGAATATTAGGAAATAATGCTGTTATTAACAATTTGCTGCCGCAGTATACAATTTGTAAACTTTTTCACACTTATAAGAGATAAGAAAAATGAAATAGTTGACAAAAACTTACAATATCCTAATTTTGTAGGAAAAGTGAATTATTTCAAAAGATATTTCAAAGGTTTTAAAGTTTTCGAAAGATGTTAAAATAATTTCAAATTTGAAAATTTTCAAACACTTTAAACCAAACATACATTTTTTAGTAAGTTGAAAAAAATTTAGAAGCTTCTTAAGAATTTTGAAAGAATACACAAATTTTCTTAAGACGATTTTAAAGCACTTTTTTTAATTTTTGAGATTTTTCCAAATTTTAAGAAACATTTGAGTTTTGAAGAGATTAAATATTTCAAAACTCAGTGTTCCGAAAATTGATAAAATATTCTAAAGTTTCGGAAAAACTTCGTAAAGTCTTAAATATCTTTTAAACTGACTCTAATTTTTCCTAATATTTTGTAAATCCTGTAAAATAAAATAAAAGTTACTTCAAAATTTTCCAGATTTTTTTTCAACGTATGTGAAATCTTCAAAATTTTTTTAGAATTTTCTCCAGAATCTTAGGCAAATTATATTCATATAACTTTAAAAACAAACTGAAAGAACGTGATTTCTTTTTATCAAATCTCGAAATATACTTTTTCGAATTTAAGTGTTCAAAAACTTTTAGCAAATAAAAAGTTATAAGAAATTTTTATTTTGTATTAAAAATGAATTTAATTGGAAAAAAATAATAAGGTTTCAAGAAATCCTCTTTCAAAGAGTTGATATTCTATTTTTATTTCATTTGTTTGGGGAGTTACATTTCTCGGAAACTCTCCGTCGGTTCTATGAAGTAGAGGTGACAAGACTCGAAGATTCCTCTCGCGCTTTCAAAACAAATCCACACTTTGACTTACAATGCTGTCAAGGAATGACGGTTTTTAAATTTTCTTTTTCGGGATTCTTCAGTCGTGTCATTTTTTGAAATGTGTAAAAGTATTTAAAAATATTTTTCAATTTTCTTTAAAAATGATTTTTTCAAAATAAAAACAAAAACATTAAAACTTTCCCAGGAATGTTGAGAAAAAATTTTTATTTTCTTGAAACATTTAAAAATTCTTCAAATGGTTCCAAAATTTTATTTCAAAATCTTCAAAAATCGACATTTTCTTTTGATTTTTTAAAAATCTTCTCAATATTATTTTATTTTTTAAAGATTCAAAACTATGTTTCAAATGAATTCGAGTTTTTCTAGAATTTTTTTTTAATTGTGCAAATTTATAAAAATTGCCTTAAAATCTTCCAGATTTTGGTTGACATTTTTTTTTAAGTTTCTGAAATGTCTTAAAATGTTTTTGAATATTCGCCTAAAATTAATTCATCAAAATAAAAAATTATTTTCAATTTCCCAGGGACCTTAATAGAATGTTTGCATTATCTTGAAATCTTCTTAAATCTTTTAAAATCAAAATCTTGAAAAATCGATATTATATTTAAAAATTTTTGAAATTCTCAGCAAAGAACAAATTGAAAACAGCCACTAAAAGTCATATTCAACAGAATGCGAACAGTCAGGTTTTCGACAACAGTGTATGCGAAATCTTGCGATACAACTTTTAAGAAAAAGGATATCTTACTTCTCCCAGATAACAATGTGCGCGCACAATGATGGCGTATTGACTCGCACGCGTGCGGATTATCCCGCACGCCGCGCCATCACCCGAGCAGACATATGCGTCCTCAATTGCAACGCATATCGCTCGCACGTGTGAACGTCGCACGCATGACGGTGATATGCGAGTTTCAAAATTCATGCAGGATTTAAAAATATATTCTTGTAAATATTATTATTAAATTAAAATAGGAATAATTGCAATAAAAATTTTTTTTTTTATAACAAGTGTTTCATACAATTTGAGACCTATGGAGACGGCGATTTGTCAAGCTCAGCTTAGAGGACAGCACCGAAAGTGGAGATATACCTTGTACGCAGGCACAAGGCATTATCTACAGTTTACATAGTTTTTTGTTATTTGGAAAGCGATTTGCTTCTTTATTTTTACACCCCATTGCCGCATGCAAACCTGGCATTTCGAAAATAGTGCTTTAAGCTAACACCTCAACGCTGCGTTAGGAAGGACTGATATAATTCGACTAGCAGACGTTACCACCGTTGGAACCGTCATCTTGTGTATCTCCACGCGCACTAGCGACCCTGGCGGCCACAAGTGTCAGTCGCCGTCCCCATAATACACCTATAATACACCGCACACACAGAGAAAAAGACGCCACGAGCGCGGTAGCGTGCTGACATCATCATTTCAACACCTAAACGCGCTTTTTGAATTTCTCATCTCAACTTGAAAGTATTAAAATCATTAAAACTGATTAAAATTCAATTAAACAGTACGGCTTAATTAAAGTATTGAAAAAAGTTTAAAAAATGGGAAAATCTTAACTAAAATCGCATGTAATCTTGTGCAATATATTGTCATATTAAGAAATTTAAATTAAAAATAAAGTTTAAAATTACAGTTTTGAAATAAATAACATACATAGGTCCAAATTAATTTTCCATTACAAACATAATGAAGTAATTTTTTTATTTGGAGAAAAATAATTAAAACCCCCCCCCCCCCCACCCGTTATTTTTGTTGGAGAAAATAACTTGGACATTAACAAAATTTGGAAGTCAGAAACGAAGTCACTGGGAGTTGTAGTCAGAAAAAGAATTTGGAACTTTTTCAAATTTTGCTCCGTGAAAAAGGAGCCTAATAATAATTTTTTCAATAAACAATATCTAGGATTTAACTAGGATCTAATTAGATTATTATCATGGAATGATTTATTAATTATCTGCAGGATGGACGCACGCGTACGTCGCAGACAGGCTGTCATACGCAGTCATACGTGAAGTACGCCGTGATGGCGATAAGAGACACATTGCGCACGCACTCTAACTACCCATCACAGCATTGCGAAAGGTGATGGCAGCATGCGTGCGTTATGGCTCGCACAGCGTGCCTCGCACGCATCCGAGTACTGTGCGTCGCACGACTGTTATCTGGGCTAGTTTTAAAGTATATAAATTAAAAGATTTCAAAACAAATTAAAACAAAATGTAGATTTTTAATGATTTCGAACAACAAATTTAGAAACTTTTCAAGAATTTTGAAAGGTTTCAAGATAATGAAAGAATATTCTTAAGATTCATATGAAAATTTGAAAAGATTATTAAACATTTCACAATCTTTTTGAAAATTCCGAGCGAAAATCCGGAATATCTTGAGGAAATGTTTAAAGATTGTTGAAATTTTTAAGAAAAATTCGGGTCCGTTTAAATGATATTTGGAAATGTTTGAAGTTTTGAAGTGATTAACAATATTTTGAAACTTGAAAGGATTTCCGAATACTTATAAAAGATTTTTAAAAAAGAACGAATTTTGAAGAAACAGTTACATTTTTAATTGATTAAATAAATTTTTAACTAAGAAGATAATTTTTTAACCAAAAAAAAGCCAATATAATAGTTAAATTTCCAAACAAAAACAACGAATTTTCACAAAATAGTTAAATTTTCAATGAAAAAGATGAATTTCTAACCTTGAAAATTAATGTTCTACAAAAAAAAACCAATTTGAAAAAAATTTAAATTAATCATAATTAATAAAAAATAAATAAACTAATAATATAGATTAATATTCCAGGTTTGTTATAAAGCAAATAATAAATAACATACTCAGTTACAATTAGCCTTTCGACCGAAATGTGCTTCAATGAATTTGGCCAATTTCAACAAACGTTTCAAATGTTTCAACAAACTTTCAAATGAAATTTTTCATTGATAAATTATGTTTAAAATAACTTTAAAAAATATTTTCAAACATTTCAAAGTTTAAAAGATTTTAAGATTGAAATTCTTCAAAAGATTCAAAAATATGTAATTTTAAACTTGAAAAGATTTAAAAAAACTTAAAACAAAATGTAGATTTTTAAAGATTTTAAACCAATTTGAAAGCTTTCTAAGAATTTTAAATGGTTTCAAGAGAATATTCTTAAGATTCATATAAAATTTTCAAAGGACCGAATCCATTTCAAATCATGCGAGTTCTACACTTGAAGTCGCAGAATCTGTCGAAGACAAAACGTGTTGTTTTTTTAGACGAAATTAGGCGATAGGTATTTTTGCGATTTGTCAAAAAAATATTTTTACGAATTTATGCGTATTTGAATTTTTGCTTTGTTTAAAAAAAAAAACCCGCAATTTTTTCTTTAAACTCATATAACTTTTCACCTAATTGAGGTATTCAAGATTTCTTTCCAGATTCTGGTCAATTTTTTGTTAATTTTATACCACACAAAACTCCATAGCTATTTTCCTTATAATAGTACAAATTCAACAAAAAATTGGGAATTTGTTCAGAAGATTTCTATAAATTCCGAGAAAAAATGCGGAATCAGTTGTGAGAATAGTTAATTTTTCAACTAAAAAACAAAGAGTTTTCAAAAAAAAGAATTGAAATTTTAATAAAAAAGATAAATTTTTAATTTAGAAGATTAATTTTCTGCCAAAAAACAAAGAATTTGAAATAATATAATTAAGTTTGCAATAAAAAAAAAGAACTTTTAACCGAATAATTAAATTCTTGATACAAAAGATGAATTTTCAAACAAGAAGATTTATTTTCTACCAGAAATGAAAATTTCAAAAAAATATGTTACGTCTTGAACAACAAAAAAACAACTAATTTTCAATAAACATTTTTAATTTTCTATCATTTTTCACCTTGATTTACTAAAATAATTGATAAAACTCTTTTTCGGGATTCTTCAGTTGTATCATTTACTGAAATGTTTACAAATTTTTAAAAATATTTTTCAATTATCTTTAAAAATGATTTTTTCAAAAGAAAAAAACATTTTCCTTTCCAAATCTTTAAAAATGTACATTTTTATGACACATGTATGATTTCAACCCTTTTAGACGCCTATGAAGCGGGGCTAAAGGGCCATACCTGATCTCAAGACAATCACTATAGCTCATGCAGTGGCCACTTCCCTGTTTTCTCAGTATGGTGCCCCTCGAAGTATCCTGACCGGTAGGGGAGCGAGCTTCGTCAGCAAGCTCATGAAACACCTTGAGAGGTTGTTTCAGGTAAAACAACTTACCACCTCCGGCTACCGACCCCAAACCAACGTTGCCCTTGAAAGAAGTCACATAGTCCTGACAGATTATATTAAGCATTACGCTGACGATTATGATGATTGGGACCGATTGTTCCCTTTCGCCATGTTCGCTTATAATACGTCAGTACACGAAGCGACTAATTCCACGCCATACGAATTTGTCTTTGATCGAGTGGCAAGGACGCCGAGCTCCTTCCCCCAAGGCGAAGAACTCGAGACCTACGGCTTCTATCTACGCGACCTGATAGTGAGGATATCAGAAATCCAAAAACTTGGGGCCGCAAATTTAATTATAGCGAAAACGACTTCCAAACAAACAATGTGAACACAAGGCCCGGCCCTTGAACGGAAAAATAGAGGACTAAGCCTACGTTATCAAGGAAGTGAGTACGGTAAATTCGACAGCAGGGCCACAGGCCCTTACACCATACTCGGGTTCACGGAGAATAAGAACGTGATTCTCGAAAACGAAACCGGCGACCGGTTCGCTAAACATAAGGATAAAATTAAGATCGTTCGCTGCTAACCTCGAACGGATCCCAAGGAAGAATTCGAAGACAGAATATGCCTTTCGAAATTAACTTTTTCCAATAGTCGACAACTTTGTTCAAAATTATTAAGTCATTTGACTGCATCTATTCTCCCTTTTGGCAACCGAGGCCTAACCTGTCTTGGACTTCCTTTCATTCCCGAAGAGAAGACCTAACGCATGTTCTTTCTAGGTAAAATGATGAACCCATGGCTATGGATTTTCCTGCTTCCCATGACTACTTCGAAAGGCTTTGATTCCACCATGTATAGGGATACTCCTCTAAAGGCCAGTACAGGAGTATATTACGAGCACTTGGGACCGAAGAGACGAGTCGCTGGGGCATGGAGGGTTACCGTATTTCTGGACCTGAAGAAAATCCAAGGACCCTTGGATTAGTACCAACAACGATTCCAGCACTTGTCCAATCTGTGTCTACCTGGATTCGGACTATTTGGTCTGCAGACGATCACCGATTACGGTCTTGACGCTAAATTCCTGGTAGCCGAAGACCTGAAGAAGGAGGTATTTAGACATGCAGCAGAGATGAAGGAACGCACCAACAAGGCAATACTCCTCATCCTACCAATGGGAATGAGAAGCCGACGAGCACAACCACTACTGGGAATCCTAGGAGGGCTTATTGGACCCTTACCGGGTCTAATGACCTACAGTGACGGAGACACCCTCGAAGCTGAAATTACCGAAATCAAACAGGCTCAAGCCAACCTATTTCATCTGGTTGGTAAGCAAACACACATAGTGAGAGCTCAGCTGGAAGGAATTCACGAACTCTCGAGAGAAGATCCTTGGACGACCTGGAAGAGCAGATCAATTAAATGAATCTACGACATCAATCTAAAGCTCACCACCTGATGCCGATCGAGGGTTCTTATGTCGGCCCAGCCCTTCTCGCTATAGGGCTATGTTTTTATTACTGCCGCTCTCGTGCTAAGGCTGGAGTTGCAATGGTGAGATATCGCAGACGTAAGAACTCTAGAGAGAACCCCAGCAACAACCAGGCCAACAATGATGCTGAACGATCCTCAGAGAACCTCGAAGAAGCTCACGCCCATATCGAGCAACACTCGAAAAGCCAAGGCCCATCGACAAGCATGAGCAACTCTGCCTGTGAGAAGATGCCCGCTGTGTCGCCTAGGGTTGCGATACTAACCTCGTCGCCTGCCAGCCCGTCCACATCGGAATCAACGATTCAGCTCCCCACGCAAACGCCACAACCATTCTGAAACTAAGCTATGTATACTGTATGTATGTGTGTGGATATGAATGGATAAAATAAGTAATTATTACGTAGAAACAGAGCTTTCCCCAGTAGAGGTCACAAAAAACAGGAGAGAGAGATCCGCAGAATGAGGGTTAGAATTTTAACGACAGGTTCATTTTCAACCAAGATGATTAATTTTCTACAAAAAAAATGAATTTTCTAACAAGGTCAAGATTGAATTAATTATTTTACGTGTATGCCTAAAATGTCACCATTTTGTAATGCACTGCACATGCCACTTTGGCAGTGTACACCAACATTTAAAAACAATTTTTAGGAAGGAAAATAAATATTAGCACTTTAAAATAGTAAAATTCAACTTAACGAACCTTTAGTGATATTATATGTCAGTATCAAATTTTTTTAAATTACGTCACAACCACTTCCAGACAATCTATTCTGGCATGACCCATTAGAAAATATTTTTCTTTTCCAGTTCTGCCAAAAATCTAACTTAAAAAAAAAAAATATTTTCAACAAAGTAGTTGCATTTTTTCCAAATAGTAGAATTCTAATCCAAAATTTAAAAAGCAGGAACAAGGGAAATGAGCTATATAATTAAGACCTACAAGCAGAAGTACGATCAACAAAATCTTTATACAATCTCTCTCTCTCACTCCGTTTCTATGAGCTTACCCTGGAAATGTAAGGGAACAAATCATGCTTCCCTCACTGACAAGTTACCCTAAATTTCGGGAGAGAGGGCTCTAACAGCGAGCCAACTTGCGAATAAGGAGAGCAATGACTTAAGAGAATAATTTTAATCAAGAATAAAAATTATTCTCGGATGAAAATATGTTTTTTTTGCAGGTATTCAAATTTTGTTTCCTCTTCCCCAAACCACTCAATGACATGAGGGTGGATTGCGGAAGGGAAATGTACGGATGTTCGAAATGACTAGTGTGCACCTAGGCCTAGGTAAAAAAAAGTGTGGATGAATGAAATGCATGTGCTCTTCCATAAGCATGTACCTAGGTTTAAGCAACAAAAACAAAATTGTCACAAGGAAGTTGACTTAAAATAAGGGAAATAAAGATGAGTGAAAGGGGATCATCAATTCTGAAATCTGAAATAAAATTCATGTGCAGATCCAAAACGAACGAAGGTGCACCTATACTCGCCGCGATAGCGAGCATACATACACACGCGTAGGCACCACACTCGATCTCTCTCTAGCCGATGCCTGCATAGCGCTATCTCCTTCTCGCGCATAACCACGTTGTTCTCAACGGCTACCACGGTTCAATGCGCCTCGACAGTCCTACTCTCTTCTCCTTCTCAGCTTTCCTTACATAAGTCCGTCTCGCTTCTCGCCATACAGGCTGCCTATCGTAAACGTTGAACTGCCTGGTAGCACGAGCACGTGAGGCATCAAAACAATGCCACGTGCTTACTCAGCAATAGTGCAACGTTCAAATGCTCAATTTCTTATGCTGAAAACTAAGGTTGGAAATAATTAACACTTAACTCTAGTTGAAAATTCCAACTTGCATCGACTCTGATGCAACTTGAAATTAAAATTTCCCTTCTGAAAGAATATAAAAATACTTCAAAGGATTTTACTTCTGTAAAATGCTGACGAGGTTCCTGCCTCGCAGGTGCAAAGTCCACGGTAGGAAATTAAGCTACCTGGCTCGTCAAACTTGCAAACGCTGCTTTGACTCTCACGGCATATTCCTATCTTCCTAATCCAAATTCTGCAATTCCGCAAAAATTCCTACCTGATTTACCTCGACTATGAACTGTCGAGGCGCATCGGACAAAAGTAAAAATCGCAGTGTACTGAGTGACCTGGTATGAGCCAGATTACCTCCGACTGTTGCCCGTCCGTACGTCGGGATTTCGAGTCGATCGGAAATTTTGAACGGCAGCACGAACCCCCGTAAGTCGCAATGCGTTCTATCCCGGTTGAGCGGGACTACATTTTTTCCGGACTGGTAACAGGAGCGAGCCGCCGGGACGAATGGCTTGACCAATTAAAATTCGATTCGAAATTCGGACGTAAAGTGGAACTCAGCCTGACGGGAGACAGGCCCGTAACGGGAACGTTTCTTCATCGCGTCCTATCCCGGTTTAGCGGGACTATACTTTTCCCGGACCAGTAACGGGAGTTACGTTTTTTTTCGTGTCCTACCCGGCCTGCTTAAAACAAAATTAGATCAGCCTAGAAAATTTTACTTTTTCTCGAATCTCAAAACGAGACAGAGTAATTTTCTTAGAAGGCTAAAGTTTTCTTTCATGAGAACTAGATAAATTTTCTATTTCTCATAAAAGTGAATCTAGAGAGATAGCAGGTGCTCGCGTGTTTTGTGGCTTTCGCGGGTGCCTAAAGAAAAAGACTAGAGTGGGTTAATAAACTCACGAAAATAAAAGGTTTTCGCCCGCTCTGACAAAGAAAAGAGGAAAAGGAAATTCGAAGGGCACCTTCGTTCCTTTTGGGTTTAATTTGCCTACTTCAGCGGCGAGTGGTACTACTAAGAAACAATTGGTGGTGAGCTGTACCATCCATTGTTTATTATATGTACTTCTTCCACATTTTACGCATTGTAGAATGTGCCCTATGAATTTGCTTGTTCGTGTTTTTGATATCATTAATAAATAAAAATAGTTCGTCTGGAAAATTCTTGAAGTTCAAATTTTTATGATTGGATCGACACACCCCACGGATTCCTTTTCTCAAATTACGGGAAAACGACTCTCAGGTCGTAAGTAGAGGTAACGACCCACAATAAAAATAAAATACAGGAAAGACGAGTCTCTCGCCCTTCCATCAGTTTAGGGGTAGCCTCCCCCCACGGGCAGTCAAAATACCAGAATTTTCTTATTCTTATTTTCTCAGAAGTTTAGGTACCATTTACCGGGGATTATATGTAGAAAATAAAAGTGTTTTTATCGTACGCGACACCTCTTATAACACCTTGAGAATGTAATCTGGGGAATAATTAAAAAAAAAATAAGTTGGTTTATCAATATCTATGTTGCCAAGTAGTAAACAGTTTGCAAATCTAATATGATGTTAGTTAAAAGTTAGTTTAATTGCAATTTTAATATTGTTGCCGGTCGTGCAACGTTTTGCAAATTTAATATTTTTTAGATTTCGACATTTCCAACATTTGCTACCCAAAAACGCAACATTTGCAATTCTCGCAGGAATTTTATGAGTCGAATTGCAAAAATGCAAAATTAATTAAAAAAATTTGCCCGCTGTGCGGGCACATTCTCATCGCGCGCGGATCGCTTCGCTCGCAAGTTTCAGCGCGCCTAGGGCGCGCACCTGTTGGATCTCGCGCTTCGCGCTCGATTGGGTATTCATCTCGCGCTTCGCGCTCGATAATGTATTCACCTCGCGCTGCGCGCTCGGACACATGTGTCGTCTAGGTTTTCACACTTCGTGTGCTCGCTATTGTGCGCTTCGCAGGCTAATACTCTCTTAGTAAGCTTCATCGTTATGACCTGCTTTTGGTTTAATTATGTCAGTTTTACATAAAAAGAAGACCTAATTTACTTAAGGTTCTATCGACCTTAAGGAACACATTCTCATCACGACACTCGCGCTTCGCGCTCGATATTTGGTATGATCATCATGTGAACCTCGCGCTTCACGCTCGTTTCTGTTCATCGTATAATAGAAACCCAAAAGTTTGAGCGCGCTTGCTGCGCGCAATTTGGTCGTCGCGCTTCGCAACGACCATATGTTATGTTCAATGTTCTTCAGATAAAAATGACTAAAGTTGTATTTGATTTAAAATGAAGAAGGTAATTCCTTTACTCCAGCGTATATTTCCGTAATTTTATAATAAATCCTACAATCGGAAAGATTTTTTTCCAACTATCTGAAAAGGGGAGAAAAAAAGTATTTAAGTCGTTTTTGGAACATATATCTTGCTTTTTCATTCATAATCAAACCGACCCCTTGACTACCATGTGATTCCCTATCTACTCCTGACCATATTTCAAAACCTCAATCAAAGTTTCAGTCCATTCTGATGCTACTTTATTGTTTGTATTGTTCATGTTTAGATTGTACACCCAACTACCACCTTTATGCGCGAAATTTGTTTTGCGAGTCGAAATCATGTCCAAGTTAAGTAGTGATTCGTCGTATAGTGGAGAGTCCAGTACTAACGTCGGTCCCACCAAAACTTCTGTTACGGGGGGAGGGGGGGCGAGGACAAGGAATGGAAACCGAGAGAGTCGCAGTTGGTTGATGTTTTATACTGAGAAGTTCACCAGCCTTCAGCAGCGTTGTATTAGATAGGAGTTCATATGTTTCCATCTGCGCATTCCTGGCCCACCTCTAAACGAGGAACCAATAACTTTCTTGTTTTTTTTTAAATATATATATATATTTATTCATTTCGTCTATTTTGAGCATAGTTCTTGAAATATAAATGTAATAGTCGAATTTTTTCACAGGAATTATTTTAGTAAACAAAGATCAAAACGCATATTCTGAAATAAAAGTCAGATTTTCAGTCAGAATAAATTGTTTGAATTATTATTATATTTTATTGTTTCAATCGTTAGAAATAGTATTGAGAACATAAAAACAATGAAATATTGTGAGAAAACACACCCGAGATGAAAAATAAAGTAAATAAGCAAAGTTTTGATGAGAATGTGCCCGCTTATCGGGCCGATTTTTTCACTGTTAATGTTATTTTTTACGAATAAAACAAAAACTACACTTCCTATCAAAAAGTGACCCATGAGAAATTTGTAGATCTTTTTTGAATGCACAATTTTAGTTCAGTCATGATTTGTCGTATCTTGCATAGTTTGACCGTAAAATTGATTTTTTGAATTTTTCATTATGTCTTGTGCAATAAAAATGTGAATTTTCGATTTTTCAAGAAAATTCAAAAAGTCGTTATGATAATCTTGTAGGGCGTGCAAAAAGAAACACTTTTCTTATCATGACTTTTTTTCGTATCGTGCGTTGTTTGGCTGAAAATGTGAATTTTCGTTTTTTCTTTTGGATGTTGAACATGCTGTAACTCTGAAAATTTTCATTTTATCAAAAAAAGTCGTGAGGATAAATTGTTTAAATTTTTTAGTACTATAAGCGGCCGCATATATAATTTTCAAATTTGGAAAGAAATGGTCTAAAAAATTTTGAAAATGCTTTAACTTTTTGAATTTTCATCCAAAATGGCTGGTTAACGAACTCGATCTTTTTTTTTGCCCCCTGAAACTGTGTGCCAAAGCACAATCCAATCCGATTAGTCTTTCAAAAGTTATCCGATATACAGACGACGACAACGACAGACAGACAGACACCGACGTAAAAACTATTTTTTCTGACTCAGGGGGCCTCAAAACGTCGACATTTGATGGCATCCGCGAAAGTCATTTTTCACATAAAACCAATACTTTCTCATTATGATGAGAATGTAATAATTCATTACTTTTTGTGCGATCAAAATTTGAATTTTCGATTTTTTTCGAGAAAATTGGAAAAGTCGTCACGATAATCTTGTAGGACGTGCGAAAAGAAACACTTTTCCTATCTTGACTTTTTTTCGTATCGTGCGTTGTTTGGCCGAAAATGTTACTTTTCGTTTTTTTGGGGGGATTTTGAAAATGCTGTAACTCGGACAATTTTCTTTTTATCAAAAAAAATCGTAAGGTTAAATTGTTTAAATTTTCGAGTACTATAAGCGGATGCACATATAATTTTCAAATTTGGAAAAAAATGGTCTAAAAAATTTTGAAAATGCTGTAACTTTTTGAATTTTCATCCAAAATGGCTGGTTAACGAACTCGATCTTTTTTTTTGCCCCGTGAAACTGTGTGCCAAAGCACAATCCAATCCGATTAGTCTTTCAAAAGTTATCCGATATACAGACGACGACAACGACAGACAGACAGACACCGACGTAAAAACTATTTTTTCTGACTCAGGGGGCCTCAAAACGTCGACATTTGATGGAATCCGCGAAAGTCATTTTTCAAATAAAACCAATACTTTCTCATTATGATGAGAATGTAAAAACGATAATTTGCGTTATGCATACAGTTTTGCAAATAATACAATATTCTCTTCTCAATGGAAAGAAGCAGAAACAACTTTTTGCAAAACCTTCGGTATTTTCGCTGGGGAGTGATAAACAAAATAATAATTTGTTTATAATTGATAATGTTTCCAAGTTGCAAACACTTTGCAAATGTAATATGACGTTGGTAATAAGTTCTTTATCACTCAGTACGATTTGAAAAATGTTTGTAACTTTTGGCTAGTTTACAAAACTAACTAATTTGTTTAATCGCAATTTCAATATTATTGCCGGCCCAGCAACGTTTTGCAAATTTGATAATTTTCATATCTGGACATTTCCAACATTTGCTACCCAAAAACGCAACATTTGCAATTATCGCAGGAATTTTATGAGTCGAATTGCAAAAATGCAAAATTAATTTAAAAAACGATAATCTGCGTTATGCATACAGTTTTGCAAATAATACAATAGTCTCTTCTCAATGGAAAAAAGCAGAAACAACATTTTGCAAAATCTTCGGTATTTTCGCTGGGGTGTGATTAACAAAATAATAATTTGGTTATAATTAATAATGGTGCCGTATCATGATCGTTTTGCAAATTTAATATAGGATAGTGACTGAATTTATAATTACTCACTCAAGTTTGCAAGATGTTTTGAATTTTCGTGGAGCAATGGGGGGCAAATTTTGCAAATTAATTTTTTGAAACAAATTGCCGACCCGATCACGTTCAGCAAAATTTTATTTTATGTTTAACATATAAACAAAAAACTATACCATTTTTTTGAAGACCTTCGGAATTTTTGTTAATTGACTCGATTTTTATGTCTAATTCCACTGGTCTAATGTAGCTAGTTTGAAACTAAAAAAATGTAAAGTTTCATGCCCATTCTCGGAATCATCTGAGGTGTTCTCTGTACTACTGTCCTTAAAACTTCTGTCAGAGGAAGAGTAATCTGAATGGGAAGAATGAAGCCAGTTTTCATCTAAATCTTTAGCACCGATTGAAGGATACTCAGAATCATAATTATAATCATCATTTTTATCATTGCATTCAGGAATTTCATTCGAATAAGAAAGTGTGGACGATTCGTAAATTTCTCTAGATGAAAGGTATGATTCGGGAGGGTATTTAAGACTGGCATCTAGTCTTTTTTTGGAAATGCGTCTTCGATTTTGACGTTGTGATATCTCTTTCCAGGGTTTCAGACCTCGATTTATATGTTTCATAATAAATAAAATTGAAATTTTCTAGGCTTTCCCAGAATGATATCAATAATTAGAATCATACAATTAATACTGGAATTTCGTTAATAAAAGTAGTAGCTTCAGTAGCAAGGACTCTTCTGAATATTTTTTAGAAAAATTATTTTGACGGAATTTTTTTTTAAATGCCGAAGGAAACCTTATAACATCTAATTTTCCTCTTTCAGAATAAAAACATTTTTGTGTGAAAAACTATACGTGTCAGAAATATTTGAATCTATATATATTAAAAAAAATCTGCCCGCTTCGCGGGCACATTCTCATCGCGCGCTTCGCGCGCGGCTCGCTTCGCTCGCAAGTTTCAGCGCGCCTAGGGCGCGCACCTGTTGGATCTCGCGCTTCGCGCTCGATTATATGTTTATCTCGCGCTTCGCGCTCGATAATGCATTCACCTCGCGCTGCGCGCTCGGACACATTTGTCGTCTAGGTTTTCACACTTCGTGTGCTCGCTATTGCGCGCTTCGCAGGCTAATACTCTCTTAGTAAGCTTCATCGTTATGACCTGCTTTTGGTTTAATTATGTCAGTTTTACATAAAAATAAGAACTAATTTACTTAAGGTTCTATCGACCTTAAGGAACACATTCTCATCACGACACTCGCGCTTCGCGCTCGATATTTGGTATGATCATCATGTGAACCTCGCGCTTCACGCTCGTTTCTGTTCATCGTATAATAGAAACCCAAAAGTTTGAGCGCGCTTGCTGCGCGCAATTTGGTCGTCGCGCTTCGCAACGACCATATGTTATGTTCAATGTTCTTCAGATAAAAATGACTAAAGTTGTATTTGATTTAAAATGAAGAAGGTAATTCCTTTACTTCAGCGTATATTTCCGTATCTTTATAATAAATCCTACAATCAGAAAGATTTTTGGAACATATATCTTGCTTTTTCATTCATAATCAAACCGACCGCTTGACAACCATGTGATTCCCTATCTACTCCTGACCATATTTCAAAACCTCAATCAAAGTTTCAGTCCATTCCGAGCCTACTTTACTGTTTGTATTGTTCATGTCTAGATTGTACACCCAACTATTCCCTTATGCGCGAAATTTGTTTTGCGAGTCGAAATCATGTCCAAGTTAAGTAGTGATTCGTCGTATAGTGGAGAGTCCAGTTCTAACGTCAGTCCCACCAAAACTTTTGTTACGGGGGGAGAGGGGGGCGAGGACAAGGAATGGAAACCGAGAGAGCCGCAATTGGTTGATGTTTTATGCTGAGAAGGTCACCAGCCTTCAGCAGCGTTGTATTAGATAGGAGTTCATATGTTTCCATCTGCGCATTCCCAGCCCACCTCTAAACGAGGAACCAATAACTCTTTTTTTTTCCGAAAAATTTTTCAATTGCCCTCACTTTTTCAATTTTCATCCAAAATGGCTGGCTAACGAACTTGACCTTTATTTTAGGAGACTAAAAGAGTATACCAAAGCCCAGTCCAATCGGTCAATTCTTTCGAAAGTTATCGTGTTCACAGACAGACAGACACATTCGTAAAAACCTGTTTTTTGGGTTCAGCGGGTCTCAAAACGTGGACATTTGACAAAAACCGGGGGGGTCAAATTTTACACGAATCTAATACCTTCTCTGGATGAGAATGTAAAAATAGAAATTTTCAAGTGCCGTGAGCATTAATGATAGTTATTTTATTGTTTTAATCGTTGGAAATAGTATTGAGAACATGAAAATAATGAAATATTGTGAAAAAACACACAAGAGATGAAAAGGAAATTAAATAGGCAAAGTTTTGATGAGAATGAGCCCGCATATCGGGCTGATTTTTTCACTGTTAATGTTATTTTTTACGAATGGGATGAAAACTACACATCCTATCAAAAAGTGACCAATAAGAAATTTGTAGATCTTTTTTGAATGCACAATTTTAGTCCAGTCATCATTTGTCGTATCTTGCATAGTTTGACCCTAAAATTGATTTTTTGGATTTTTCGTTATTTCTTGTGCAATAAAAATGTGAATTTTCGATTTTTCAAAACAATTGAAAAAGTCGTTATGATAGTCTTGTAGGGCGTGTAAAAAGAAACACTTTTCTCGTCTCGACTTTTTTTCGAATCGTGCGTTGTTTGGCTGAAAATGTGAATTTTCGTTTATTTTTTCGGATTTTGAAAATGCCCTAACTGTGGAAATGTTCATTTTATAGAAAAATGTCATGGGAATAAATTGTTTGAATTTTCGAGTACTATGAACACCCGCTCATATAATTTTCAAATTTTGAAAAAAAATGGTCTAAAAATTTTTCAAAATGCTCTCACTTTTTGAATCTCTATTCAAAATGGCTGGCTAACGAACTTGACCTTTAGTTTAGGAGACTCGAAAAGTATACCAAAGGCCAGTCCAATCGGTCAATTCTTTCGAAAGTTATCGTGTTCACAGACAGCCTTACATACAGACAGACAGACACATTCGTAAAAACCTGTTTTTTGGGTTCAGGGGGTCTCAAAACGTAGACATTTGCAAAAACCGGGAAGGGTCAAATTTTACACAAATCTAATACCTTCTCTGGATGAGAATGTAAAAAATACAAGATTTCACAAAAGTTCAAATATTGGGAAACTGCACTTAAAATTATGTTTTACATACTGATAGTTTATTGTGGAAATGTACAAATTTAAACAAAAAAATATAAACTTTTACAAACAATACTTTTAGAATCGGAATCAACGTTTCGACTTGTACTTTACTGTCCATTTTTGTAGGATATTTAATTGTATAAGTTTCTACAAAAAACTACAATTTTAAACAAATATTACACGCTCTTATTCAATTCCAAATAATATTCAAATATTGTTTTAATCTGAAATATTTCATTGTTAGCCCATTTAATTTGAAATTTTGTAATTAATGAAGACAGCCATTTTTTTTTAATATTTTGCAATATCTTACTTTTCATTTGAAATGAGCAATTATAAATCAAATATTAAAAACTAAACAATTTTAAACTGAATTATTTTAAATAGAAAACCTTGAATCGTTAATATTTAAGAGTGTTAAATTAAAACTTTGAATGTTACATTTTTAATAGTTCTATTTAACAAATTTATAATATGTTTTAGGAGGATCTAAACTTAATTTAAAACTGGAAAAGATTTCAGAAAATAAAAAACTAAATTTAGATTTTTGAAGATTATGAAATTAAATTTTGAAGCTTTTTAAAGATCTTCAAAGGTTTTAAGAAAATAAAAAAATTTTCCTAAGTTTGCTGGAAATTTTTTTGAATAATAAATAATAAATGACAATTGAACAATTAATAATTTGGAAAATAATATCGAGTAAGTTTAAGATATATTTAGAAGTTTTGAAAATATTTCAAATTAATTTAAAACGTGAAAAGATTTGAAAACATTTAAAATACAATGTAGATTTTTGAAGATGTTCAACACAAAATTTATACTTTATTAAGCATTTTGAAAAATTTTAAATAAATAAAATATTTGTATCAAAATTCTTAGAAAAACTAACAATAATTTTTTTTTAATTAATTTAAAACGAATATTTAATAAGATTCCCAAAATGTTCAAAAAAGAATCTGAATGATTTTAAGGTAATTTTTTTACTTTTGCAGGATTTTCAAAAAATTATAGGAAAAATTCGAGTCGCAAGATAATAAAATTATGATTCGATTCCTGGAAACTTTGAAAATGACTTTTTTTTGTAACAAACTTTTGAGAGAATATTTAAAAAGATTTCAAAACAAATTTTCATGTATAAATTAATGTTTCTAGCTTAAAATTGTTCAAAATGATATAATTTTGAAAATTTATCAACTTTTTGATTTATTCTTCAATTCACAGCTTTGAAAATGATATCGAGGATTTCTGTTTTTTTTAATATTTTAACTGTACAATGTATAAAAGTTAAAAATTGAAATTTTCCAGTTTGACGGCTTTTAATTAAAAAAAACTTTCAGTTGAGAAGTTTTAAAAGGTTTCATTTTATACGCGAAAATTACTGGGCGTTTGAATTAACATTTTGTTAAGCTTTAATTTGAAAAGTTTTAAATTCAAAAGTGTTTTCGCTTTCAGTGTTTCAATTTGCGGTTCAGTTTTTATAACTTTAAATGAAAAAATTTCATTTTCAAGAGTTCGAATCTTTTTATTTGAATTGTTCAATCCTAGGATGACAAATTTTGAGAATATTGCAATGACATCATTTTAAATTGCATATATGGTATCCATTCGATTGCTATATGTTTGAAGACAAAAAACTACAAACAAAAGGTTTTTTTTTTTTTGAATAACGATTATTCATTATTGTCTTTCAATATTCTACCATTCCTTTAAAGTTCAAATCTAAAAGCTTTTTTGTAATGGCGATCATGTACAATTCCTCATTTAAAATTATCTCATTGCAATATTCTAAATATTTGTCATCTTAGGTCGAAAAAGAACAACTTTTTGACTGCAAAAGCTGTAAATTCCTGTAGATTCTTGTAGTTTGTAAATTCTCGTAGAAAATTAGAACTGCCATAAAATACAACGATGTACAAAAAAAAATACAAAAAAGTACAAAATTCGTCTCAATAACAGAAAAAAGTTGTACTTTTCTGTAATTTTGGTTGTAATTTGTTGTATTTATTTGTAGATTCCTCTGAAAATAGCTTTAGTTTTCTGTACTTTTTTGTGAAAATTTTTCCACCAAGGTGCTTCCCTCTCGCTCTGGGGTTTTTGGAATACATAATTTGTTTAATTATAATTAGACAAATGCTGTATTTCAAATGATGATTGAGGAATCATCTCGAATAGATTTATGCTGTTTTGCTTGCTTATTCCTGAACTAGTTCCTTTAAAAAAGTAACTTACCCATCATTGGTTACAATTAATTGTTTAAATAAAATGTTAATTTTTTTATTTTCTAATGACAGGAGTGGGTATTTTGGAAGGGGAACTCATCAGAGTAATTATTCTCGAGAAGTACTTTTTCACGGTTGTTTGCTTCGACATCGACTCGAGACGATCAAGGAATTAAAATTGCTCTCTCGGCGTATCAAACGACCGTCTATGACATTCCGCGGAAAAGAAGGTCGAAGGATTCCGGGCCATGGATGACGGCGCCTTCCACTAGTCTTTCGTCGAACCTCTTCATTTCGATCTTTTTTTTTTAATCCTCGAATGCATTCCTACTGGTACTTTTATTTTCCACTTAAAAATCGAGAAGTACTGTTATTTTCAGTTGTAATGAAAAATGGTCTTTAAATAATTTTTTTCGGAAAAAAATCTTCTCCTTTCCCTCCGCTGGGAATCGAACTACAGAACTACTGATTTCCGGTCAGGTGCTTTCCCATTAAGCTACTAGAGAGATCGAGAGAAGGGACTTTGTCAGAAATTCACGCATTATTTTGCCAGATGGTACAAATACAATTTTTCAAGGAATCTGTATTATCATTAGATGATAGCAGAAAATATTTAACGTCTTTTCAGACTAGATGGAGCTATGAAAGAAAAATAATTTTTTTTCATAGCTCCATCTAGTCTGAAAAGACCTTAAATATTTTCTGCTATTCTCTAATGATAATACAGATTCCTTGAATGGTCTTTAATATATTATTTTATTGCTATTCAGTGAAGGGGTTCTTAGGGGTTGTTAAAAAAATCCTTATTACAATTAAGGTGACCCTTTCTACATACAGAGTCTAAAAAATAGACTTAACAATTTTTAACTGTGAAATCTAGATAAAAAAACCATCTTTGATGTGACTCAAAATTCGGATAGAATTTATCGGTCTACGGTTAGTTTCTAAGAATGATGGTTAAATTTTACATGAACAAGCACTATTTATTATTTGTTTTCAAGATTACATAAGTATAATTTTTCTAAGATTCTGGAGAAAATTCAAAAAAATTTTTGTAGATTTCAGATATGTCAAATCCAAATTTCAACAAAAAAATCATTTTCAACCAAATAGTTCAATTTTTAACCAAAAATATGAATTCTCAATGGAAAATGTACCTAATGCATACTTGATATTCCAATAATTAAAAAATATTTTGATTTTCAATAAAAAATAGTTCAAATCAATATCCATGAAAGATGAATTTTCAACAAAATAGTTAAATTCTCAACCAAAAAATATTAATTTTCGAACAGTTGCTGTTTTAATCAACAGAGATTAAACTTTTACGAAAAGAGACGAATTTTCTACAAAAAGTTTAATTTTTGAAAATATTATTTTTTAATTAGAAAGTTAATTTTAAATCAAATAGTTGAATATTCAACCAAATAGATGAATTTTATACTAAGAAGGTTAAGTATCTACGTATCTAAACGTATTTTCAACGAAATAGTTTTATTTTCAAACAAGGAGATGAATTTTCGACTAAAATGATGAATATTTAAACAAACAAAAATAATTCTTAACAGAGTAGTTCAACTTTTAACCAACTAGTAGATTTTTCAACAAAAAACGATGCATTCTCAACAACAAAATGTAATAGTTGATACCTCAATCAAAAAATAATTTATTTTTAAATCAAAAACAGTTGAAATTATCCGAAAAAGACGAATTTTTAAAGAAATAGGTAAATTCTCCACAAAAACAGATTATTTTTAATCAAATAGATGAATTTTCAACCAAGAAGATCAATTTTCTGCCAAAAAGACGAATTTCCAACAAAATATAATAATTTTCAAAAAAATAGTTAATTTTTTAACAAGGAGATGAATCTTTAACACAAAGGAAGAATCTTTAACCAAAAAAATTAATTCTTAACAAAGTAATTTAATTTTTAACGAAGTAGATGAATTTTCAACCAAAAAAGATGAATTGCCAACGAAAAATGTAATAGTTGATATTTCAACTAACAAATTTTAAATTTTAAATCATAAAGAGTTTAGTTAACTCAAAACAAATGAATTTTTAGCAAGGTAGTCAAATCCTCAACTGAAATAGATTAATTTTCAACCAAATAGTTGCGTTTTTAACCAAAAAAAGATGAAATTTCTACCAAAAGAGATTAATTTTTCAACATCGTTTAAACTGAACCAAATTATTCCTAAGACTTTGAAAAATGTTTCAAAATTTTAAAAAAATCCTCAGAATCTCCTAGCTAACTTCAAAAATTTTAGACACCTATTGAAATTTTTTAAAATCTTTTGAAAGTTTGTTTAAAAATTGATTTTTTTCAATAGAAAATCATTCTAAATTTTCCCAGAAATCTTAAGAAAAGATTTTATTTTCTTGAAAGCTTTTCTGGTTGAAATATTAACTGTTACATATTTTGTTGAGAATCCATTTTTTCATTGGTTGAAAATTAACTAATTGATTTAAAGTTGAACTAACACGTAAAAAAATTCTTTTTTCTTGTCGTAAATTAATGCTTTTGTTGATAATCCATATTTTATGGTTGAAAATCCATATTTTTGGCCGAAATATCAACCAATTTGTGAGAAAAATAATCTATTTGGTTAAAAATTGAACTATTTATTTGAAGATTTAACTATTATGTTGGAAATTTTTCTTTTTATGAATATGAATTTTTTTCTGGAAATTTAACTATTTCATTTTTTAATGAAAATTTATCCTTTTAAGTTAAAAATTACACAATTTGGTTAAAAATCCGTGTATTTTGTTAAAAATTTGGTCTATTTGAGTATAAAATTAAACTTGTTTGTTGAAAATTCATCATTTTATTTGCAGATTCGACAGTTTTGTTAAAAATTCATCTTTTTGAATTGAATTCAAAGATTGAAAATTGTTTTTTTTTTGTTGTAGAAAATCAGTTTTTGGAACTGAATATTTAACAATTCTATTTTTAGTTGAGAATGTATCTTTTTCAGTTAAAAATTCAACTGTTTTGTTGAAAATTGTTATTTCTTGATTGAAAATTAACTTTCTTGTTGGAAATTCTTCTTTTTCGTTTTAAAAGTCAACTCTTTTCTAAAAAAATTGGACTTTCTAGCTTGAAACCCTAACTATTTTTTTTAAATTCATCTACTTGTGTAGAACATTAATGCTCTTTACTGAAAATATACCTATTTGGTTGAATGTTCAACAATTCTTTTGAAAATTAGTCTTTTTTCGTTGAATTCAACTTCTTGATAATTCGTTTTTTGCTTGAAACGTAAATTTTAAACTGAAAATTTAGTTTTTCCATTTTTGATGGGAGAGTTATCTTTTTTTGTCGAAAATTTAACCATTTGGTTCAAAATTCATGTATTTTGTTGAAAATTCGTCTTTTAGTAGAAAATTAATCTTCTTGGTTGAAAATTCAGCAATTTAAACTCATCTTTTTTTGTCGAAATTTCAACTGTTTGTTGAAAAATCATCCTTTTGGTTGAAAATTGATCTTTTATGGCATAAAAGTTACCTTTCTCTGAAAATTAATCTTTCTTGGCTGAAATAGAACTTTATACTAGAAAATTCAACTTTTCAGGTTTGAAAATTCAACTGTCTTCTAAAAATTCGTCTTTTGGGCTTAAAATTTCAACTATTTGGTTGAAAATGCTACTAAATTTTTTTGTATCAAAAATATTGGTCTCTAATGTATCGACACAGATTTTAATATTATTTTTTATCAGATATTTCACGTGTTAGAAAATCATTACGAACTTGTCAGGGCAGGGGGGGGCGCCCCCCCCCCCTCGAAGTGTCACAAAAACTGTGGCTGCTCTCTAATTAATAATTAGAAAAAAGTAATTCGAATCAGTTTCCATAAAAGGAAAAGCAAACTTCAGAATTCAATAACGCAAGTTATGTTTCTCGAGTCTACTTTTTTGCCCACCTCTTTTAATAATCGGGAGGTTCGCAAAGGAACCATTTATGGCGATTCGATACTTTACACCCCGTTCTGACGACGAGGATTTCTAGGAAGAACTGTAAGTAACGCAAGTGCAACGCCTCCTTTCTTACCCCAAAAAGGATCTAAGGATCTTCGAAACTTTTTCCTTTTTTCCCCCTTCTTCTCCCATTTGGCGGCATATTTGGCGATAATTGCAAAATTACTTTATTATTTCGACAGGTGTCGATATAATCATTTTGGGTACTAACTCCTAAGCTCAGCGGTTTATACAAATATTTGAGCAAGTACTTTGAAACATTCCCAATGCACAATTGGACAATTGGACAATTGCAGACCGTGTCGACCAATCCCACGCAGCCATGGGAATGTGGTATGTAATCATAAAAATACTCTGCCCTTCAATTACCGCGGGTGCCAAAACTGAGGTAAAAACAATCGGGATCCTCGCCCCCAGCTATAGGAGGGATCACATTATGACTCGCGAAAATCAGCAACTGCGAATGAAATGGAGAAATTTATCGCGCGAAATCATCACTCGCACGAGTGATAATTTAACCCCATTCAGTCGATCTTCATATTTAGGATTTGGGAAGAATACCGAAAAAAGTCGAAGGAATTTTGCTTCAGGATTATCAGGAATTTAATACCTTGAGGAATAAAACACAGTGAAACCCGAGGGGGAAACAACTCCTTGCAGTGCGAACTAAAGACATGCCATACACGATACTAAACGTTTATTTATTTATTTTAATAACAATTAACTGAGTCTTAACAAATTTCAATGGAATACTTTGGAATGCTTCGGAATACTTAGGAATATCAAGAATAACAAGAATATCAAGAACTTACTTAAAACTCATATTAAAGTATAGTTTTTAGTCAAGCTTAAACATCTTAGATGCCTTTCCTTAAAAACGGGATAATAAAACATAGCCCAACATGTTCAAAAAAGGACTGGTGTTGATATCAGACATTTTTTGAGATCACAAATTCATAATTTTTGTATTGTCCTTTTTCAGTCGCTCAGCCTCCTCCAGGCGGTCAACCTCCACCTCCAGGCGGTCAGCCTCCACCTTCAGGCGGTCAACCACCACCTCCAGTCGGTATTCCCGGTATTCCTGGATTATTTCTAAGCGTGTGAAAAAATCTGTACAACCGGGACAGTTCAAGAAAAACAGCAAGAATTCTCATAAAAAACCATAATAAGCGTTTCTACGTCTACCTTGATTATTACAGTCTACACGTATTAAAAAAATATTAATCAACTATTTGATTGATGGAAACATAAATTAGAATCTGTGTTAATTATTTTATATTAGCACTATACACGGAGAAAAAAACCACACTGTTATAGTAGGCTGAGCTCTTAATATTACAGCATGGAACTTCATGTGCGAAATTGGTATGAATTTCTACCAATATTGGCATCAGGTTAGACATTTTTAGCATTAAATGTCCTATACCATAAAAGAATCAAGCGCATGCCGTTATTGCTGGAGTCACATGCCCTTAGAGCAGTTGTGCCTTGCGAAAATAGCTCGAACTTCGCCTTGCTACGGTTGTAAGAAAACTCATCCTATTAGAGTATGAGTACTCTTACAAA
>CAKNYM010050255.1:0-20566 GCA_932195095.1 Andricus curvator
ATATTAAAATACAAAGTTTCAAATGAAAAACGCATCGGTGGCTATTTCCATTCACGAAAATATTGGAAGAAAGTGAGTAAGCCAGAATATAGTTCGGAAAGACCAGTCCAGGTATAAGGGTTCTAAATTTTTTGCAGTTCGACTCATGTACACGGCACACTCTCTTCACCTACCCCACTCACGCACGTTAAGCATAAAGCACTGGTTCGTGGCACTAGCGCCACGCGTTGCTGGTTCCCAAACTAAACCTAAATGAGCCTTCCCCTGCCGTCTCGCTCCCCTTAGCGTGCTTCAAGCCATGATCCAATAAATACATGGTCTAGCCACGCGCAAGTAAAAAAAACTGAGCCAATCAGAACCAACCGCTTAGTTTCTCCATCTTGGATAAGTAAGGCGGCAAATGTAAGTGATTTTAAAATTAAAATTTTAGAATTAAATTTTGTGTGTAATTTTGAGGTATAGAAATATTCCAATACTAACAAAATGTGTTTTAATGTTGAAGATGGGTAAAGGAAATTACGGATTAACTATGATTTTAGGTTATGTGTATCACAACCTCTTCCTGCTGACAAAAACTGGCATATGTGTATAGAATAAAATAAAATTGAAGTCCATTGGGAAAGTACTGAATTAATTAATTATAGTGCAGTGCTCATGACATATAAAAGAATAATTATTATGTATTATTCATTTTTAAATATTTTTTCATCAATTTTGGCGGAAAATTTGATTGAAAGATATTAAATATTTATTTATAATGATCGATACTCTTGTTCACACTTCTTTTCCTACAAATTTGTCTAACGCTCGTAATATAATTAATATATGAAGGGTGGAAAGGTAGAAGCTGGCAACTGACAATTTTTTGAAAATGTGATTTATTGTTAGAAAATTCTCAAAAATTAAAATACATATCAAGTTAAAAGTAATTTTTCGAAATCGTATTTTTGATGATGATAGCAATACCTCAAAGTTTGATTTTCATATCCATTAAAAATAAAGACTTTCGTGATAAAGCCTTTTTTACGATATTCATAAAAGCCATTTAATTCAATATCTTCATGGTTCAACAGCAGAAAATGTTAATTCTATTATTTATCCCTACCTGAATGCGAAAAATCGCCTGTCATACAGTGACACCGTTTTATTGAAAATTGATTTTTTGGGAAGTGAATACATTTTTCAATAAAACTTTCTTTGTGTTTATCAACTGGTCATCTCGAGTACGTCTAAGAATTTAAAAAACGAAATGAAAATTACAATTTTTGTCACGATTTTAAGACGATTTTCAGAAACCAAAAACTTCTAACCTCAAAAGCAAAACTCAATTTTCTCCGAAATGAATGATTTTTTTATTAAACTTTTTCCCTATAATATAAATATGTAAACCCTATAATATTGCACACATACATATTTATATGAAAAGGAAAAATAATTTCGAAATTTTACAATATGAGAAGAATGTAAGAATGATATAAGTCTTACTATAAATATATACCAACGAAGCTAATGATAATTTACTTTCCACATTGCATTATATGGTGATTCGTGGACAAAGTTTTCTCATCGAAATGTCGAAGATGAAGTAAATCTTGATTTCTTGTTGTAAATTATCTTAATGAATAAAATGTATCCCGCACACATATTGTTCATTCCAAAAATGACAAAAGTTTTTGTATAATAATCGCAGGCAAAAGATTACATCAAAACAAAAAAAGTAGGTACTTTAAATATTGGTGCTTTCCTAAAACGAAGGTTTTTTCTTTTCTGAGCTTTAAACACATTTACGAATTTTCCCATATAAAGGTCATAGAGTTTTTCAAACTTTGTCTCGATTTGTCCTATCAACAAAAAGTTGGATTATTAAATATTTTTAATTTTCTTTGGTATTGTGTTAACGATTCCAAATTACCCGTCAGTCCGAGTAAGTGTGATATATGTAAAAAGAAAATATAAAAAACCAAATTTTACCAGATTGTACTTTCATAACTGTTAATCACGAAGTAGTATAAGGAGATCCAACTCTAATATAAGGATACCCCCCCATGTTTCCGTGCCCACTTCCTATAGCATACCCACAGCATAGCAGATTAGTTATTGTAGCGCCTCTCATGAGAGAATTTGAAACTGTTGAAAACCAACGGCAAAACCTATGTTATAACGGTTTTCCGCAAGAGGCGCCAAAATACGTTATCTGAAGTGCTATAGGATGTGGGCAGGGAAAAATGGGGGTACAATCTTCTGAAATGGCCCATAGAGTTGGATCTCCTTATGCTACTTCGTGCTGTTAATGAAACATATACTGATTATTGTGATGTATGCTTCCTTTCCATTATTTGTCATTATTAATATCAACAGAAAAATATCCAAAACAAAATTTAAATTTGGTTTAAAGTTTGATTGCATTATTTCTAAATTGATTACAAAATAATTTATTTCTGTACATGTATATATTAGGATGTTATTTAGCAATTACTGCTACGTACTTATCTTTTCATCGTAAAAATGAGATTCATTAATCTCTTTAACCTTACAAACTTTTCTGTAAATTTTACGGACCCTAGTTGTAATCCTATTGCAGACCTCTGTCAGTTTTGCTTATATTTTTCTGAAAGAATTGGCGACATGAGAATTATGTATACACTGTAAAACAGAGATATTGAAAATGTTATTAATTATCATAAATATCAAAATTTTTATGTACTTTTGATCGCTGTCATTCAGTATTATTTACAAACTTCCATTCTGTCTCAATTATAATTTATTTTCTTATCAGTGTTCTAATATACATCATTCAGCCAACGGCCATGCCACGCTGAAAAAACCAGTTCTCGTCAGATCACTGAAGTTAAGCAGCGTTGGGCGCGGTTAGTACTTGGATGGGTGACCATTCGAGAATACTGTGTGCTCTTGGCATATTATGGGTGTGGTGAGCCCAAATTTGTAGTTATTTATAACTACAAGAAAACTATCCACCTAGAAACACTACCCGAATCGGTTAGTGTCACGCCTACCCTGAAAGGGAAATGGCTTAATGGTATACAGTACGTATTCCAAGTACTTTTGGAATTCATTCTTTCAATATTTTCATAATATTATCTTCCTACATACTGATTTTCCTACAATAGTTTGTCGTACTGAGAGTACGCATCAGATTCAAACTGCGCGGTTATACTAACAAAATGGTGAAACTAAGCGGTTGCGTGACTTGTACAAAACGGGGCCCTCAAGTGGCTAGACCATGTATTTATTCGATCATGCTTCAAGCTGCCTGCTGCATTGTCGCCTCTATACCTATCTTCCCTCTACGTTACAGGGATACTACTCCTTACTATTCGTTCGTGGTTATATCACCTTATCATTTTCAGCCGCTTGATACTTATGGCCACGAAGGAATAGTAAGGAGTAGTATCCCTGTAAGTGGGGAGTGGGACCAGCGACGTCCAAGAATTCGTTAATGCTGGCCACGAATGAAAACTCGTATGCACGGTGGTGCACATGCGCACTGGCGGTTGCCATGCCAACGATGTCAACACGTGTTTGAAGTTTCGAACTTGTGTTTTGTTTTGAACATTTCTGTGCTGCCGGTTTAGTAAAATAAAATTGTGAATGTGAATGTTTCAATAAAATTTAAAGAGTACATATAAAATATAAAAATTTTGCACATATTAACGTACAATATTTTGTTCACTGAAATTAACTTTATCCCTTACTTACGTAATCCATAAATGATTATAATAATGTTATTGTAGTACTTACACTTTCTACATCCTTTTCGTATTTTTGATGCCATTTTCCTTCTCGATTTTAATTCAGGAACGTGATATACACCCAACAAAATAAAAACACAAACGAACATAACCTACATATGCATCGAGATGTCAAATATAATGTAGGGGAGTGGGTATAACACGTGACTGCGAAAACAGCTCTGCGCATGTGCACCACCGTGCATACGAGTTTTCATTCGTGGCAAGCATTAACGAATTCTTGGACGTCGCTTGTCCCACCTCTGCTCACCAAACACATAGGGTGATACCACTCCTTACTATTCCTTCGTGCTTATGGCCTTTTCGTACCTCTACCGCAGAGACACGCAGAGAAAAGATAGGTATAGAGGCGACCAGCCCCATGCCACTTCTCTGTGGAGGCCTGCGGAAAATATTGTCATGAGAGTTGACGGTCGCCGTGTGGTGGCGCCAGCTATGCAGTTGGCCTAGAATTCAAATAATGCATGGCGAAAGTGTTAAAAAAGAAAAGTTTTTTAAATAAAAATCATTTTCTGATAGTTCTGGGTAAAATATAATGATCTTTAAGACTTTTTTAATCTTTTGAGTTGAAAATAATTTGCAAAAATAGTAAAATTTACTGCTTTTATACGTAAATCCCAATGCATTCCTACTAACTACAACAAATTATTATTCATGCGCAATTAAATCAGACATATAATTATTTGTGTAATTTTTAAATATCCGAAAAGAAAATAGTCTAAATTTTATAATATTTTTTATTATATTATATAATATATAATATAATATTTCTTATTACATTATATAATATATAATATAACATTTACTTTATTTATTAATTTAAATTCATTTCGGATTTTCAAATATTTTAATAAACAAATTATGTATTTTAATCAACTTCTTAGAGAGAGGGTAGGTAAAATTATTAAAATAATACCTAAGTTATAGAATGAAACATTTTTTTATACATACATAAGATTTTAGTGAAAGTTAAGTATTAAACATACATATGCTTTCATCGCAGCAACTATTTAATAACAATTTTTTAACAGAAAATAATCAATTTTATATATGTATAACTATATATAAATTTCTTATGCCTCTTAGTATTTGTATACAAGTATTTTCTTTCTAAATAATTTGTATCTAGTATATAAAATATTAAATATTTTAACAGATTTGATTAAATGTCTTAAATAAGTCCTTCTAAACATCTTTCAAAATGATTCGGATTCTTCCCAAAATTTTGTTTAAATCCTGCAAAATTAAAAATATTTCCTTAAAATCTTCCAGATTTATTTGTAACAATTTCGGAAATCTTTTTCAATCTTTTTAAATATTCTCTTAAAATTAATTTTCCAAAATAAAGTCATTTTCAATTTTCCTAGGAATCTTAAGAAAAGGTTTTTTATTATTTTGAAGCCTTTTACAATTCTTAAAAACCTTCTACATTTTTTGTTCGAAACCTGCACAAATCTATATTTTGTTTTCAATTTAAACCGTGGGCTATTTGCACCGAAATTACGATACGAATAACCAAATTTTGTCAGTGTTCGTACACACTTTGTTTAAATTATTCGAAATCATTTCAAATTTTAAATTGAAACTAAATTCAACTTACTTGAATTTTTTCTAGGAATAATAATAATAGGTGTTCAATATTTATTATACATCAAAATTCAACAATTTTACTTGCAAATTAAAATTTTTGAAATAGAACAATTAAAATTGTGACTTTTAAAGTTTAGTTTTTTTGTTTAATTTTGAATATTTGATTTACAATTATGGATTTTAAATGAACAGTCAAAAAATTCTAAATATTAAGCAAAATTGTTATTTTACCTAATTAAAAAATTTCAAATTCTAAAGTTTCAAATTTTAGACTAAAACAATATTTTTAAATTTAATAAAAAGTCTTTAAGTATGGATATATTGTTTTGAAGTTATTTTAGAATTTTAAATAGTTCATAAAGTTTCAATCATGCGTTTCCATTTGTTTAACTACTAAGATTTTCCAATTTGAACAGTTTAATCTCACGTTAATTCTGGAAAGTCTTAAATTTTGAACTGATTTCGAATCGCCTTGTAAAATTAATTATTATTCACTTGCTAATTCTTAATGCACAGTTCAATTTTAAAAATCATTATAATTTATATTCACAGTTGATCAACTAGAAAAATTTTTTATCCAAAATTTTCGATTTCAAATGCTTCTATAATTAAAAAATTTAAATCTAAATTAGAAAATTTTCAAGTGAAATATTTTTGAATTACGCATTGTAAACTGAATGATATCATAACTGAAACACATAACAATTCAAGTAATTATTTAAAAAACTGTTGAAATCAAACTTGGACCGATTTTTTTTCTAAATATTTGAAAAAAAAATCCCTGTCAAAAATAAATTCACTGTCATTTGCCGGTTTTTCCCGGTCTCATGAAATTCCCGGCCATTTCCCGGTCTCACAAAATTCCCGGTCATTTCCCGGTTCAGCTGTCACCCTGAAAATATATTAAGTTATCATTTTTTTATAATCTAATGTACAAAAACCTTTTCTCGGATGATATCTCCTGGGTTGAAGTGCAACGAACAATCTGCATCACCAGGCTTCAGTTTGACATCATCCGTTAAAATAGCTATTTGCCATTGTTTAATAATATTTGGATCATTTGACACTTTGAAAAATTGTATTTTGTTATCTTTGCCCTGCTCCCGATTACTTTTGTATCCCGATTTACAGTCAAAACAAACGCACTTCGCCATTTTTTATTCAAAATTTTAACACTGGGGGTATTTTGGAGCATCAGTAAATAAATGCAGATTTTTACATCTGAAAGCAGTTTTTCTCAGATTTCTTTCGCTTAGAAGATGACAAATGTCCCAAAGATCACTTAAAACACTCAAAGATTATTTGACACTGTCATTAATGTACTTTTAATGTGTTATTAAATTAAATTTTATTATTTTGCCATGCATTTGCAACGATCATAGGCCAACTGCATAGCTGGCGCCACCACACAGCCACCGTCAACACATTGTACATTTTCAACTCAGAGTTCCAGGGGGCTGGAGGCGACAATGCAGACGACTGGAATCTGCAGTGGGACTCCGATACCGTGTCGAGAGTCGAAAATCGAACGGACCTCTTTTTCTAACGTGTGGAGATAGAAAGAGAGATTCGTTCGATTTTCGACTTCGAAACAGCATCGGAGTCCCACTGCTGGATGTACCGTAGAGGGAAGATAGGTATAGAGGCGACAATGCCCACCAAGCTTAGAAGATGGGCGCGGGGAATGAGACGTCGGAAGTAGGCTTAGTTCGGGAACCAGCGATGCGAGGCGCTAGTAACATGAACCAGCGACGGAACCCTTCCCTTTACCCCTCTGCGACGGTAGCTGTGCTTCACCGATAGAAAGGATGCTTAATGTGTGTGAGTGGAATGGGCCAAGAATGTGTGTGGTGTATGTGAGTCAGAAGACAGGATAAGCGTGACAAGTGAAAGAAATTGTTACTTGCCAGTTTTTCACCGTAATCAAGAACTGCTGCTAATAATCTCGTCGATTTTGAATATTTGCCAAATATGCATTTCATTAAAAATGAATTTTCAAATGTGTAGCTATATATAGTATATATCTCTCAGGTAGAAGAAATAAATGAAAATAATCATTTAAAATTTCCCTATGGTAGCATTTTATACATATTTAATTCTGAGTCAGTAATCGCCTCTTTTCTAGATCATTTGATTTTTTCAATTGGAAAAATAGAGTATTGAAAAATGTAGATATACAATTTTGTAAGCAGGACATATATTGATTAAAAAGAAGCAAATTAAAACTTCTTGGTTCTAAAAAATTATTGGAATTGCAAGTCTTTCTCCACTACAGAAACGTAGATAAAGTTTCTTGGTGACTAGGAGCTTTCAAATTGAAATTTTTTAAATATACTTTCGCAAGAATAAATTCCTTATACTTTTACAGTGCTATTTTTAATCCAATTTTACTTTGTAATTACTTCGCAAATTCAATTAACTGTGCAAATTAAGTTGTACTCTGCCAAGTTTTTGAAATTTTGACTCTATTGACTCTATTGACGCTCCTAAAAGAGAAAAAAGAGGCAAAAGACAGCAGGAAAATGCAGAAGATGCCGAAAATAAACGACGTTTAAAAAAATTCCGTCATATGTAAAAATTTGAATATAGTCCAGGCATCTTGTACGAAAAAATTTATTTTCACCTGGAACGGTTTGTTACTTATGTTGTTAATGCCGTTACCGTTTCCGTAGGATATTCACCAAACGAGCTATTTAAAAAAACTTTTTCTGGTAAAAATAGCAAAAAATGTGTTTTTTTAAGAGTCCTAACTCTTGACCTATGAAGGCTGGAAGATTGTTTTTTTTACATCTACACATAATTTCCTACATGAAATTTTTTTATCTGCCATTAATAACATAAATTCACCCACAAAAGAAGTATTTTGAAAAAAACTGAACATGGGTAATTTGCTCTGAAGAATACGTCAAAAGTGGTCAAGTTTGGGAGGCCATAACTTATGACACATTGAGGTTCGGTCATTGTTTTTTTTTAAATTACTCCAAATTGCGTACACTTTAATTAAAATGGAGAATATTTTTTCGTAGAATTGAAAGGTTTTAAAGTACAAATATTAACTTCAGAATTGGGTTTTTTAACCTCCTTTTTGAAAAAATCGGGGTTCTTTGGAGACATACAACTCTGCGCTTAAAAGAAGTTTTTTTCTTTTTTTTTAACTTTTTCAGAATTTTCCAAAGTTTACGAAAGCAGTCTACGAAAACACAATTTGTGGAAAATTGTTCCAAAATATTATCGGGAAGCGTCGTAGTCATGTTTGGAAAATTTTAAATCCCCATCCCATTGAAATTCTCATTGAAACGCTATAGAAAACGAACGCGGTGAAAAATTACCGGATGCCGGGACTAGTATGACGAGAGTTTTTTAGACGGAAAGTTATTGTTTTTAGTGGTCATGTTGATACACTGCAATTGGCCTTTCTATATGTAGGGTGCTTCAAACCTCCCTTGCCACTCTGCAATAGTAAATTTTGGATTACAAATAAACGGGAGGGTTGTTAAAAAATTTTCCTTTCATATAAATCTCTGTAACAATTTCAGAACTTTGCAGGTATGAAAATGGAATGTGCGTTATTTTCAATACTTTTCACGTATAAATTATATGGAAACAATCAAATATTTATAAAGCAGATCGTTATATCGTGCAGTCTTAAGAAATAAGAATATTCTCTCCCTTTTCAGTTATGAACTTTTTTTAAATAAAAAATTTGGACAAAGCAACCATTTTTTACATAACAATTGAAACTTTTGTTACCGTATTGGTAAAAGTATAGGAAATATGATTTTTTGTTGTTTTGGTAAAAATATATATTTTTCTACTCAGGAGCCCTGTATATATTACGTGAAGAAATTAATTACGTCACAATAATTATTAATCGGAAAATCCAGTAATGGGGCATTATACTCTGTCTAACTTTTCCCCTTACATTAACAATGAAAGAATTGCAAGAGCCCACACTATTGGAGAATATTCTTCTTTCTACGTGTAGCTTAATAAATATCAATTTTGTCGAATAAATACGTCCAAATTATACAAATAATAATAAAAGTTGAAACTCTCAAGTATATTGTATATCATATTTTACTCGAGAAGTAAGAGAAGAAATGTATTTCTTGTTTATTAGTTCGTTATTTAATATTATATAGGATTTTGTTATTGTTATACTTTTAATATTTTTAACTGTTGTGTTAGAATCGCAATTCTGATTTTTTTAAAGTGTTACAATGAAACAATTTCTGCACTTGAGCTCTCGAATTCAAACTCGCCGGATGCTCGAAAACGCTAAAAGCGTTGCCCCGGGTCTCAAGGAATGGGAATGTTCAAATTCACAATATTAATTTTTTAGATATAGGCTTCTATATTTTAACAAAGCATATTTAGAATTCTTATGTCATAAAATTAGGTTTAAGAATAAAAATTAAAAACTGGAAAGAAGATTTTTTTCCTAATATTCAATAAGTGATTAAAATATAAATTATCACAACTCGTACAAATTTTATTGAAACTGTTTGAAATTGAGTACACATATAAAGTATACTCAGCGAATGCCTGCAAAATAATAAAAAGTTGAAAATGACCTTTTGTTTATTAATATCCAACTGAAAATTAAGGCCCAGCGGTAACCACATTTTTCTACTTTCGGAGACAATAAGTTTCGAGGCCACTTCAGATTTAAAACAACTTCCAGCGAGAAAGTTGTTCTATATAGTTCAAAGAAAATGTCTGGAATATTTTAGATAAATTCATTAAAAATTGACTGAAATATGTACTTTGTAAAATAGGACGAGAGTCGGGTGAGTTATTGGATCCGAGAGCTCAACTGTACCTTCGATGATGATAAAATGTATTTTTATTTATAAGTATTTTTTTTTTAAGTTGTACCTACAATATTCAGATTTTATCCACGAGTGCATAATGATAAGTATGAGAGTAGAGAATGTATAAGTACAAAATCAAATAATGTAACCAATGTCCATACATTTTATTATAGTTCTAAGAAAATAATTATTGTATGCGAAGAACATTATTTGTACATTTTTATTTGTGAATTTATTAATAAGTTCACGTGTTTGTTATGGTTACAATTTAAAAGCAAATAATATTCAATAAATACTCACATATTGTAATAATAATGACTATTGTAATTAATCATTCTAAGAAAAGAATTATCCGTCTAGGAGAATCAAAAAATTTCTAATGGGTTCGTTCGAAAAAAAAATTCTTTTGTTTTTCAATTTTAACTTTAAATATTAAAATACAAAATTTCCAATGAAAAACGTATCGGTGGATATTTCCATTCACGAAAATATTGGAAGAAAGTGAATAGCCAGAATATAGTTCGGAAAGACCAGTCCAGGTATAAGGGTTCTAAATTTTTTGCAGTTCAACTCATGTACACGGCACACTCTCTTCACCTACCCCACTCACACACGTTAAACATAAAAGCACTGGTTCGTGGCACTAGCGCCGCGCGTTGCTGGTTCCCAAACTAAACATAACTAAGCCTTCCCCTGCCGTCTCGCTCCCCTTAGCGTGCTTCAAGCTGCCCGCTGCATTGTCGCCTCTATACCTATCTTCCCTCTACGGATGTACATACAAAACCTCTTCACATTGCCACCCCCTCCACTCGTAAGGTGACTGTTGTGCGCCTGCGCGGTATGCTGCAAGAGCGCGCGCCGTTTGAAATCTTTGCCGTGCGTACGGCTAAACTCTCGTTAGAAATGACTGATGGAATTGATACAAATCTTTCGTAGAGGAGTTTCAAACATTCATTTGTTAATTGCAGTTCATACTATTTAGGTTTAATTAAAAAAAAAGAAAACATTAATTCAAGATTAAGGAATTTGTTCTTTATAAAAACAGCATAAAAATGTGATAATAAGCAAGCAAACTTATTAAATTTAGGATGACCTACAACATTACATTATTGCTAAAGCAACTGAATTTATGCTTACACATACCTAACTTCACAGTAATTAAAGTTATACTTTGATTTCATTTTAAAGCACTATGCTAATTTAAATAAATATGTTTCACAATTATTATTTATTATTTAAATACTTTTTAATTTCAGCATTATAGGTACTTTTTATGTAAAGTGATTGTAGGTTCAAATGAGGTTTGAGCGCGCCTAGGGCACGCAACTGTTGGATCTCGCGCTTCGAGCTCGATTATGTATTCACCTCGCGCTACGCGCTCCGGCGTATCTACATCGCGCTTTACGCTCGGTTCCTCTAGATTTTTCAACTTCGTGTTCGAATTCGATGAAAAGAAAAAGTTTGTTTGCAAATATTATAAAATTATCAAAACCTCGACATATTAAGTGATTGTTAAATTTGTTTTTATTTTAGACTGAAAAGGAACTTTATTTACTCAAGGTTCTATTGACCTTAAGGAACACATTCTCATCCAGACACTCGCGCTCGATATTTGATTTGAAAATCATTTGAACCTTGCGTTCCACGCTTGGTTCTGTGCACCGTATGATAGAAACAAAAAAGTTTAAACGCACTTACGGCGTGCGATTTGGTAAATACACTGAGCGCGCACTTTGTGCTTCGTGTTATATGTTCTTCATATACAAATTACTAAATTTGTATTTGATTTCAAATGAAAAATAATGATATAATTTTGGCGACAAATTTTATTAGTTAAAATTTTATTTTAGCTTGTGCCGTTTTTCAAAAAAGTTAATTTTTTCATTTTGAATATATTTTTACAACAAAAATTGATTACAAGTTTGTAAATCTTTTTTGAATGCACAATTTTTGTTCATTTATCTGTTTTCGTACCTTGCATTGTTTTTTCAAAAATTTGATTTTTTTTACTGTCAATGTTATTTTCACGAATAAAACAAAAACTACGCATCCTATCGAAACATGATTCACAACAAATTTGTACCTCTTCCTTGGATGAACAAATTTTGTTCCTGTCATTTTTTTCGTAGCTCGTGTTATTGCTCTAAAAATTTGATTTTTCTATTTTCAATGCTGTTTTTTACAAATAAAACAAAAACTACGCGTCATATCAAAAAGTGAATGATAAGAAATTTGTAGATCTTTTTTAGGTGCACAATTTTGGTGAGATGATCTTTTCTGGTATCTTGCATAGTTTGACAGCAAAATGGCTTTTTTGATTTTTCATTAATTTTTTGTGCGATCAAAATTTGAATTTTTTTTTTCAAAAAATTCAAAAAGTTGTTATGAAAATATTATAGGGTGTTCAGGAATCAACGTTTTTCTCCTCTTGACTTTTTTTCATATCGTGCGTTTTTCGGCTTAAAATGTTCATTTTCGTTTGTTTTTTGGAATTTTGAAAATGCTATAATTCCACTAATTTTTTTTTATCACAAAAAGTCATGAGAATATTTTGTTCGTCATTTTGCGTACTACTAATAACCGTACATAGAATTTTCAAATCTTCAAAAAAAGTGGTCTCAAAAATTTTCAAAATGTGCTCACTTTTTGGATTTTCATCCAAAATAGCTGGTTAACGAACTCGTTCTCTATTTTTCGGCCATAAAAAAGTGTGCCAAAGCTCAATCAAATCTGATCATTTTTTCGAAAGTTATCGTGGCTACAGACAGACACCTTGGTAAAAATCATTTTTTCTAGCTCAGGGGGTCTCAAAACGTGGAGATTTGATGAAAACCGACTATGTCAAATTTTACATAAAACCAATACCTTCTCATTAGAATGAGAATGTAAAAAAGAATGTGTGTATTGCTTTTTTATGTTGCATATGATATATGTATAATATTTCATTTTCTTAATGTCTTGGAAAGGCATTTATAAAATTTGTATATATATATATATACACACTACCGTCAGAAATTGTCGGAACGATCAGCGAAAGTACTATGAAAAATCACTACAGACTTTGAAACGTGAACACTCATTCAAAAATGGAGCAAGACACTTTTTAATAAAACCGTTAGAAAGCTTATCAAATTACGCCTCAATTGAGCCCTAAAATAGGTATTTTTGACTTTTTGGAGAGAATATACTGCGTGGGAATTTAAAAAAAATCAAGAATTTCTTGAATTGTGTACTTCGACTTGTGGCATGACCTAGGAAAGTTGCAGAAAAAATCTGAAATTCGTACCAATTAGTCTTTTAAGTCTTATCTTTAATTTAAGCCAATAAAACTTGAAAAGGATACACGGGTTCTCGAGATATGACTAAAAATGTCCCATCGTGTCTGCGCCGAATTTCAGTCGTTTTAGCAGCGACTCTGACCGTCTGCGGTGCTCGCCGACTGAGACTCCACGCAGACACGCTTGGACATTTATTGTCATATCTTGAGAGCCCATGAATATTTTTGAAGTTTTATTAACTTAAATTAAAGACGGATTTCACAGATTACGTTCTTTCAATTTCCACAGAAAAAAACTAAGTGTAATCTTTACCCGGATTTCGGGGTAAAGATTACCTGCAAAGAAAATTACTTCATGTGGGTAAACTTTACCCGCACATCTCGGGTATTCTTCTGCGTTTACCTACGTTGAGGAGTAATTCTCAATGTTTACCTCGAGGGCCTTGGAAAGTTCATATCGTCTGCTTGCAACCATCAACACGTCGCATCTTCACATCCAAACAGCGTCACTCAAAATAAAACTACTGAGTGATTTATTTCGTTGTTCGTTTGCAAATCTATGATAGTTTGCTCGGACGAGCAATTTCATCACCAATTTTGCAAATATAGCTGTTTTGCCAAGCAAATTTGACAACTCTTAAACATCGCCACGGTCTCTGATGATAAATAGTAGTCTATCGGATATGACAATGCAAAGTTTCCAAAGGAAAATTACCAATAGAACATTCTAAGCAGGGATGGGAAAGTGTAATACCTGATGTAATTTACATGGCCGCTTACATTGATTTTACTGCGTATTTTACGTACAAGAATTTCAAATAGTACAGAGTGGAATTAAAATTCTCTCCCTCTCTGTCTATTTTACTTACGTCCTTGACAAATAACAGAGTCATCAATTTGTATCGTGATTCGCTACCACCTTCAAATTGGCTCAACAGTTTTCATCATTACAGCCAGCATTACAAATCATTTACACCTCTGTTAAAAAAACTTACTTCCTATAACTTTAATGTGTGAGGATAGTATGAATTTTTAGAATAATAGTTTATTCCACTGTTAGAGTGAGAGGGAGAGAACTTTCTTAGGGTAGGTGCAAATATGCCTTCAGATCGAGTTACCTAGGGCCGTGTTTCAATTTGGTAAATTGTGCTTTTATAGCACACTCTAAAGCACGATATGCCCACTCCAACGTATTTCGTGGGGGTACTTAGAGATTGTGGCGAGGCGAATCAGCGACACCTAGGGGACGTAGCAAGAACTATAGTTCACGGCAACACACCCTCCCCCCTCCCCTAACCTTATGCAAAATGTATTTTCAGGTTAGGTTTACGTTTAGGGTAGTCTCATAGGAGCGTAAAACTGGGCGCAAAACGCAATACGTTAAATCACTAAAAAATGTCAGCAGGGTTGGCCAGTTACGCGTAACTCGAGTATTTTCTACGTATAATACGTTTTTGACGTAATATACGTCGAAAACAATAGAAAACTCTTGTAAGTTACGTTTTCAAGATGGCCGACTTGTAAAAACAGTGTTGACATGTACATAACATCACTTTTGAAATATAATAATTAATAATAATTCTGTTGAATGCGTTATAGTAATTGCAAATAATAATTATGCCTGGCTGGACAAAAATACCCAACATCATAATGCAATCCCATGGAGGAATTTGTTTTTTGAGCGGAAGAAGGAAGGACAGAAAACTTTCACAAAGTGTCTTCTGTGATAAGATGTTAAAAAATACTAGCCTAAAATGATTAGAAAGCCACAGCTATGTGAATAATTGTTGATTCTTTCGATAATAATTATTATGGATCATATTGAATAATATATATGTCATTCAGCAGGGTCTCCCTAATTATAACCTCAAACTGCTTAAGCATTTATTCAAATGCAAGGAATTTTTAAACATTGGAATTTGGCGCGAGATTCACGAGTGAACATGGCGTCCACGACCCACAAGAAAAATAGGTTATGAGAAGTATTTTTCGATATGGACGCATGCGCACTGTAAGTTTCCATTCGGACGTAATATACGTCAAATCACGTGGAAAACTAAAGAGGTGATATACGTTTTAATATACGCGTAGAAAACCACGTGTAATACGTGGAGTATTATACGTCACCAACCCTGCATGTCAGCTAGTGAAAGTGTTTCTGTGGATTAGTAGGAGAATATCATTTGCTGAAATATCTAGTGATTCGACGTTTTACGTTTTGTGCCAAGTTTGATGCTGACATGCACTGACATGGGACGCCATTGCTAATGCTAATGAACACTAGGGTGGCCCTTATTTTTCAATTTTCGAATTTCTCTGCTCTCACCCCCCAGTTTTGTTCGAATGCCCAGAAAAAAAATCTTCAAATTTCAGCAAAATTGGTTAATATTTAGGGGTGGCGCAAACACCATGAAGTTTCCCATTGATTTAACATGGGAAAAAGTCAGCTTTTTGTAAATCTGATATTTAAACGCGATCATATGTTACAAATAATTCCGTGTTTCAGTATATTGTCCAGAATTCGCCAGAGAATAAGAATTAATCATAACTTTTAAGGTTGAATAATTTTAAGCCACTCTTATGGGTCCCCAAAGAAAACCCCATAAGTAACAAATTTGAATTTTACGTAATATTGCGGTTTATTGACGCTTTTTAAAAATTTGTTGAAAATAAATAATAATTAATCGGTAATTTAAGAATACCCAGTCATTTTTTAAATAATATTGAATTGTTTAAACAATTGAATTTGTTAAAAAAAAATTTCAGTTAAATTCGCGAAATGAACGTATTTTCTAGAATTTATGAGTTATGTAATCAATGATAACAATCAAAAAATGTGTTTAAATAATTTTACAATTCTTTAAATAATACGTATTTGTTCAAGTATATATTTTACATAAAAAAAGGAGGAAAAATATTTTATCTCACTAAATTTTCGACAAATTTTAATATTTTTAAGTACTAATTTGTTTATTATGAATACTCGTAGATGTTTAAACAAATTTAAATTGTTTGAACCTTTTTTTGTCTACATATATTATTTTTGCTATTTTTCGAAAGATTGACATATTTTTATGTTCTACTTTGCTTTTTAAGAATACCCTTAAGTGCTTAAACAAATTAAAATGGTTCAAAAAATTGAATATTAGTTTAAAAATAACTGAGTATTCTTAAATTATCGATTAATGATTATTTATTGTTAAAAAAATTTGTTAAAGCGGCAATAAACTGCAATATTACGTAAAATTCAAATTTGTCACTTACGGGGTTTTCTTTGGGGACCCATCAGAGTGGCTTAAAATTATTCAACCTCAAAATTTAAGATTGATTCTTATTCTCTGACGAATTCTCAACAATACACTGAAACACGGAATTATTTGTAACATTTAGAATTTTTAAGGAAAAAACCTTATTTAATCGACTTCTTCCAGACCATTTATTAAAATTATTGTACACAACAATGACGTTTCGGAATCATACCGATTCCGGTGCTCTGTCACCTCTATAGATTCAAATTTTTTTTTTAATTCTTAACTAAACTATTGTATAAAATGTTCCAACTACGAATAATCAACATATTAATTAAAATTCTACACATTTTCATCACGAAGGTCCTAATTACTTTAAAATGAGCACTATAGTTATATTGAGAATGACTATTTTAATACATTTTTTTGAGAGAAAAATTTCCCCGATTTCACCTACTATTTATATTTTAAAATATTAACCGACTATCTGCGAAATATTAAAGATAATCTGATGAGGGAATCGGTATGATTCCGAAACGTCATTTTTGTGTACAATAATTTTAATAAATGGTCTGGAAGAAGTCGATTAAATAAGGTTTTTTCCTTAAAAATTCTAAATTGTTATTCCCAGACGTTAAATCAAGAATATTTACATCACGAAAATTCTTTTCATATTTGTAACATATTATCGCGTTTAAATATTAGATTTCCAAAAAGTTGACTTTTTCCTATGTTAAATCAATGGGAAACTTCATGGTCTTTGCGCCAACCCTAAATATTAACCGATTTTGCTCAAATTTCGAGATTTTTTTTTTTTTTGCATTGGAGCAAAAGTGCTGGGTGTGAGCAGAGACATTCGAGGAAAAAAAATCCACCAAGTATAAATAAGAACCACCCTAATGAACACACTTCGATGGCACATCAGTGCCGCCTAGGAGACATAGCAATTACTATTTTTCCTTTGCCTTTTGGAGTAGGTTAACAGTGAATTTACCTAATTGATTGAAACACCAGTGGGACTCCGATGCTGTTTCGAAGTCGAAAATCGAACGAACTTCTCTTTCTATCTACATACGTTAGAAAAAGAGGTCCGTACGATTTTTGAGTTTCGACACGGTATCGGAGTCCCACTGCAGGGCCGAAGGCTCCACGCAGTGGGACTCCGATACCAAGTCGAAAGGATTCTTTTTCTTACGTGTAGAGATAGAAAGAGAGATTCGTACAATTATCGACTTCGAAACAGCATCGGAGTCCCACTGCTGGTCTTCACGCTGTATAGATCACTCTCAGTAAAATGGTGGACTACAATATGATCGAAACATTAGGGTGGGAATCCGATGGCTCTATCTGATCGATAGAATCTCTTTTTCTATCAAATGAAATTAGAGAGAGATGTTCGATCATTTTTATACGATCAACTGCAATTCCCTCTTTCTATCTTATGGGTCGGAAAGAGAGAGGCGATAGTTGATGATCGAGAAGTCCAACTTGTCTACTGTCGACCATTGCGCCTTTCATTCTGATTCATAAGATAGAAAGAGAGATTTAATTGATTAGATTAGCGGCATCTAAATCCCACCCACAGTACGCAAAAAGAAAGGCATCAAATGAATGGGACTAAACTTTACTTTTTAGGTGAAACTTCTTTTGGGACGGGAGTGAATCGAAAAAAACGACCGAACGTACGGACTCTCTCTGTCTCTCTCTTACAAGTATACTTTCCATACCTTCTCTCGGTAATCGCGTCTCCGTCTGTACGGCCATTCGTAATTGCTCTAGAGACTCCTTTTCGATATCCCCACTATTCCCCCGCCAAGCAAAGCCTGTACATGCTCTCTCTCTCCCTCTGTACTCTTTTCTATGAGATGCCCCCACTATACTCCACCACTATGCAAGCTCCTATTCACTAATGCGCGTCCTCAATATATTTGTGTACTCTATATGACGCCGTGCGCACGTAAAGTTTTATGGTGCTTTCACACCTCTGCCTGCCTGCCCGGTGCAGGCAGCAGTGATGGGTAAGTAAAATACTCGTGGTAATTTACTTGGTTTTCTACGGTAATTTACCTGGTATTTTACGTCATCAGTTTTCTACATGATGTAAATTACGTATTGTTCTATACGTGAGGGCGCAACCTCTGAGGCGGGAAATTGGAAACTTGAATCAGACAGCCAATCAGAGGTTTTCTACATGTATTTTACACATTCGAGGTATTTTACGTAAAATACCTCCTTTAGGTATTATACGTAAAAAACTTCCAGTTACGCGTAACTGCACATCCCTGGTTGACATTATTTTTTAATTAACAATATAGGCATTAAAAAAAAACCCTTACGAATGCCGATACCAGAAATCCAAAAAAGTGAGGTTATGCATAGTTCCACAGGTCTGCAATCTTGGCACGTAATTTACTAGGTATTTTACCTGTGTTACGTCCGTATTGTCGCTGCTGTCTGTAGATTCCCCTCGATCCGACGGTGATTGGAGGAAGTTGAATGGTGGTCCGTTGCTGCCTTGCGTTGATTTAAAAATCAACTACCGCGAAAATTATATCAAGGAGTGGTAGAATTCCACCAAATAATTATTAAAACACATGATTTTTCTTAGGAGGATTTTTAAGTTTTATTAAAAACATCTTTTCTGAACACTATAAATCCCCAATTGTTCACAACAAATTCTCACAATAATCCAAGTTTTTGTTCACAATTCCCAAAATCCAAAATCACAAAATATTTGAAATTCGTAATTTACGCGCGCGCTTCACGCCAGATTTATTTATTAAAGTTTATTTATTTGAGTTTGATTGATTCAAAACTATTAATCATCAAAACAAATCTTCAGGTTTTTTCCACCTCAATCTTTCTAAGTCCAAAGTGGACTAAAAAATTACAGAAGAGTTTCCGTTCAAATAAAAATGATAGCGAGATAAAATCTGGCGTTTCGGCGCGCTCGCACCTATATTTATAACCTCGCGAATTGGTTTCCAAAGGGTGGGAAACCAATCAGCGATTACATGTCGTCACTATGGACCAATTATATTCTATGTCACGTAGGTACCCTACGTGACAATTCGCAGGTCGCCGCATATGAACATGGATTTTACGATCCAAATTACTGGATTGAACCAGTTCGACGGAAGGGTTTTCTTCGCATGAAACCCGTGGAAGTCGGAGAGATGATTCATCCCCATACGTTAATTTATGCACGTAACGCTTTCGAGGAGAAGAGAGAGAAAACCTGAATGAGTTCACTTTGAGAATATTTGATATTTGCAAAAGTTAGATTTTAGTTCATTCCGAATTCTAGTGAATTTAACTGAATTTACAAGTAAATCATTTAAATTTGAATTCTGTAATTGGTAAAGAAGATCCCTTTCTTACCATCAAACCTAAATTTCATAATTTTTAGTTACGGCGATTCGCACGCCGTTACACCTGTTTTCTACGTAAAATACGTCACTTAGGTATTTTACGTCAAAAACCTCCAGTTACGCGTAACTGCACATCCCTGGCAGGCAGGCAGCTGCCTGAGACCGTTCACACCTCGAATTTTCCTGCTATGGAAAATCTCAAAGTCGCGCGGGAATTTTAAATATTGTAAAATTTTTTAATGAAATAAACCAAGGTTTTCATATGTAAAATTTACAAATATGATAATGAGTTTCATTTTTCTCCTATAATGTAAAAATAAGAGATAAAATGTTCAGCCCTGAAGCGAGTATTTCAGAAATTGTGAAGTGTTTACAGAAAAGTCGTTTTGTCAGTCGTAGTGTTTTTTATTCTTATCCGGTGTTGATGTCCTGTGTCGCGGAATCAAAGGAAATATATTTCTGTAAGTAAAATAAATAAGTTTTTATGCTCTTGTAC
>CAKNYM010050255.1:20966-94042 GCA_932195095.1 Andricus curvator
TTTTTGATAGATATTTAACGATAATATATGGATACTTTAAACGACGATTTCAACGAAGAAGTAGCACTTTTGTGGCTGCTCAGGCGACGACGGAGAAGAGCGAATAGGAGACGATTTCGAGTGCATCCTCTGGGAACGTCGCGTAGATCAGGGTAAAGTTAACGCTCTTATTCTTAATTATATGTACATCTTAAGTATATATAATGAAAGTGAATTATTGCAGGAGCTCATGAAAATCTAATTAAAGAGATGGTCATGTTTGATCGTGTAATGTTCCACAATTACGTGCGTATGACTCTCCAGGATTACGAAAAATTACTTCTAAAAGTTGGTCCGGAACTACTTAGTGCTCCTACTAGAGGAGATGTTATCACTCCGTCTGAAAAATTAATTCATTTAGGATTGCACATCTAAATTATGAAAATTTACCACACTGAACGTATATGTACATACAATTATATATTATAACATTAAATCCCAACATAACCTTTGGAACTGCTACATTGTATATGTGACGATTTTCCGAAAATTTTTTTTTAGAACTTACGACAATTGACTCCCGGCGTTGTACGATATAATTGTGTAACGTTGTGCAAAATTAATGCAATAGAATGGATAATCTACGGAAATATCTTTACAGTGCTCGAATGAGTAAGTTAGAGAAATGGGACAAATATTGAATATCTTACGCCTTTGAATGAGTAATCTATGTTTGCGATCTGAAAAAAAAGAAAAAATATATTATGATGCATCTTGGGATTACTTTGTATTACAAAACATAATTTTGTATCTTTGAAGCCTGAAACAAATATATATAAGTAGCATTTTGCAGGTTAGGTTGCTGTAAATTGACGGTTCCTATACGAATTTGAAATTTCACATTTAAAAAAATATTTACGTTGTACAATAGCATAAAAACTTATTTATTTTAAATACAGAAATATATTTTCTTTGATTCCGCGAGACAGGACATCAACACTGGATAAGAATAAAAAAAACACAACGTCACGACGACTGACAAAACGACTTTTCTGTAAACACTTGACAATTTCTGAAATGCTCACTTCAGGGCTGCACATTTTATCTCTTATTTTTATATTATAGGAGAAAAATGAAACTCATTATCATAATTGTCAATTTTAACTATAAAAAACTTGGTTTATATCATTTAAAAATTTTACAATATTTAAAATTCCCGCGCGATCTTAAGATTTTCCAAAGCCGGAAAATCCGAGGTGTGAACGGTCTCGGGCAGCTGCCTGCCTGCACCGGGCAGGCAGGCAGAGGTGTGAAAGCACCATGAATTTCCCCCACCTAACTTCAAATACCTAATGTTAAGAGAGGTTATGTGAGATTGTTTTCTTTGCAAGCGGCAACATTTTTTAGAGCTGTGAAGTAGAATTATTGTGAAATGTAAAATAATCAATTTGTAAAATATAATTTATACTTTTAGTGAAGTGAATGTCTTCCCGGTAAGAAGATGTGCATTGACATGGATTAAAATGATTTCAAATATGGCAAAAAACGACATTCGGTTGATTTCAAAGTGTGTGAATTTGGTCGTGCGAGGAATTGCTCGAGATTTACTTGATTGCACTTTCCAGTCAAATAGAATTATTCTGGATTAAAATGTTGACAATTATACTTTACGGAAGGAGTTGAGTTGACTTCAGCATTCGTCTCTGCCTCACATCATTAAATAGAATTAACTTGCTTACAGTTTCTACCCACTTCACCAGATTAAAAATATATTCATGTATTGACAGAAATCGCCACGGGATTAAACAGGATTGAAGTGCGACGAAAATAGTTGAGGTTCATATGAATTAAAACATTAATGGCAGAAAACGTCATTTATTTGAATTTAAAACGTTTTGAATAAGACCATATTTGAAATCATTTCAATGCACTCCTTACCGGGTTGCATGACTCGTGGAAAAATACGCATGTATTTCTACGTGTAAAGAGTATCCGGCTCTAATTTGTACGAGTGTTGTATTTCATACAACCAGGGTTGCTACAGAACCTGGAAAAGTCTTGAAATTTTAAAAGGAGCCTGCAAATTTGTATTATCATTTGTTTTGAGTTTTAATAATTATCTTAGTACATTTCTGCTTTATTTAGAAATTCAATTAGATAGGATTAAATTACGTTATAACGATTTGACTGAGCGCGGTAAACGTATTATGTGCTACTTTTTTCACTATTACATATCATTTTTTTACTGTATCAAAAAACATTGTTAAGAATGAAATAATAGCAAAAAAAATTAAAATTTGCATTGATAATATAATTTTATGTACAGTACTGGCGGAAATTATATCTGTTGTAGATAATAATTAGGGCCTATTCCTGTTTTAAATCATATCTTCATTCAGAGTGAAAAATTGGCTAATTTCATTAGTTTTTGTGTAACAAGTTTTTTCGTTGGATGCTCGGGCTAGAGTTCAAGAAAAACGTTTTACACAAAAACTATTGAAATTAGCTAATTTTTCACTCCGAATTTGGGATATTCCATTTGCCCAACTATCATTTGTAATTACTCTATCTGCTTTTTTCATAACATTGCTTTTTTTGTATTGTAAAAAAATGCACTATGAGACAGTGGCGTAGCCAGGTGAGGAGGGGGGGCAAGCCCCCCTTCCACCCGAAATTTCGTAATCACATATATTATAGACTGGAAAACTTCATTATATTTACAGCAGCTTGTGTCTATGTTCTGACAGCTCTGTTATTTGCCATAAAAGCTAATGATAAAGAGGGATTATATTGAGTATAGACACCATAATAAACTGGTGCGTCTATTCTTCATGTTACCTGCGAGAATGAAGGCAGTAAACTGTAGATTTCCTCATTTAAAATTAAGTAAACTCAAAGGCGAACGCCATAAAACAAGATTGGTAGTACGCCAAATATTCAATTATAAGTATAACATTGTCCTAATCCAGAAAAACTACCTGAAAGGTAGAAATTCGTAGGCGGATCATAAATTAGGAAGGCCTTCATTGTAGACTAAAGTGGTCTCAAAATGCATTGTAAATTTTTTTCCTCAAATTTGCATGCATATCGCCCTCACATTTTTTCCAATTCTCCCTCCCGAAAATCCGTTTTTTTTTTTAAATTATGTTTAGAGGTTCCGTAAGCCCCATGAAGTTTAACACATATTTCCCATAAAAAAAAAAGTTTTTGTTAATTTTATTCATAATCATCAATATTAGGTGTCTCGAGTTGAAACTCAACATTTATTCTCACAATTAGCAATAGAATATAAATGAAAACTTATTTTTTAAATATCACCCCCATAAGTCTGTTTGATAGATTCCCAGAAAAACCCCATAAGTGAAAAATTGGGTTTCGCGAGTTTCTGGTGCTAATTATAATCTTTTTGCGGGTTTTAAAAATACAAATTGTTTATAATACATAAAATATTACTTTATACTGATAACTAAAAGCTTACATGAATTGTTTAAACAATTTATTATTATTTTTAGCAATTTTCTCTTAGAATAGATTTAAAAAGTCGTGTTTTTTTTTTTGAATTTTTCAACTTATTTTCAACTTTTCAATTAGAGCGAGGCAATAATTAATTAAATTTAACAGAAATAATTTTCTAAATAATTTATTATTCATAATAATATTCTATCAGAATAATGCTAGGAAATGCAGTTTTTTCTAAAATTTTCCACTTTTTATCGAATTTTCTATTAGAGTGAGTTAAAAATTAATTCAAGTTAGCAAACATAATTGCTTCTACAATTGATAATTATTTTCAATAATATTCACTTTCAATAATGTCAGAAGTTAGCGTTTTTTCTGAAATATTCCAATTTTTTTACTTTTCGCTTAGAGTGACTTAATAATTAGTGAAATTTAATAAATATAATTCTTTAAAAAAAACTATTTATAACTGTCTTCTATAGAAATGCTAGATAGTTGCGGCTTTTTCTGAGATTTTCTAGTTTTTGTCAACTTTTCACTTTGTGAGGTAATAACTAATCCAAGTTAACAAACATAATTGTTTAAACAGTTTAGTATTAATTATAACTGTCTTCTTTTTGACAATTAGAAAGTTGCGGTTTTTTTTGAAATTGTTTACTTTCCTTTGTCTTTATAGTTATGAACATATATTGAATGAACAATACAGAGAACCATTTCTTAAACAATCTCTTTCTTTTTTGTGATTATATTTGTCTGAAATAAAATGGGTATTTGAAATATTCTTCAAATTTTCTATATAAATTATATTAAATATAAATTTTCCTTGAGAGCCTTTTCGTTTAAATTAATATTAATTTTCACTATTTGTGGGCGTCCGCATAAAAAAGGCCCTCGTGGGAGGTTCTAGGGTCAAAATTATTATTTGTAACATGTGCGCCTATGGCTCTCGCAAAAATTAAATGCCTTTATTCTCGAAAAGCGGGTTTTCGAAGTTTCAACCTCAAAAATGCCCCGGCGACTATATGAGTCTGTATGAAATTTTATACCGGTTATAAGGACGCTTTTCACGCGAACGCCCACATTTGTTCCTGACTAAAAAGTTAAAGAAAATCTAAAAAATTACGAGTAGATATTTATAAACCATAATAAGTTCTTAAACATTTATGTTTCTTAACTTGCATTTATTACTATTTCACTAAGTAAAAAGTGGACAAGAAGTTAAAATTTTTAGAAAAAACCGCAACTGTCTAGCATTAATATAGAAGAAGATAATTATAAACAACAATAATTTGTTTAAACAATTATTTTGTTACGTGCCTGCCTACACAAAATTAAATTTTGGTGGAGCCGCCTAAATTCTGGAAAAATCAAAAGATAATTTGAAGAAAACTTTATTTAAAATCATAACTATTCAGAAATGACAGAGAAAGGAGAAAAGAGAAAGAATGAAGAAAGAGAAGTAAGAACGAAGGTGGCCGCGAAGCAATTTACACACATGCTGCGCTTGCATGCATTGCAGCAGGGCACGGGTCGCACACTCACACTAACTTAAATCCTCCTAACGTTGCAGAATACACGTGCTCGCTGTCAGTTTCAAAATTAAATCTAAATCAGGGACAGATTCTTTAGAAATAAAGATGCAGAAAAATTTTAATGTGCACATCACGGTCAGAAGGAGGTCCCCATTACAAAACTTCTTCCTCTAAAGTAATTTCAAAGCTATGTAGGAATTCGAAATTGCGCAACAGCATTTCGGAATTAAACAAATTCTCTTACACATCGCTGGCAAAAGATTGACAAATATTGTGAGTCTTAAATAAATTTGACCAGGACGGGGAATCCCAAATTGCCCAACAGGATTTCAGAATTAAAATTCTCTCACACCTCGCAGGCAAATGATTAACAAATATTGAGGAATGCCCTCATGGTCAGCAAATTGTTAATATTCCTACATAGGCACAGAGCGACCATTTCACAATGAAAATTGTTACAAATAACAATTCGGCTTTATTTCTCAATAAAGTTTCTGCGGTCGCTCTACTTTCGAAATTCTTACTAAACAAAATCGCCCCACCCAATAACCAAATCCGACCTGACGATCGTGATGAGTAAATTGAACTCCAGGTAGTCGAAGGAGATTCTCGTACCAAAGAGAACCTCTCCTCTAATTGATCTGTGATTAACGGCACCCGTCCGCGGTCCTGAGGCGCCACTCGATGTAACATCGGAACTTCAGCTAAAATTAATAAGTACGCGGGGTTTTCTTTTGTTATCTAATTTGTTTGGTGGATCGGACGTAACACCACTTGATAAATTCCCACCTCTAGAGGTTAGCTCTCGGAATTTGATATCAGGAGTAACTGTAGCTCTGCCAAGGAATTTTGAAGTAATTTTCCAATCAAAATATAATTTTGAAATTGGCCGTGGGCACGTCCGGGTACGTGCATGTAACGTGGTAGAAAATTCACGACGAGGAGTCTGCGAAATCGCGCACTATTATCGGTATAGTGCGCAGACTAAACAAAAAAAATAGGTGAAGTGAGTTAAGAGGAAGTGAGTAAGAGGATTGAGTAAAGAGGTGGAAAAAGTTAAAGAGTAACGCGAGGAATCGCCAGATAATTTCTTTAATTCCGAAACTCAAAGCGGAAACAAAGCAATTATTGTACAGTATTCGAAATAGTCTAATTCACGAAAGGAGTAGTAAATTGTTGGAGCATTCAAAAGTATCCCCAGCAATTTAGGTTCAGAGCCCACTCAGAACTGTTGTGAATTATACTATTGAAGTATAAACGATGTGGGTGCGCGGAAACGCGTATGGACAAGAACAGCGAAAGTGATCTGGCTATGAAAAGTTAAAGTGCCCGTCATCGAGAAAGAAAATAGAGAAAGATAGATCGGTGATATACCTCTTTTTCTTTCTGCTTTCTCATCTATCGAGGGTGGTAGAATAGGATAGAAAACTAAGGATTACAACGCAAAATTGGTAATGTAGTATCGTTTCAATTATATGAGATTATTTGTGTTATAATAAAACATGCCTGTTTTATGTATATTCTATATAGTTGATTTAGAATGATTTTCATCTGAATATCTCTAACATCCCATATCAAGTTATAGAGCGAAAGAGGAAATTTGTACAAATATAGAACTCACAAAAATTAAACAAGTAGATAATTGACAATAATAAAAAAAGAAAGGGTTAGTGTTAAAAATTTATTTGGTCAGTTTGATCCTCTAGAAGGAAGCTACTAGATCCAATTTATAAAAGTCGGAACGTAACAATTTTTCTTAAATTCTTATTATTACCTCGCTTTAAGTGAAAAGTGAAAACTTATTCAAAGAGAATATTTATTAAAAACAATAATAAATAGTTTAAACAATTATGTTTGTTAACTTCAATATTAAGTCATTTTATTTTTCGGATACCCTTCTTTGCCCTTTTTCCCTAAGTTCAGCCCCATTTCAGCCAGGAATTTTTTCGGGGGGGGGGGGGATTTTCTGGCTACGCCGCTGCTATGAGATGTATAAGATATAATTTACCCTGAACTAAACTCGTGGGAGCGTCATTTGGCTCAATTTTTATATTTACAGCCAAAAAAACAGGGGTGCAGTTCCGAAAAGTACTTACCTTCGATTGATTTGAAGCTGCGTAAACCCTTGTAAATTTGATTTGCAAGGTCAAAACCCCAAAAAACGGTTCTTTTTTATTTTGTTTTCACACTATTTCGATAAATATCACGGCCGTATGCACAGGTCTGGAGGCTCTCGTGGTGGGGGAAGTTCCCTAACGTAAGCCAGAAAGTTTCGCACACTGACCACTGAGTGTCGTGGCATATGAGTCGAGTAGTACAGGATTTAAAAAGGTAAACACGTTTTCTAACCAACTGGTCTGAACGAACCGAATCGTGAAGTGGTCTATATGTAATATCTGTAATATTTAAATAAAAAAATGCAAAAATGCCCTGTGTTTGTGGCGTACCAAAGTGCAAAACAAATAGTTCAAACTTTGAAGGCAAGAGATCAACATTTAAAGTTCCCAGTGATCTTGTTGTCCGGAGAGAATGGGAATTGTGTGTCCCCGGCGTGATTTTTTTTCGATAAAATTTCAAATTAGACCGCTACTTTCTCTACTCTACTATTACGCCACTACCGAAAGTAGCAACTTTGTGAAATAATCGGAAACTTCAATAAGGGATCTTCCCCCACCACGAGAGCCCTTGGACCTGTGTACACGACCGTGATAAATATTGATTTGAGAGGAAAAAGTCACAAATAAAAGTAGTAGTCTTAGAAAAAATACGTCTTTTATGATGTACAAATTGATCGCCTAAATCCATTACTTTTTGCGAAAAATGAGGTAATTTTGCAACAAGTACATTTTGCCAAAACTCTATTAGTTTCGATATTGCCTACTTACGCACTTCACCACGTAAAGTTTGGAGTTTGGTATTTAAAGTGCATTTTATTTTTTTTATTTTTGTATTTTATTGTTTTTTTGTGTGCATTTTTTGTATTTTAATTTCTGTTTGTGATTTTTTTATTTCGAACGAAAAAGTAAAAGTCAGCGAAAAGAAGATGAAAAAATTAGTTGCCCTTGCCAGGATAGCAAATTTTAAGTTCGGTGATCAATTGCGAAAAAGGATCTGCGTTTAGCTTCCTTACGACACACCAAAGCCGATGGTTGACCCTATATAGCGACACAACCAAACGGGGAAGGCAGATCTGTGACTGTTCAAATAAATAATGTAGGTCATATACCTTCCCCTTTGCAACGTCTCGTTCGGGACAGAAGTGCCACAAGTCCCATTAATTCTACACTTTGTACCAACACCAGTGTCTTCCTCGTCGGCATTTTGTTTCTTCGATATCATTCATATTGATTGTGGTAGGTATTCGATTGAACCAAACTCGATAGAACCTAAGGTCATTTGAAACAAAGCAATTGAAAGTAACTATATTTTTTATGAGCCCTAAACGAATCATCATCAGTGGCAGATTTTGACGCTCACTAACGACATTTTTTTCAAAATTATAGTAAGATTCAATTGTTTTGGTTCAAACGAGTGTTGGTGCAAGGAAATACTTACTATCGATTGCATGCACATTGAGCAAGCGAGTGAGTGAGCAACTATCCTAGATCAAAATGGCGTTGGTGACGAGCAGAGACAAGTAGGCGTCAACGCTTTTCCAAAGATTCTTGATTAAAAATTTAAAAATTCCTAACTTACCCTAGTGTTTTCCAATGTGTTCAGTACAACATCATTGTGCGCAATTGTTTTTTCAGTAATCCTTGGTTTTTAATGTAAATATGGAAATCTATCAAAGTGACGCCTCTCGGTAACAAGGAGTTCATTGGGACGCATAGACTGACTTTAAAAAATTGCATTGTTTTGAAATTGCATTTTTGTCTGAAAAAGAATTGAATTGTCTTGACTGGCATTCATTTTATTCAATATTTTGTCAACAGCATTAAATGGCATTGACTCCCCTAATAGCACGAAACGTTCCTCGAACGTTCCGCGGGCATCTTCGAAACGTTCCAGGCACGATCCTAAGACGTGTAAAATGTCCTCCCCTTGGGAACGTTCCACTGGCACTTGAAAGGGCCTTACCGTAATTGTTATTTTTAACAAAAAATATCTCGTAAACTGTAAGAGATAGGTAAGAATGGATATAATTCTTTTATTTTAAGTACTATGCGTCCTAATCAACTCCTTCCTATCGGGTTCTTATCGTTTCTACAAGTAACTTGCAATTTGCAATTTATTGAAAAAGTCCCTAAGGCTAAGTAACCCTCTAAGGCAGACATGCCCAACTCAGGGAAATTTCCTTCGGGAACACATGTTCCGCGTCCACCACTCTTGCTCCTAGAGAGCGGGGTAGACGCTTGCGAGAATCTCTCGCCTGTGACGTACGCTGCACTGTGGATACGAAATATCTGTTGGGGTGCTTGGGGACGACTGACTTTTCGACATAAAATTTTAATAGTTACTAAAGTCTTAACTATTTTATTTCAGTATGTTTACATTTCTTTTCAATGAATGTAATTGAAACGAGAAGTTCACAGAGTGTTTCTTTATTGTACATTATTGAAGATTTTAATATCACAGTTTTGGTTGGCTGATTCTTTTGAAAGTCTAACAATATATCAAAATTATGCAATGGTATAATAATAATAATAATCCGTGAATGTTGGATTGACGTAGAGATGTGGCGACCCCATCGTTCGAGAGCTCCGACTCTTGCAGTCAGCCACGTTGCATTGGGCTAACTCCCCAATGCAACGAATTATGCGGTTACGTCACTAGTATCGCGCAGTGCCTCCCACAATAGCCCTCTCTCGGATGGAGGCCATGGTTAAATTGGGAGTGGCAATAGGACCAATCCGAGGCGACGAGCAGGCAATACCCCGGATAAACGCGAGAACATCGTTTTAAATGGTCGGACCAACTCAGGAGGGACATCCTCACCTGTTGGCAAAGAACTTCACCGGCGCGAAAAGGATTTATGCAGAGGCTACATGAACGACGGGTGAATATGCACCCGGAATATACTCATAAAACACCTCAGTATTTAAGAGAGGATGGATAAATTAGCTGAAGCTAATACTGCTCTCCCCGATTTGCTCCCCGAAGATGTTAATCTCTGGAATCTGAACTGTGTAGTTTATGAGAAGGCGGTCTCCCTGCTTAGCGACAATAGAAGTAACGATACTACAGTACGCCTGAGTAAGACTCGCGAGCGTATTGCACAGCTTCAGTTTAAAATTGAAGCGGCGAGACGGCATGCATCAAATATTCAGTGCGTGATTAGCTACATAACATCAAATAAAAAATTCACTCCAAAAGTTAGGAAAATTGCTCGATACTTAAGGAAAACAAATCACACGCGGAACAAGTGTAAACTGTTGACCATCAAGCAGCACTGGACGCAAAAAAATAAGATGTCTTTCAACCTCGAAACAGCGCCTTGAACGGCGAGTAAAGTGAATTCAGGAAAATTCCACCTTTTCTACTCATTCTTCTCGTCTGTTCAATAAAACGTCTTATGCCTTTAAAAATCCGCCTAGTCGAGAAGAGATTCAAGTATTCTGGGAGCAAGTATATGGAGATACTTATCAGCTAAATGAAGACGCTTCAGATATATCACTCTTTCGTAACTTTTGCCAAAGTTAAAGGTTACAAGGTCCAGAGGAAGTGTGTCCACTAATTACTGCTGAAGAAGTAAAGAAAGTTATCGTTAGAACTAAAAACTTTTCAGCGCCAGGGCCAGATAAAATCAACAACTTTTGGTGGAAGAAGTTCACTTCTACGCACCAACATCTAGCTCGTATATTTACTACTTTCTTAAACGGAGAACAACCCATCCCGCAGTCGCTAGTGGAAGGACGCACGGTACTGATCCCTAAGACCGGAGATTTTTCAAGTCCAAAGATCTGCAGACCCATAGCTTGTTTGAACGCCAGCTACAAGCTATTCACTGGCATCCACAAAGAGAGCATATTAACATCTATCGAGCCGGCTTGGAGTGCAATAGTTGAACAACGTGGATGCAAGAGAGGGCTGGCAGGTTGCAGGGAGAACCTGTTAATAGACAGGTGTATTACCCAGGACTCGATCAGGTATCGACGCAATCTGTCCATGGCTTGGATTGACTACCGTAAGGCATTCGATAACACGAACCATGAGCTACTTATTAAGCTCCTTGAGTTCCTGGAGGTGCATCCAAAAATAGTAAGATGCATAAAAGAGCTTATGCTTTTGTGGTGGACAAGATTTGTCATAACATCTGAGAAAAGACAAGTGATTGACAGCTACGTCACTTATAAGAGGGGGGTCTTCCAAGGAGACTGTCTAAGTCCGATACTTTTCTACATCTCCCTCTTGCCTCTATCTATTGTGCAAAAGGCAAAAGCTGTGAATACCTATGTGGTCCGCCAAACAGAAGAGAATATAAGGTCAACCACCTTTTGTACATGGACGACCTTAAACTATTTGCTTCTTCAAAAGAGGACCTTAACATCCTTGTGGCGGCGGTAAATAGGTACTCTAAATCGATTGGCATGAGCTTTGGATTGGACAAGTGTGCCTGCGTCCACCTACTCCAAGAAAGACTAGAAACTACATCAAGCGGAAACCCAAAATGTGCTTGTGTTAAAAACGGCCCTCGCAAAAAGGTATCGCCAAATTCTCAGTACAAAAAAGCAAAATCTAAGCACGCTCGACAACTTCAAACTTTTACCAGTTGATTAATGAAATAAATAAAATAAAATGAATTGCACTTCCAGTAATTTGTATCCAATTTTGCACGTGACAGGTGTTATGCGAAAAGCCTTACTTCGGAAAATCGGAAAAAAAATTTGTAATCAAAGTGGTTTATCTCAGTGTTTTTGTTATCAACCTAATGCTCTCGAAGATGATGTTCGAACATCCCCAGGAAACCACCCCAACGGAGACATGTGTCTGAATTTGCCTCTAGGCGTATTAGGGATATTTTTACATAATATACTTACGAGAATCTAAAAATTTGCATAATAGTCAAAGTCACAAAAGCGGCTCACCTACATACAATTTGAAAACTCTGTAAGTCCCAAAATACGTATCGGACCCAAAAAGATTATGAGACTTTTCGACTCATTTTTTTTTGTTCTACCCGCCCCTGCAAGGATAAGGATAATTCGAGGGTCACCCTGTAGAGGAAACACACCCACACACACATATTATATATAATTAAAAAAAAAAGGTTAAACAACCACCGCAGGGTCCCACTGGGAGCAACTGCCATCTAAAAAATGACACCGGCTCCCAGTAGAACCGTGGTAAATCACACTTATGGCCACGTCTCACAATCGTGAGATGGGTGGTCACAGGGCACGATGAAATCACAACGACAGGCCGGCGAAACCCTCGTGTGCCTTGAGGACACGAAGCGACCCAAGGATAACAGCTGTCTGCATCCATCTCGCAAGTGCCTTGGCATATTTTTGGCACGCGGGTATGGATTTACGTTTACGACCAAGTGATCCTTTCGCACCTCCGAGATCACCTATCACAAGGATAATTACTTGTACCGAATATTTTGGGTACAGTCGTTGCAGCTGTCTTTTAAGGTCTTGATACCTCTCCTCCTTTTATTTCTCCTTGGCAGTGATGTATTCGGACGGAGCTGAGAATTCGATCACGAATATAGTTCGTTTCTCGAAGTCTTGGAGAACAATGTCAGGCCTCGAGTGCGCAACGGAGACGGCTGTCCGAAAATCGTAGTTCCAGAAAATTGGGCACTTCTCGTTTTGGACAATTGACTCTATCTCGCTTGGAGCGTTCGGCAGGGCAGGGTTGCGACCAGCACCGTAAGAGAGACAAAGATGGTAATAAAGCACTCTCAGGGCCGCATTATGTCTGTAGATATACGTCGTTCCTGCGTGGGTCGGAGACCCCGATTGTATGTGTTCTAGGTACTCAGCGTGTGCATGACACGCTCTGCACCTATCACTGGGAACTTCTGAATTAAGCCCTGATGATCTGAGGAAAGCAAAAGTTTGCCAAGGGTCTCGGCCGCTTGCTCCGCGGCTTTGTAAAGGAACGCTCCTTCGCCAATCATCTCGTGGTTCCTGACGATTTTTGGGAGAGGATCTCTGCCATTCGCAACGATGTAAGCTCTACTTAGAACAATTCGGTTAAGAAGACACGGGAGATTCAGAAGTCCGCGTCCGCCTTGACAGCGTGAAATGTATAATCGCGGAACGCGAAGAATTGATATGCAAGCTTTTATGCATATGCATGATCTTTTGTGTGGCGATATCATGGGCCTTAAGCTCGTTCTTCGTCCATTGAACCACCCCAAACGACTAGAGTAGAACCGGGACGGCAAGCATGTTAGTCGCAGATACCTTGTTCAACGCCGACAGATTGGAAGAACAAATGTGTGACCTTATGCTCGCGCTGGTTAGCGTCGCCACAGAGGTTTCCAGAAGAATTTCGTAGTGCGAGAGATAGAGGCAGAAGTGTCAGATAACAGCCGTATTTTGTCAACAATATGCTGCTCGATTGTCAGCAGCTTTGACTTGTTCAGTGTGTGATTCAAGATCCTTAGTTCTTGGGCGAACTTTCGAACCCTTTCTGTGAACGGTCTACCAGATGTTATGTAGTATATATATAGTGTCACTGAATCAAGTTTCCGGACTTAGGTGGCCGTATAAAAATAAAAAAAATAAATCTAAAATTCCTTTTCCAAAAATCAGTTGAAGTTTTAGTTTTTGAGTTATAAAATATTTAAGCTGGTCGCCGTCTGTTCTGCCGTCGCTAACCCCACCTCTGCGCTCGCTTCGATAACACAGCCTTGGAATCCCTGTCACGCACACACGACTGTGTATACGGCGCTCGTGATTGGACCAGCTTAAATATTTTGTAACTCAAAAACTAAAACTTCAACTGATTTTTGGAAAAGGAATTTTCAATTTATTTTTTTAATGTTTATACAGCCATATAAGTCCGGACACTTGAGTCTGGGACATTCTGTATATATATATATATAATATATATAACATAGGCCGTTAGAATCAAAAAGTTATAGGCTGAAGTACATAGTAGTGTTGTAATTATACGATATGTGTTTATTAAAATCCAAAACTACACAAATTTTAAGTCAATTATTTGGATTATTGAATAAATACTTAAAAAATTCAATTTTAAAATTATAGTAAGAGGGTGTTTCTCTGAAAGTTATTGGTATTCTATTTCATAAACATGCCCCTCTAACCATAAACGAACTTTGGAGCTTAGATGTTCTGTGCTTTCGTATTTTGAGGCTAAGTTCCTCTCACGGAGTCTGGCATGATGGGATGTTTTTTATCAACAAAAGTAAAATATTCACTTAAATACTGAGGAGCTTTATTTCTAGCTATTGAAAACAGTAAATTGCCCATAAAAATTGTCTTCTCTTAGCCACGGGCAAGAACCCAGATCTCTCCCGATGTAGAGTAATTTGTTCACTTTTTGGTAAATATTATATAAAACGGATACATGCATTTAATGCCCGTTCTAGAAATAGCCATTACATGCTCTTTCCAAGACAGAGTACGGTTGAGCAAGTATCCTAAATCCTTGAACGAATCTTGAAAAACAATAGTAATATTATCAACCCTCAAAGGAGGAAAGGTAGCGAGTGCGTCCCAGGAGGGATAAATCGAAGGCCCAATAATATCGTCAGTTTTAGCTAGATATAAAGCAAGGCCATTATTCTCAGCCCAAAGCACGACCCGATCTATTTCCTCTTGAATTTGACTGAGAGGTCTATTCAATTCTGCAGCAATTGCGGAAAGGTACAATTTGAAGTCATCAGCGTATTTAAGGTACTTACCAAATTTTAGATAACTTACAAGATCAGAGGTATACAAGTTCAAAAGCGTAGGTGCAAGTATGGACCCCTGCGGGACCTCACTCTTAACTTCCACCGATTCAGACATGTCAGCATTAATAGCACTAGTTTACAAAATTAAATTTTTTTTCTGCCCACCTCATCTTAATATGATTTTTGTATGTATTTTGGCCCACGAGTACTCAAATTGAAGGCAACTGAATCCTGTACAACTTTCTATTCTAAAGTTTTCAGATCGGCCCAGTAGTTCAGATGCTAGCGATTTTAATAAGTTGGAGAACTGATATTTTTTGGCAAAAATCGAGGTCGAAAATTCACATATCGTCCTGGGAAGAAGAGAAAACGCGAGATATACTCAAAAACGTCGGAACAACTCTGAAAATTGAAAAAAAATTTGGAACATTAATATCTCGAGAACGTTTCCATACACAAATTGTTGAGTGTGATTTTCGTGTTTAGTGTGCCAAAATACATGGCAAATAGTCTTTACACTTTGTGAACGATTACCTGAATAGGAGGCAAACCACTTTATTGCTGAATTGGAAATTTTAAATAAATTGAGTTTTTGTGAAAGTAAACTGTGGTTCACTGTTTCAAAAGCATTAGAACAGTCAAATAGTACCACAAGTGATTTTGAGGGACGCTGCGAGTGTACTGTGTTTGACTCTGAAGCCCGATTGCATATGGTCTAATAATTTGTTGGTATCTAGAAAATTTGCTAATTGTCTGTGCACAATTCTTTCAAGTGGCTTTGATAATGCATTAAGGATAGAAATTGTCCGGAAGTCTGTAGTAGAAGTAAGACTCGAGATTTTAGGTATCGGTCGAACTAGTGCCTTTTTCCATATATCTGGAAAAATACCACACTGTAGAGATGCATTATAAATCTCCAATAATATTGGGAAATAACTGGGAGGGCTAACCGGGTCATTTTTATCGAGATTCTATCTATACCGATCGCATTAGAATTAACTTCTGTTACTACTTTAAGGAAAGTCTCAGAATTCCTGTTTGGGTGGAATTAAACGCAAGCGCCTGAGAAGATGAAAAATGTTTTATTTTTTGTTTCTCTTTCTGATTGCGTTAAAGTTAAATTGGCTGTGAGAGTCCCTAATTTTCGTTTGAACAAGATTCGGAAGTTTGCGAAATTCCGCTTTTATACTACTATTCCTGGTTCCCCTTGCTAATCTACGTTTCGTGTCCCGTTTTCTTGTCAATTCTCTTATTTCTGTAGTTATTCGTGGGGTCGTTTCCCTTCGAGAACGTTGTACGTATAAAGGCGCGAATCCATTAAATGCATCAGTCAAAATGGTAATTAGACCGTTTATCTTTGTATTCGCGTCACGAACTGAGTATAAGATCGCCCAATCATATGACATTAAATGATCCTGAAACTCTTGTCCATTGATTAGTGTAAGATTTCGAGTGAGTGTAGGAGGATGTTTAGGCGGGAGATTACTGGACATTTGGTACTCAATCTTGATGAGGTCATGATTAGATAAGAACGGAATTGCATGCTGTGAATAGGATAGTACTTCGTCGAGGTCATCTACGATAATTATGTTTATGCGTGTACTAGTAAAATTAGAGTGATGAGTGGAATCATGTGGCACCATAGAGAGTTCCGCGGAGTAAATGATAGATGTTACTATTCGAATTTAAATTAGTGTGTGTTCTTTCCGTATGACCTAATAATCAATTTTAGTAAATACGTCAACGTAGCAAATATACCATACCATTGTATTTTGTTGAAGTTTCTCTGATGTAAAGGATGCATTCCTCCCCACCAGTCCAGTCAATAGTTTTTGTCGAAAAATCTCCCTTTTTCGTACGCTTCTCAATAAGACGAAAACAAGTGTCTTGCTGACTAAATTTCGCAATTATAATCGAGGTCGGGATTGACCAGAAGCATTAAATTCATACGGTCGTGTTCTGAAAATCGAAATAAGACCGTCTTTGGAGTAAGGAATCTCCAAAGTGGTCGCAATTTGATTCATGACAGCTGAATGATCCTCCCCCTGTTTGAAAGGCAAACCATGAACTTCTGAGACATTAGCTGGAGAAGCCTGCTCCCTTAAATTACATTTGCGCTCCAAGCGCGCCACCTAGGAAGTCAATTTATTTTCATTGGCTGAGAGTTTCCTTGTAACTTCCTGAAGCTCTTGAATTTCAGAGACATTGGTTTCAACAGTCCTCTCAACCGTAGTGATGCGACGAGAGTTTGGTATAATATTTTCCTTCATGCTACTGATTGAAGTATCTAATTTGCTCTGAAACTTCTCAAATAAACTTCTATGCTTAAGGGACGCCTCTTGAACTTCCGTTACTGATTTTATTATGGCCTCATTGACCCCGAGCTCCAGAGTTGCTGTGGATGTCCCTGGCCTGTTGACGTCATTGGCAGCAATCTCCGCTGTCTCAAATATAGACGAAGTTTTTCTTCCTCGTCGAGCGATTTCGTTCGACGCCAAAATTGAGCACGCACCTCAAAGCCACTTCTTAATTCCCCTTTTTCACCTTGTCACATTCCTTCAAGCATCCATTGTGCACTAAAATTATACATTTTCTGCATGATAATAGTCCAGGGACCCCGCTCGTAATCGCACCACTGCAGATGACACACGCCACCATGATAGTAGGCGTCAATTCAAAACTCACGCTGACAAAAAGTTCATATTTATATAGTGTTCATAGTGTATTTTACAGTACAAAAAAAGACATATAGTAATTACAAATGAGAGTTGGGCAAATGGAATATTCTAAATTTGGAACATCTAGAACTGATAATGTGCAGCAATATTGTGTAATGCACGAAAGTCAAGAAGGCTTTTTGAGCTATGAAAATGTCCTATTTCTAGGTTTTAGAAATAATCCTTGCTGGATTCAACAGGAATTAATAGCATTTATGCAATTTAAAATACTTTAGAGATAACAATCAATTATTATTACGTGGAACATTTGGAAAAACTCGGGAAGGATCGTTAAGTGCTACAGCTGGACGTTCTGAAAGAAATCAGAAGCAAATTTCACATACATTTCGGAAATGCTCGGAACGGAACCTCTTGCCGAAATCTTTCCGGCGCGGTCTTTCCGTGCCTTTCCGTTTGTTCCGCTGGGGAGGGTGGAGGGGATGAGAGTGTCAGCTGTAGTGTGACATCCATGTTAAAATTACATACACTTACTATAGAAAACGCGTAGTGGAGGGGGGATATTGTCTGAAAAAGCGCAACGTAAAACTTGAACGGCCCCTAAGTTAATAAAATGGAAGTGTCTATACATACCGTAAAAATCCGGCTATTCGTACTGAAATTTCAGTGCTAATAGCCCCTTTTCTAGCTCCCCCTATTCGTACCGAAAAAAATCCCGCTATTTGTACCGAAATTTCGGTACATGCAGCCACGACCGGATAAAATTCTGCGTCGGATAAGTCCAAGTTGAAGGCACAATGTCAATGTAATAAAGATATGTTGCTGGATTTACAGGAGATGTCATGAAAGTATTCTGATTCGAGAAAATAATCCTCCGGGTATATGTTTCTGAGGCATGTCAGTGCATCACATTTACAACGTATGTGAAGAGCTGTCTCCACGAAAATCACACTTTCGACAACAAGGGTTGTCTCCAATCCTCATGTTCGCCAAGTGCTTTCTCAGTCGGCAGTGTCCAGTAAGCAACCCTACTACGTCATTAATCTATCTTCTTTCCATGTTCAAGAGTTCATTAATCCTTTCAGTACATGTACCAGATATGACATTCTTAGAATGCACAACTTTTTTGGTACCCTTCTAATATCTCGCATGCTCCTTCGAGAACCATGTGCTATTGGTTCCTTTCGCCGATGCGTATAAGATGCCGCAGTAGGATATAAGGCTAATCAGGGGCAAGCTTTAATAGTTATTATTTTGGCCTTGAAAACTCTAGGAAATATGCCCAGTGCTTTTGTTATCTCAGCCCTGGGTTTCTTACCATGAATTCCAAGTCCTGTTCCCAAGGATTCAGTAGAGCTGTCTGTGTACCAAACGAGACCTCCAGGTGTAAATAATTCTTTCCTTCTCCCTTTATCATGCCATTCTTCCCTTTTAGGGAACATGATCTTGAAGGGTTTCATAAAGGATAATTTCCTCAACATAAGATCAGTTTGCATAGCAATCTTCCTTGCGACGGTGCAACGGTGGGATGTCCAGAATGATCTCAAGAGCTGCTGTTGATATTGTATTCGTAGCACCAGTGATCGCCAAACAGAAAACCCTTTGGCGGCCTTCCAATTGTTTAATAGTACTGATTAGTTCAGTCCTTAGCAACCAGATCGTTGATGGATATACTATTATGGGTCAGATTATAATTTATATAACCAGTAAGTAATCCTTTGTTTTAAGCTCCAGGTTTTCCAATTGCGCATCTACCGACCCAAAAAGCCATCTTAGTTTTTTTTTACCATTGCATCAACATCTCCATTCCTCAGATGGTGGTGGGTCCTTGGAGTCGAATGGTAGGTACACTAAGCAAATCACCATAGGTTGGCGCCTGCCTGCTGTATGGTGCTCGATGTGTATTACCACCAAGTCTCTAGAAAAGAACCTTATTAATCCAATAAATTTAATATCGCCTCTGACATAAAGTGCTGCCCTAGGTGTCTCTATGAAATTATCATAAATTCCTGATCCGCATTTGTTACTTAAGCCTCGGCCTTTCGCCTTGTAAGTCCAAGGTTCTTGTATTAAGGCAAAAGCCGGTGATTCTGCTGTCATACTTTTGCTTAATATAGAATACGCTCCTTTAGCATAGTAAAGGTTTTTTTGGTTAAAATCCAGACTGGAACATCTAGCGTTCGTGTTAACTTCCAGTTGTCTCCTTCACCTTTTCAGAAGACAAATCCGGAGCTCTGTCTACGAGTCTAACTTTGTTTTTTGAGAGTATCTTTATATTGATCCTCTTGAAACCATAGTTAGGCCTGCAGTTGATCTTCTGGAGACTCTCGACCACTCCTGGTTCAGCAGTTATTACAAGTTGGGTAGCTTGACTACTCGCCTTGACACCGATAACCTTCCATCCTCCCGTTTTCATGTTTTGGTTTTGGATTGCTATCTTTTTAAGCATTGTTGTTGGTTCGACAGATACAATAGGAATCGAAGCCAGCAGCCTTACTGGCTATGAGAGGTCTTTGTGCTGTCGATCACTTTGATCCAGCCCCCTGCAATGAAATTAAATTTTTCGGAACAGCTGTCATAACCTGATTTTCATCCAAAGGTCATACACCACATTCCACCCATTTTGGTTATTTTAGTGCATGCTTTTAAATTAATAAAATTTAAAATTTTCTACACTTTAATTTGTCATACAAAAAACCGATTGTCATTGCAAAAATATTAATCAAATTAATTTTTCACTAATCTTTCATATTTTTGCCATATAAACATAGACTGGAAAGTCTCCCAGCGCCATCTGCGCTCCACGCTTCACTTGATCGTACTAGTGAACTAACGCCGATGCAGGGGGCTGCTTTGATCTTAGCTCCCACAAAAGGTTGTAATCCGCCAACAGCTTCAATGAGCCAAGTTCGGGACACTTCGTTCGAACAGATGACGATAAAAGTATCATTTTTGAAGCGACAATCTTCAAATCTTGGGATGACTTCTCCAAGTTGCACCCCATCGATTTTCTTCTGTAATGCAGCTTTAATTGCCTTGGCCTGGTCGTGATCGAGTTTAGTTACTGGGAACCCCTCGGCGACTATGGCCACTTTTAGGTGAATTTGAAGAGCCTGGCTATAAGAGACTGTTGGACTTCTTAGCCGCATCTTCTTCTGTTGCCTGATTTCATTCGGTGTGCTGCTATCAGAATGGCCCCTCTTTAGAGTCCTCGTCTGGCTAGTTGTTGCGTCCGATTAATTTGACAACTGACGTTTCAACCTCTTCCTAGCAGCTCCCGATAATCTATCTCGTCGTGGTTTTTCCATTTGGTTTGACCCCCGGCATTAGTATTGCCAGGGTTACTCCCAGATAAGGCTGCTTCGGTAATTTCCATCTTCACATGGGAAGATGCTTTTTCCAGCGGGGTCGTTGCCGACTTCCCATGAATATTTAAAAAAAAATTTTTTTTAAAGAACTCATTGACATTTTCTCTTTAGCTTGAGCTTAGTAGACGCAACATTTGATTACTTATCTCGTTATTATGAGGAGAAAATTTTTATAGTAATACTATAAAAGATAGGGGATTTTGCAACAGTTAAAAATACAGGCGTGTAAATAATTTCTGCCGGTTGTGTACAAGATTTTTTCGGGAAATAATATTGCAAACAGTACAATGCTTGGAAATTGATTTGAGTTAGATTTGTTCGAAGTTCACACGTATAAATACATGTGTATTTTTTACTAGGGATAAGATTGCGGTAATCAAAGGAGTACATTGTAAAAGTGGTAAGCATGGAATTGAATGGAATTGCATGAACATGAAATCTTGCGTTTGTAATTGTACTACTTGTTATTATTTGGTAATTGTTTTTTGAAACATATCTAAATAATGTTCACTTGCAACATTTTTAAAATTTCAAAAAATATTATTTGTAGCATGAATTTGACATAAAACTGTTATATTGCATTTTTCGAGGCATTTTCCGGGCAAAATACTAATTCTATCACGTTGTTTATTATTATTATTATCGTTATTAAGATTTATTTTGGATAATAATTATGACAGTTTAATAGTTTTTGGCGTCAATGCTCTGAATATATCTTTGGATATAAAATAATCTCTCTTTTGTTTTTTGCTATGGCATTTACGCAAAACTTTTTGCAAATAGTTCTGTCATTTTCATGAAAGTAATCAATCAATCTTTCACTTGACCGATTACTGCTTCAGATAATTGAAATTAGTTTCTTAATTATTTTGAGTACTTGAGTACGTTTCCTCTTCAGGAATATCTCATAGTTACGTCGTTTGAAATAATTTTCGTTTTCTTTTTTGTTTTTCGCCTTTTATCAGTTTGCAATCGTTTTCATTTTCTGGTTCTTTATTCTTTTTCATCAGTGGTTTGTATAACTTTCTGCCAACGAATTGTTTATTCGTCTCGCTTTTTTCAACATTCATTCATGTTGTTTATTATTATTATCGTTATCAATATATATCTTTGGATATAAAATAATCTTTCTTTTGTTTTTTGCCATAGCATTCACGCAAAAATTTCTGCGTGAATTAGTAGATTTATTCAGAAATTCTACCAGTATTGCGGAATAGAATTCCTTATTTTTTCAATTTTTCTTAATACAGGATTAAGCTTTTGTACAGTAGAACCATTTCGCAATGGCGTTCAGGAACCGTTTGTCCTGTTATGTTTGCGAAAGAATTTTTGCTCCACAACAAATGGCTCGAATGGATAGGGATGCACATGCTGCTGTCTACGAATTTGCAATTCGTCGAATAGACGCATTCAACTTACCAGCACTTATCGTAACCTGTGCAAACAAGACTATGCATTAATTGCAATCATTCGATCCTTGATGAAATCTTGTTAATGGAGCGTGATCCCTCTTGCCTAAGATTAAACGTATTGACACAAACTGCGAATCATAGTTGCGTGATCTGTAATGGTGTACGTGATATACACAGTCTTTCAGTTGAATGCAGAGTCAACGTTTTTGCATCAATGAATATTTATATTGCAGAAGATGCGAGATCTTGCCAACATCACTTAGACGATCGAGGCTTTATTTTGTCGCCGTTGTTGCCTGACTTACGCTTCATTAACAGGCGCTACATTATAAACGGCCAGCAACTTCATCTTTTTTTGCAGGGAGTTCGCAGCGTGGCAATGAATTCAACGAGATTTGATGAAGAACAAAGTTTAACAGATGAAGAATTTCACTCCATTTCTCCTATCACAAAGAAACAGTTTCTTGAACTTTTAACTTTTTACGATCCAGTACCCTGTCATAGGTACGTAACAAAAAAGGACCTTCTAATGATCTTGTGCAAGCTGCGACAAGGAGTTACCAATGATTTCTTAAAGTTGATGTTTCAGTATTCAAGCCGACAAGCTGCAAGTCTTGCTGTCCCCACTGTAAGACAGTCCTTGATGCTACGATTCGTACCTGGCAATATTGGCTTTGATTCGGTTACGCCAGACAAATAAATCGAACGACATGTGACCGAGTTTGCAAATGAGCTGTACAATCCGAATCCAAATATTCCAAGAGTGATCGTGTACATTGGCGGTACCTACAGTTACATCGAAAAGAGTAGCAACTTCCGCACTTTGTGACAGTCATATTGTGTGCATAAAAAACGCCACTTAGTGAAACCAGCACTGATAGGCTCACCAAATGGATATATACTCGACATTCATGGACCATATTCCTCTGGCAGCAGGAACAACGATGCTGCTATGCGTCGAAATGAGTTTGAAAGAAACGAAGATAGGATGAGAGAGTGGTTCCCTGAAGGATCGATTATTGTGGTTGACAGAAGCTATCGAGATGCCACAGAGCTGTTTCGAAACCCAGGTATTTACTGGAAAGTTCCCGCGCTACTTCAACAAGGGCAACGTCAACTGCTTCCTGAAGAAGCAAATGAATCGAGATTGGTGACAAAAACATGATAGATTGTTGAGGCTAGGAATGGTCACATTAATTCCATTTTCAAGTTCTTCGCTCAAGTCATACGCTTTCCGCATCTTCACAATCTCGGCGATTTTTACCGAATTGCTGGTGCCATAATAAACAGGTACCATGTAACAATTGAGATGCAAGTTGCAAATGCAGGAGAACGTTGTTCAAGCGCTTGTAGAAGAGGAAAACCTGCAAGCCAGAAATGCTCAGAGGTGGATACGCTTGAGCTCTCAGAATGTGCAAGACTTTACACGTTTACCGCTGGAATTTTTGAGAGACTTGACTGTTGGAGGTCAACTGTCAACTGTCAGGTCAACTTAGCTCCAGGATACATCCAAGATAAGCTGCAGAGAGAGGAGCAGGAAGAGCTTCAATTAGAAGTCTTGCGTCATGCGCAGATGATCCCAGAGCCAGGATTGATAAGATTGAGAGTCTTTTCACGATTCCGTAATGCGACTAAACATCAACTTTGGATTGCGTATGTGCCTATTGAAGACATTGAACATTACGCTCAAGATATAAATGACCCTGATCCTATCCAAGGCATTGTACGTGCCAATCTGGCGCACGAACCCTTGGCTCATGTGCACATTTTGTTACCATATTATGGTACATTGGCTATGCTCGATACGAAAATAATGTTCCTTATCCTTTGGCATCGCTTCACAATGTGATCATGGAAGCTGCTCACAGACCAGAACAACAAAAGCCAAACTAAACTGACCTTTTTGAGCTTCACTATTTCGAATTAGATTTTCCTGTAAGCTGTTTGAGAATGCAAAAGTAACAATATTTGGTGCTTCACCAGAGGTTATCTAGCCATTTCTAGAGCTCCTGAAATAATATTATTGATCAGAAGGTTCGAAACTACAAAATGTCAGTCGGACAGCCTACTGGGCAAGATCTGTGACTGTTGCGCCGAATAGTTACCACTTCTCTTCCTTGAGACCCCGATATTATTCGTTGGCAGGTCCAAAACTACAAAATGTCAGTCGGACAGCCTAGTGGGGATGACTTGTGAGCTTTGCGCTGAACAGTTACCACTTCTCATTTTATCTTTTTTAATACCATGCAAAAAGGAACGTTGGTGCTGCAGTGACGGCTATCGTTTCATTTTCTTACCTTCGGACCTCGATATTATTCAACAGCAGGTCCGAAACTACAAAATGTCAGTCGGACAGCCTAGTGAACTGTTCCTATGAGCGTTGCGCCAAAAACTTATTGAGGATCGGTGGCAATTCCCTTTACAGCATGAAAATCTAGCTTTTATCCGTTTTTCCCGAAAAACTGTCCATTTTATCACTCTTTAACATGGATTTTCGTGATCAGGAGACCAATATTCATTTATTTATTTATTTCTTATGTTGTAGATCATGAAATCCCTGATAAAAAGTTGTTATGCCAAAAAGTAAAAAGATGGACATTTTTTCGTTCGTATCGCATCAAAGGTCGCTTTTCGTGCACGCTAGAGTAGACATACCGACACTCGAAGACTACTTGGCTTCACGCTCAGGGATCATGCCCAACTCTGTGCCTCTTTGATATTTTGTAGTTTAGGACCCTCTGATCGATAACTTACATGTCTAAACCATGTACATGTGCCAAACAGTCCTCTAGTGTCGGCATATCTATGTAAGCATACATGAAAATCGCCATTGGACGTAGCACCAAAGAAAAAGTATCCTTCGCTCCACCTTCAGGCACGTATATTATCGATTAGGGGGTCCTAAACTACAAAAAATGAATGAGACACAGAGTTGGGAATGATCCCTGAGCGCGGCGCCAAACAGTCCTCGAGTGTCGGCATGTCTTCTTTAGAATGCACGAAAAGCAATTTTGGGCGCAGCACCAACGAAAAATTATTCTTGTCTTGGTATTCAGACATGTACATCATCGATTAGAGGATCCTCAACTACAAAATATCAAAGATGCACAGAGTTGGGCATGATCCCTGAGAGTAGCGCCAAACCGTTCATGAGTTTCGGTATGTCTCCTTTAGCATGCACGAAAAGCGACTTTGACGCAACACCAACGAAAAAGTATTCTTCTCTCGACCTTCAGACACATATATTATTGATCAGGGTGTTCTAAAGTACAAAATATCAATGAGGCCTCAAGTTGGGCATGATCCCTGAGCGTGGCGTCAAACCGTCCGCGAGTGTCGGTATGTCTACTCTAGCGTGCACAAAAAGCGACCTTTGATGCGATACGAACGAAAAACTGTCAATTTTTTTACTTTTTGGCATAGGACGAGACCTTTTTTCAATGCATTGTGCGCGGGGTCCTTTCTAATTTCTCCAAAAATATCAAGATTTTTTCCAAATTCTTTCTTTATTTTTATTTCGATTTTAGTTTCATTATTTTTAAACTAGAATCAATTTTCTTTTTATTATCTTTCATAATAGATTATATATATTATATAATAAATATATCCGATCACTGGCACATATAAAAAATCATTTTGTATATAATATCAAACGTACGCACCAATATATTTACACATAAATAGCAATGAATATCGAAAATGATCAAAATCAAATCGAATACACATCAAGCAAAAATAGCAAATAGCAAATGGCAAGGCATGTGGATTCAATAGCATCCACAAAGATTAAAAGAAAAGTTTAAAAGTCTTGAGTAGTCCTGTAGGTTTGAGTTGAATTTAATTTGGGCCCTCCTTCTCGGCAGGTTTTATGGTTTTTCAAAAGAACAAGTGTGGGATCTTAGGTTGGGCGCCAGGTATGACGGCAATGTCTACCAAGGAGGGAAAACGGAAAGTGGAGAGCCGAGATAGGTGCAAGACAATAAGAAAGATCATCGGATGGAATAGAAACAGTTTATTGCCACTGACAGCTGCGATGAAGATTGCCAGGTCGTGGTAAGGCACTGGCGATCGGGTTACCCTCGTCAGAGCGAAGAAGCGTAGAGCGATAAGAGGTGTGAAGTTCCGTGGATGCGGAGGTGGTCCGGAGAAGGACCTTCAAGAGGTTGAGGATCTTCCTTCGGGATCGACTCCAGGGCGGGAAAGCTAGAGCACACACTAGCACTAGCTGGAAACGGTTAACGACCGAACGAACGAGCAGAGACTGGCTACGGGGTGTGCTGTCGCTCAGGGCTTCGGGTCCCCGCGGGGGTCCGGCAACCCTTTTGTGCAGGGCCGTACCGAGTTACATTTAATGGTAACAATTCTGTTACAATATATATATATATATATATATATATATATATATATATATATATATACTCGGGTTGCGGATAGAGGGTCCCTGTACCAAGGGTTTCTGCTGAATATGGTTACAATGATTAATAAGCAGTCGCGGACAATTGTCCAGGGATGGTCCAGAAGGAATAACCCCTAAGTAAAGGCGTATCAACCGTGCCGAAAGCTGAATGGCACCTGGATATGGTGTCTTAAACGGTGACTATGGAATACCGGGCGACCTCTCAGAGTACCAGCCTAATAATTGCACGCGGGGCTTTACAAGGATGGACGAACCCTTTCCCTAGCTGCTCGTGGGAACAACAATGAAACCAACAAAACACCAAAATGTTGTACATGCGGTTCAAAACGATCGAACGCGTAGAGCACCCGACAGTGGGTCGGCAAACGATGCCGATCATCCTAGAGTTCGGGGTGCTGAAAATAATTTAGATGGAAACACGACGACGAACCGGCGAAACGCCCACATTGAGTGGACGGATCAACTCAGGGATGACGTGCTAGACTGCTACGATGCCAGCATTATCCCTGGTCGCGGAGGCTTTATGGCGCTTATGCACACTTTGTGGTGCCAGAAACACCCAGAGCTTCAGCACGTTTCGTATTAGTCTTTGCGAAATCAAGCCGCCAACCTCCGGAAAAATGGATATGTTCGCGGAGCGCTTCCCCAACCGCTGCTTGATCAAGCTGCAGACGAAGACTAAACTTCAAAACCAACATTAAAACCAACCGCAGAAAGCAGGCACCTTCTGAGAGATTATCGCAATTTCAGTACAAGGAGGAGGAAGTTTATGGTGCTGCGAGAGCTTTAACTGATTCAAATCGAAGGCTAAAAACGACGATGGATCAAAAGACCAAAAGACGGAAAGGGTTCGAAAGTTCGCCCAAGAACTAAGGATCTTGAATCAAACACTAAACAAGTCAAAGCTGCTGACAATCAAGCAGCATATTGTTGACAAAATACGGCTGTTATCTGACGCAAGGAGGAGAATACAGACGAAGGAGAGATGGATCAGGGAGAATCAACCGTTTCTCGCTGACCCATCGCGCCTCTTCAGTGATCTCCCTGTTTCTGTAAAAAATCCACCCAAGCCCAAGGAGGGAAGGACTTTTTGGAGAGAGGTGTACAAGATCCCGAAAACACTAAAGTTGAAAGAAGATACTGCCAATATCATCCGCTTCAAGGAGTTTTCCGACAACCTCATAAAATCTGAGGAGGAATGTCCAACAATCACTGCCGAAGAGGTGAAAAAAGCACTTACAGGCACGAAGAACTTTTCCGCTGCTGGACCAGATTGTATCAAGAACTTCTGGTGGAAGAAGTTTACTTTTACACACCAACATTTGGCCCGCATATTCACCTCATATATAAAGTCGGAGACGCCCATTCCGCAGTGGCTGGTGTTAGGACGCACTATACTCCTGCCGAAAAAAGGCAACTTGTCCAATCCAGAGAATTACAGGCCAATAACTTGTTTGAACACACTGTATAAAATCTTTACAGCTGTCCTAAACAACAGGATTGTTCGACGAACTGAGCCTGTATGGCGAGAGATGTGCGAACAACGTGGCTCGAAAAAAGGTGTAGCAGGCTGTCGAGAGAACCTGCTAATTGACAGGTGTGTCTGTAAAGACGCTGCAGCCCATCAGCGCGTCCTGTCAATGGCGTGGCTTGACTACCGGAAAGCTTTCGATTCAACCTCTCATAGACTTATCATCTGTCTGTTGGAAAGCTTGAAGGTACATCCACACATAGTGGGATGCATAGAGAGATTGATGCCTCTTTGGAAAACTAGATTTACTCTCTCATCTAGAAATTATCGTCTGACAACAAACAACGTCACCTTCCAGAGGGGGGTCTTTCAAGGTGATACCATGAGCCGTTTGCTTTTTTGCATCACACTTCTGTCTCTATCTTTCGCACTACGAAATTCTCCTGGATACCTCTGTGGCGACACTAATCAGCGCGAGCATAAGGTCACTCATGTATTTTATAAGGATGACCTGAAGATCTATGCCTCTGGTAAAAGCAAACTTCAAGCTGCTATAAATATTGTCAAGAACTACACAGGAGAGATTGGGATGGACTTTGGCTTGGACAAGTGTGCCAAAATTCATTTGAAGAAAGGAAAGATTACTGGCATTCCCAAGGACCCTGACCTTGTGGATATAAGATCAGCGAAGGAGTCTCTCCGAAGCAGATACAAGCATCTCCTCCGACAAATTTGGTCTTCCAATCTGCCGACGTTGAACAAGGTATCTGCAACTAACATGCTTGCCGTCCCGGTTCTACTCTACTCGTTTGGGGTGGTTCAATGGACGAAGAACGAGCTTAATGTCCTTGATATCACCACACGTAAGAACATGCATATGCATAAAAGCTTGCATATCAATTCGTCATTTCCGCGATTATACATTTGACGGCGTCAAGGCGGACGCGGACTTCTGAATCTTCAGTGTCTTAATAACCGAATTGTTCTAAGTACAGCTTACATCGTTGCGAATGGCAGAGATCCTCTTCTCAAAATGGTCAGGTACCACGAGATGATTGGCGAAGGAGCGTTCCTTTACAAAGCCGCGGAGCAAGCGGCCGAGACCCTCGGCCTGAATTTTAACATCAGAAGTGAGGAAAGTGCATTACTCCATCTAGATGCTTCACTTCTAAAAGCCGAAGTGAAGAAAGCAGAGGTTGAAAATTTTCACCAACAGCTACTCGACAACAAAATGCACGGAAACTTTCAAAAAAATGTAGAAAAACAGTCCTTGTCGAAGGAGCAAACTTTTGTTTTCCTCAGATCATCAGGGCTTAATTCAGGTACAGAGGGTTTTATTTTCGGATGCCAGGACGGTATCATTTCCACTTTAGCATGCCGTGACGGCATTTTATGTCAAGAAGTACCCAGTGATAGGTGCAGAGCGTGTCATGCACACGCTGAGTACCTAGAACGCATACTATCGCGGTGTCCGACCCACGCAGGAACAATGTATATCTATAGACATAATGCGGCCCTAAGAGTGCTTTATTACCATCTTTGTCGCTTTTACTGTATTGGTCGCGACCCTGCCCTGCCGAACGCGCCAAGGGAGATAGAGTCAATTTTTCAAAACGAGAAGTGCAACATTTTCTGGAACTACGATTTTCGGACAGCATTCTCCGTTGCACACTCGAGGCCTGACATCGTTCTCCAAGACTTCGAGAAACGAACTATATTCGTGATTGAATTCTCGGCTCCGTCCGAATGCAACATCACTGCCAAGGAGAAAGAAAAGGAGGAGAGGTATCAAGACCTTAAAAAAGAGCTGCAACGAGTGTACCCAAAATATTCGGTACAAGTAATTGTCCTTGTGATAGGTGCTCTCGGAGGTGCGAAACTATCACTGGTTCGTAACCTTAAGGGGGGATCCTGTTTTAGGAGGCCTAAAAAAAGCGTTTTTGTGCGAGCTTTTCAGAATATTTTAATATATATTTGAACATTATAAAAAAAAATTTTCAGAGAAAAATATCGGGGGGATTTCAAAAAAATAGGCGGGATTTAAAAGAACGACGGGATTTAAAAAAATATCGGCGGGCAAGATGGAACTCGTAATTTTCGTCTGAAACAAAAAAACCAAAAAAAATTTAATTCTCATATATTTTTCTTCTAGGTGAACTAAGAAAACCCCGAAAAATTGTGAAATTGAAAATTTTGCTCAAGTTTGAAGAAAATTTGCCTTTTGCAACAACAAAAAAATCATTTCAACTTATGAATCTTTTTAGTTCAAATAGGAGAGAATGCAAAACTGAAGCTAACAAGCCTCGGTTCGTTTTGATTGGTCTTCTTGTTTTCTTGCAATCACGCTCGCCAGTTTAGAAAAATCGTAAAAACGAAAACTCGAGAAAACGCGCTTCAAAGTTTACGATAAGAAAAAATGTTAATTTTCGATTACATACAGTAATAATACGTTAATAAGCTCTTCCTTCTCCATAAAGTAAACGGCACTTCTACGAATTAAAAATATTGTTTCGAAAGACCGTTGAACCTTTTCAGGTACACAGTTCGGAGTTATTAGACCGAGGGGTGGAGCGCGCTTCATCTGCCCGAGCGCTCGTATACATGCTCGACACCCCACCACGCTTAGTGCTGTATCTTTAAAAATACTGCGAGTCAGCCTCTATAACTTTAGATACATATTCTTAGATATATTAGGAATAGATTTAAGCAATAAAAAAAAATCGATTTTTTGAGCCTTCTAAAGCAGGATCCTCCCTTAAAGCCATACCCGCGTGCTAAAAATATGCCAAAGCACTTGCGAGATGGATGCAGAAAGCTGTCATCCTTGGGTCGCTTCGTGTCCTCAAGACACACGAGGGTTTCACCGGCCTGTCGTTGTGATTTCATCGTGCCCTGTGACCACCCGTCTCACGGTTGTGAGACGTGGCCGTAAGTGTGATTTACCACGGTTCTGCTGGGAGCCGGTGTCATTTTTAGTTGGCATTTGTTCAGATATATATATATATATATATATATATATATATATGCATCGAGAATAGCAATCGTCAGCACCACTTCCCCTCTAGCGCCAAGTTCACGACGTTCGAGGTGTACAAAAAAGCGGAATATTAACTCGCTCGACAAGTTCAAACTTTTACTAATTGATTAAGAAAATTAGTAAAATGAAATGGACTTTAGCAATTTGTATCCAACTGTGCACAAAGTGGTTTATGATGTTGATTATGATGTTCGAACATCCCCAGGAAACCACCTCAACGGATACATATGTCTGAATTTGCCTCTAGGTGTATTAGAGATATTTTTACATCACATACTTACGAAAATTAAAAATGGCCATAATGGTCAAAGTCCTGATGATTTTCCATGAACTTAATAACATGAGATATGATATTCCAACACATCCTCCTCCCCATCCCTCAAAAAACACTCCTGCATCAGTGAGGCCAATCTAAATTTTCCTAGAAAAATGCTAGGATTTCTTGCCATATTTTACACAATCATGAAATTGATTAGCCCCACTGATTTCTTAAATATCTCAGTTAGCCAGGGGCTGATGTTCTCACACCCCCAGGAAACCGCCCCTAACGGGATACATGCCGGCAATTGCCTCCAGGTGAATGATGGATATTTTTAAGTCACATTCTTATGGTAATCTGAAAATTTCTATAATGCTCAAAGTCCTTAGGAATGAGGTAATAGATCTCCTGTCGATGGGAGACAAAATCAGTATGGCCGTAATACGCGTGGATTGATTTGAACGATTTGAACGTAAACGTAAAGGTATATATATATATATAAATAAATGAATAAATGAAGAAAAAAGTGTTCATGTAATTATAATCTCTTAGAAATGTCTAAATACGCTGGCTTAAAGGTTACAGAGGTAAAAGAGCTTTTGAAAAAAATAAATGCAAAGATTAGTGGCAGAAAAGAAGATCTGATTCAACGGTATAACCTATAAATTGTTTTTAAATATTCATAAACTTATAAATGAACTGTTTCTTTAGACTGGAAGACTACGACAACAATTTTAACGTTTCTTTTGAAGAAAATAATGTAGAAGAAGAGCAAGTTCTGTTAAGTATGCCACCCCAAGAAACTTTTAAAGATTTCCATAGTGAGAGTTCTTTACCTCCTATTACTAGAAAACACATAGAAATTTATTCGGAGAGGTAAGTTTTCTTGTTAAAATCTTCTTTTAACAGTTTTACTTATAAGTGCGCCTATAAAGGCAGCGTAAAGCAAATTTCAATTATTAAATATTAAAGTTCTTTGATGCTATATCATAATAGTGTGGAGCAGTAGAGGTGTGGGGGTGGAAGGAAAGTGAAGAGGTAAATAGGACACAGGAGAGGTATGTAAAGTGGACACTGGTGTTGGCAAGGAACACGCCTAATTATATTGTCAGGAGGGAGACGGGAAGAACGAGTGTAGGGTTTCTAGCGGGGAGTCGGGCGTGTAAATATGAGGAGAAATTTTTGGAAGAGGGGGGAAGTAAGCTGGTTAGGGAGTGTTGGTGGGAGAAGGTGAACAGGAGAGGGGGTGGGAAGATGGAGGTTGAAAGGGAAAGGTATTTTATAACGAATTGACTGCAGATGGATGACGTGAGAAGGATGCACGAGAAAGGAAGGAAGGTATATGAGTTGGTTAAGAAAAACGGCATGGAGAAAGAGAAGACAGCAGGGGAAGAGAGAATAAGAGAATCAAGGTTTAACGGGAACTATGTGTGGATTATGCCAAGGGCGAGAGCGCAATATTTATGTGAAAGGAAGAAAGAATATATGAAAGGAAGTCAGGAGCTTATAGCCAGGATGAGATGTGGTTGCATGGAGGGTTTTAATAGGTACTGGCTCTCTAGGGAGAAGAGGATGTGTGAACTGTGTGGGAAGGGGGATGCAAGAGCGGAGCACTGGCTGGAGGAGTGCGTAGAGGTGGAAAGGAGTGGGATAAGCATGGAGGTATTGATGCATGAAAGGGGGGACAAAAGGGCAGTAGCATGGGTGAAGGGAGTGTTTGGTAAGATGGAAAAGAAGAGAAGGAAGGAGGAAGAGGAATGGAGAAGGAAAGATTGTAAATAGGAGAGGAAGTAGATATAAGTAATCTCTAAATATTGTTAATAGTAGATAAGTATTAGGTATTAGCCGCGGAAGCAGAGTTTGGCAATGAGAGGTAATGCGAAAAGTGGGGACATGCGAGCGAGGCGAAGCGAGGAAGACAAGGCGATAAGAGCGTGCGGTCTTGGATATGAGGTATGGATGGATGTTAGTTTTATAAGGGTTAGTTTTAAGAAAATTCTGTAAAAAATGGAAGCGTAAGCCAGTCAATTTTTTAAGGCCAGCAGGCTGAAAAATAAACGTTTATCTATCTAATAGTATGCAGTAGTGAGATCTTTTATAAATGTTTTATTATTTATACTAGAAAATGCGTTGTTAGGAAAACTATATAATTATATTCTATGCATAAGAAATAGTCTGTTTATTTTACATTAAAATTTCATTTCGAGAAGGAAATATTAATTTAAATGTATTGTTCTTATATTACTAATTACTTGTCATAGTTAACTTTCTAATTGACTAAAAATGTTAATTTAGAGTGATCACTTAATTCCCTGAAAATGATGCATGGGAGCGTGCAAAATTGTTTATTCTCCTGAAAACTTTAAAAAATTCTTTTAAAGCTTCTAAAATTTTTGTTTGGAATCTTTAAAAATCTTTACTTTGGTTAAATTTGAAAAAATATTTTCCAATTTAAAATCATTTTTAAATCTTCTAAAATCTTCTTAATATTTCTTGAATTTACTCGAATTTTTTTATAACTTTTTTAATCTTGCCAAATTGAAACATTTTACTTTAAACTCTTTTACAATCTTTCTCGAAATTGTAGGAAATTATTTAAAATGTATTAACATATTTTTCAATTTTCTCTCAAAATTCATTTATCAAAATAAATAATCATTAAAAATTTTCCCATGAATCTTAAGAGAATTACTTTTTTAATCTTTTCAGAACTTCTAAACCGTCTAATCTTTTAAAATTTATTGAATTAAAACAAATAATTTTCTAAATTCTGAGACTAAAAAAATGCTTTAGAATCTTTCTGATTCTTCATTGACAATTTTGGATATCTTTTGAAATGTTTTGAATTATTTTTAAATATTCTCTTAAAATTAATGTTTCAAAATAAAAATCATTTTAATTTTGCCGAGGAATCTAATGAAAATATTTTTATTTTCTTAAAATCTTTCAAAAACTTTGAAAAACTTATTGTTTTCCAAATTTAAATTTTTTCGATTTTAGAAATCTTTACAAGTCTTCATTATTCTTAAATCGTTTAAAAACTTCTAAGTATCTCTTAAACGTACTCGAATTTTTTCTAGAATTTTGTAATATTACGCAATTGCAAAATTTGGCTTTAAAATCTTTTATATTCTTTTTCAAAATTTTAGGAAATGATAAAAAATTTTAGAAATCTTTTTTAATTTATCTTAGAATTAATTTTTTTTAAATCATTTGAAATTTTCTTACAACTCTCAAAAACATTTGTTTAGGAATCTTAAGAATTTTGTTTGATTCTCGTGACCCCCTTCCAAATTCAGTTTACCTGAAGTTTCTTTAAAACCTGTAAAAATAAAAAAATTATCTTTAAATCTTCCAGATTCTTTCTCGACACATTTGGAAATCTTCAAAACTAAAATTATTCTTTTAAAAGAAGACCTGAACCATTAAAAATTGTCCTAGAAATCTGAACAAAATGTAGTATCCTCGAATATTTCAAAATTATTGAAAAGCTTCTAAATTTATTTTTCGAATTTTTTGAAATAATTTTTTGCCTATAATTACATTTTTCTTATCTCTTTGAAAATGTGAAAAAATTGATAACTTATAGTGTGGTAGCCAAACGTTAAGAACAGAATTATTTCTTAATATCAAAAAATCATTTACATTAAAAATTTTCTCTTGTATCAATCATGTTTAGAAGCATTCAGATATCAATTTTATGATGAAGTAAAATTACCTATGTGGAAATTTTGATTTACAAAACTGATGGTGCAGAAAATTGTTAAATATTTATTAACAGATAAAAAAATTGAAAAAAGCTACTAAGTCATATTCAAGCAGTGTCACAACCAATCAGGTTTTCGACCACAATATGTCTGATATTTTCGAGATGTTTGGTGATATCACTGTTCTAGATAGGAAATGCAATTCAAAATGTTACGAAATCATGTCAAAAGCACACCTTCTTCCCCGCATAACAGACCGTAACGAAACAGGAACCCCCTCCCCCTTTTTAACGTTACGTAATATGTGAAAGCACCCTATATTGAGTTTACGTTGAATTATCACAATTTGATATATGTACGTTGTAGAAATAAATCAAATTTTAAACTTTTAAAAATGAATGCAATTTTTTCAAGGCTTTTATAATTATATAATATTCTAAATCAAACTATGTTCAGATAAATTAAAATTAGAATTGCAAACACATTTGTCTAATTTCTCCCTTTTTTCTTGCTCTTCCTCGCAAAATTCAAAATTATAGTCGTGGCAGGTTTGAAAAAAAAAATTATTTCAAATTTCAGCCTTCGAATTTGAAATCAATCACTTACAATTGTTTAACTTTTGAGACATTCAAATATAAATTGTACGATTTTTAATGATTTAGAATGAATTAAAAAATTTTCAATTCAAAACACTATTAATGATAATAAATGTCTGATTTACAAAGTTTCCATCACACACTATTCAGTTTGGAGCGTAACAATTTAAATTATTAAAATTTTTTAATTAAATTAAACTTCAAATGGCAAATCAATCTTGGAAGCTAGAATTTAAAAAATAATTCAATTTTCTAATGATAAAGTCTTGAATGATCAAATGTTAAGAAGATGCTTAAAAATGTATAAATAAAAATGTCAATACAATTTTAAGTGACATTTAAATTGATTGAAGTATTCAATATTTGCAAAAACAAATAAATTTATTATCATTTCAGGGATTTTCTCGGTTTAGTGGTCAGCTACCAGAAATTAGGCTAGATTCGTTTTTATTGATATTTATAAAATTGTATGTAGGTTTAACGCAAAGTCAACGAGTGGTCTTCGAATGTATTCTGATGGATATTTAGTGTTTGGTCGTTATAGAAAGTCAACAGATGGTACTTTTATAAAATATATTCAAATTTTTTTTTTTTTTTTGAGTAAAATTAAAACAAATTTTATTTTCTATCAAATCTTAGCAGATCAATTTTGCTACTTAAGTTGGCAGTGCTCTGCAGAGATGTAGAAACACGTGAAATAACAAGTGCAAGAAAAATTAGCATCTGACGGAGAAGTGCTAGAAGCTCGATGTGAATGTGTGGCTCGCAATTTTTTAGAAGCAAATTGTAAGCATGTTGTAGTTCTGCTTTTGGCAGCAGAATCAGCTGCTAATAAATAAGTAGTCATTTTAGAAGCAGCTTGCACAGAAAGGCTACAAACATGCCATCATCCTAAAAAGAAACATTCAGGATCTCCTATAAAAGCTGAGAATATGGGCAGAAACCATTCAACTAATAATGTTCAAGGAATGGAAAAGTCTGATTGTGGCGATGATGATAAGTACCAAGCGGACAAACGTTTTAGAAATATTATTCTGAATTGTGCACATAATTCTAGAATGGCATTCAAACAATTGTTTCCACCTGCTAATCCTTATGCCATTGAATGGGATCACCAATACGGAAAGGAAAGTTATCAAGACAGACTATTAAATTCCTTGAAACTTCAAAATATAAGTGAAGCAGAAATTGAAAAAATTGAGAATCAAACGATCGGTCAGCATAAGTCTTCAATTTGGCAAGAAGAGAGAAAAAAGAGAATTTCATCTAGTAGATTTCATTCTTGCTGCAATTTCCAAAGTAAAAATGCTGCTCGAAATTTAGCTAAAAGTATAATTCATCCCTTAAAATTCTCTTCTAGATCTACTAATCATGGAATTGTACATGAAACTACAGCAGTGAGGAAATTCATGGAATTGTTCTGTGGAGCACGAGAAGCAAAAGAGACTGGTTTAATAATTATGAAGTCCCATCTTTTTCTGGCAGCAAGCCCAGATCGATTACTGACAGAAGCAACTGTTATATAAGTAAAATGCCCTTATACAGCAAGATTCCAAAAAATCTCTCCTACCACTGTGTCCTACTTAATGGAGGGAGATGATGGGAAGCTAAAACTGAAAAAGAATCATCCATACTATTCGAAGGTTCAAGGGCAGATGATGGTTTCTGGATGAGGGATCTGCGACTTTTTGGTATACACCTACAAGGGCTTGGAGAACATTTGGGTACTACGAGATGAAGAATTTATAAACGACATCTTGACAAAATTATGTTGTTTTTATGAAAATTATTTTAAGCCAGCTCTTTTTGAAGAATTCTTCTACAGGGGATACGATCAATACAATTTTTGTCCACGTGAAAGATTTTAAGACTTCAAACCCTGGTAAAAATTTCTAAAAGTTTTGTGTATGATTTTTTTTAGAATCTTTCCGAGATTAGCATCTGAAGTTTTCCGTTTGTACAAAAAATGTTCACTAATTTGAACCGAAAAATTCAAGTTAGTGCAGATTTCATGTAAATCGATTATAAATAGAATTAACAGAATTGGTGCTTATAATTTTATATTGATTTTCTATTAGAAATTTTCGGAAAGAACCGGATACAAAATTTCGGAAAGAAATCGAAACGATTGGATAGCTTGGGAAAGAACTTTCTTCCAGGGAAGCAATTAAATTTTTTCCATTTCAACAGCCTTAAAATGCTTCAAAAATACAATTAAAGCGGAGTCAAAATTTGGTCAGAAATGTGTACAATATCGGCCAGAATTGTCAGTTCACTAAAAAAAATCGTAGTAAAAAAATTCTTCTCTTTTTTCGTGGTTATTTCAACAATGCATTAAGCAAGGAAGATTAAACAAAAACCTTTAGCAAGCTTATTAAATTCCGCTTCGATTGAACACTAGTTGGAGTATTTTAGATAAACAGGGACCGTAATAGCATGTGAGAAAGATCGAGCTATTTGCCGTTTTTGACCCATGTTCGATTTTCAACTTCCACGTTCTGTATGCTTCAGGGAAGTAAATGGAAAAAATCGAAACTTCTCTTAATTAAAGTTTAAAATCCCCTTTTTGAAATGAGACCAATAACATAATAGAATATGAACTTGTTCTCAAATTGTGATAAAAAATGTGGAAGCGTGCCCAATACGAGAGTCGGTGGGTCGACCCGTGACCGCAGTCTTTCGTCTGTTGTTTCCCATGCGTTAACAAAAGATGGAAATTTAACTGCCACTCGACGAAGCGATTTTCGTCTTTGTTAAGGATTAACAGGATCCGTAGGTCGAATAAATAAAACAAATTATTTATACATCAAAATGAACGTCCGTATTGAACGTGGTTGATAATAAAAAAACTGAGTGTTGTTAAACATATAAGAATCGTGGAACAAGTTCGTTACGTGGCGACACCTATATTATAAAATAGGGCGCAAATTGTAATCTCCAACACTCTCCCTCAATTTGTGCCCGGTACATTTTTAATTGGAATAAGGCCGAGGCCTTTGGTACAAAAAATGTGTTTGAGTCCTGGCAATGGTTTCGTGAGAACGTCGGTGATCATGTTCTCGTTCGACATATATGACAGCTTTATTGGTCGACTATTTAACACATCAGGAATGAAATGGTGTTTAATGTCAATATGTTTAGACCTCGAGTGGAAAACTGGGTTTGTTGCCAGTTTTCCGGCACCTTGGTTGTCGTTAGCAAGCGTTAGCAAGCTCTGAAAATCCTAATTCCTTCAGAAATCCGATGAGATGAATGACCTCTTTGGCTGCGTCGGTGAGGCCCATATATTCAGCCTCGGTCGAAGAAAGCGAAACTGTTCGTTGTTTCCGGGATTCCCAGAAGATAGCAGCTCCAGAAAGAATGAAAACCAAACCGGTGTAAGATCTTCTATCAATGATGCAGTTCCCCCAGTCAGCATCGACGTAACCCTTGAGGTTTTCCTCATCTCTCTTGTAGACAAGTTTGAGATCGATGGTGCCCTTCAGGTATCTTAGAATACGTTTAGCCGCAATCCAATGAGCCTTTTTGTGACAGCCATTAAATTGGCTTAGCGCACAGACGGCATGAGCAATGTCAGGGCGTGTGCCAATGGCAAGATACATTAGGGCTCCAATAAGTTCCCTGAATGGATTCGCTGTGTCGCTATCCTGGTCCTCCTCAGCATCGACCGATAGTTTGCTTCCCAGAGCAAGTGGAGTGCTGACGGGTTTGCTCTCACACATTCCAATTTTTTTAAGGATGTCTCGGATGTAACGCGCTTGTGAAAGACATAATCTCTCTGCATCTTGTTGAATTTCGATTCCCAAACAATACTTAGCTATTCCAATGTCCTTGATGGTGAATGCTTGAGACAACTTAAACTTGATCTGACTCTCCCTGGCTTTGTTGATTGAGATGATGAGGATGTCGTCAACATAAACCAAGACAAATGTGTGTCCATTCTTGTCGACGTAAACGCAAGGGTCTGCATTAGTTGGCGTGAGTCCGATGTCGCGGAGAGTTTTATCCAGTTCAGCATACCATTGACGACCCGCTTGGCGTAATCCATATATGGCTCTCTTTAATTTGCATACCTTGGCTCCTCCTTGAAGATCCTTCAGCATGGTTTTCGCTTGCTCCAAGAGTTTGACGTCCTTTTCTTCTCGAACAATCCTCTCTAACATTTCAGCCAACAGTTCTGGTTTCTCCATATAAATTTCAGTATCGATTTTTCCGTTGAGATAGTCAGTTGTGACATCAAGTTGAGATACGCCCAATTTAAACTTAGCAGCTAATCCCATCAGAAGCCTGAGGGAACTGAGTCGAGCAACTGGTGCGAAGGTGTCGTGAAAATCTATGCCTGGGCGTTGGGTAAACCCTTTTGCAACAATCCGTGCCTTTCTCCTTTCCAGATTTCCATCGGCCGTGTACTTGTTGCGTAGAACTGTTCTGGAACCGATGATCTTTCCCTGGGTAGGTTTATCAACGATTGCCCAAGTATCATTTGCGACAAGACACTTGATTTCTGAATAGATGGAATCTTTCCATTGAATGGCTTCTGGACCAGTAATGGCTTGTGAAAATGGAATCTCGGATGCATTCATTGCTAACTCAGCATCATGTCATTCAATATTTTCATCGTCGCTTCGTTGATGCTCTTCTTCATTGTTGTTCCCCTCGATAGGAAGATTCTCGTCGATTTGGAGATCCTCGTTGTTCTGTGCTTCTTCGTTGACTTCGACATCTTCGACTCTAGGGACGATTAGTATTTGGTATTGTTTCCTAGGCCTGCCTAGCCTTCCGGTGTAAATTTTCTTCGGTCGTCCAGGTGCGTGTCTCGCTGGAAGTTCTACCTCTGGATTTTCGTCCACTAAGGGCGCATCTTCAAGAGCAGGATCCGATTTCCTGTGCTGGTTCTTCTTCGAGATTCTGGCAATTTGGACCAATCTCAGTTTCTCTGACAGTCGGTACATCTTCGCGATCTTCTGAGAACCTAAAACGACCATTTATTGTCTCCTCGCAAACGATGTCTTCGTATTGGTCATCATTTTCGAATTCGTCGTAGAACACAACGTCCCTGGAAACTCTAATTTTTCCTTCAGAAGGAACCCAAATGCGATATGCCTTTGAAGTTTCGGAATACCCGACGAAAATTCCCTGCAAAGTTTTTGGTCCAAGTTTGTCCTTGTTCGGAGTTTTGTCCAGTATCTCCACCTTGCATCCAAACGTCCTAAGGTGTCTGACATCAGGTCATCTTCCAGTCCACTTCTCATAAGGAGTCCCATCATCTAAGCTCTTCGTGATGCACATATTCCTTATATGGTTTGCAGTAGCTATCGCTTCAGCCCAAAATAATGGCGGAAGTCTTGACTGTATCAGCATACATCGAGCTGACTCGACCAGCGTTCGATTCTTGCGCTCAGCGACGCCGTTTTGTTGAGGCGTATAAGCTGTTGTCAATCGACGCCGGATTCCAGCATTTTTTAGTATTTCATCCATCGCTGCGTTGCACAATTCTTTGCCGTTGTCCGACTGAAACGCTTTTATTTTATGACCAGTCTGTGTCCCAACAAGATGCTTATATTCAACGAATTTGGATACTACCTCAGACTTGTGTGAAAGAAAGTAAACTTCACACCAACTACTTTTGTGGTCTATCAGGGTCAGCAAATAGCGTGCCCCACCCTTTGATTGCGTTCTCATCGGACCGCAGAAATCACCGTGTATAATTCCAAGAATTGTGGGTGACCGTTCAATGCGTTTCGGGAACGGGGTGCTCGTCAGCTTTCTAGCGATACATGATTTATACGAGCGTAGATCAACAGGGTCCTTGAAGTCCAAACCTGAAACATTTTTATTTTTCAGCATGGAGATCATGTCCTTTGAGTTTAAATGACCCAAACGCTGGTGCCGTACAACTGTGTCTGATATTTTGCTGTTTAAAACTGCGCAAGCTGACTCTGCTCCATCGCGCAGATAGTATAAATCCCCTTCACGATCGGCTATCATCTTTACATTTCCTTTAAGGCCACTAACGACTGCACGATTAGCTGTAAATAATATTTTGCATTTTTTGTCGACAATTTTCGCGACTGACATAAGGCTAGTCCTTAAATCAGGGACATAGAACGTATTTTCAAGTTTAATTGACTTACTCTGCTTTCCGTCCGAAGTCATTATCCTGACATCACCTTTTGCTTTTACCTGTGTGACTGCACTGCTGGCCAATTTCAGTCCACTCTGGATCTTCTGAGATGTGCTGAACGAATTAGGATTGTTGCAAAGATGAGACGTACACCCACTGTCCACACACCATCTGTCGGTGTTCTCGCTGTTGTCTAACATTTTCGCTGATTCATTAGTTTCCAAAGTGATAAGGTAGGCTTCCTCTGCGATGTTAGCCTTTTGTTTTTCCGAATTCTTTTTCTTAAAACAATTTGCAGCTTTATGGCCTTGTTTCTTGCAGAAACTACACTTGTAGTTTACTCGTGAACCTGAAGACTTTCCGCCATCCTGATGTCCGCTAGTGGTCCATCCCTTCGATGCATTCATACTTGGAAGATGATTTTTGGCGAACATAGCGCTGGATTCAATCTCGTTCAGTTTTTGATTTCTTGCGTCGTACTCCTCTATAATTTTTACTTTAAGAGCCTTTGCGTCAGGCAAATTGTCGCGGGACTCAATTGCACAGTGAAAATCTTCAAAACTGTTTGGCAAGGAATTGAGAAGCATGATTTTCAGCAAATCGCCGTTTATTTCGATATTCATATCCTGAAGTTTGTCTACGGCATCAGAAAATTTTGTGAGATGCTCTTTGACATCTTCACCGTCTTGCATTTTTCGCTGTGTAAGTTGTTTGAGCAATGTTGCATTACGCCTAGGACCTTTTGACAAATAAATAGTTTCAAGTTTATCCCATACCTCTTTAGATGTTTCACAGCCTCGAATCTGCTTAAGTTCTGAAGGGTGAATGGATAAAATGAGGTCAGACTTAACCTTACGATCCTGGGTGATCCATGCCTTTTGTGCAGTTACAGATGCAACGTCGCCCTCGATGACTGCAGGTTTTTCTTTTTCGCCGATGACGTATTCCACATGTCATTTTTAACCAACAGGGCTTCCACTTGAATCCGCCAGGTATCGAAATTATCCTTTGAGAGAGTCTCGAGTCGCGTTGAATTCACTACGTTCGTGTTTGCCATTGTAAACAAATTGTCACTCGTGTCACTAGATTTCTTGAATCATCCACGATTTTGTTTTATTTTAAATTTTGCGGATCTGGGCCCATAACCTGTTAAGGATTAACAGGATCCGTAGGTCGAATAAATAAAACAAATTATTTATATATCAAAATGAACGTCCGTATATTCAATTTAACATACAAAAAAGGGACCGACAAGATGAACGTGGTTGATAATAAAAAAACTGAGTGTTGCTAAACATGTAAGAATCGTGGAACAAGTTCGTTACGTGGCGACACCTATATTATAAAATAGGGCGCAAATTGTAATCTCCAACAGTCTTGGGCACACTTCCACATTTTTTATGAAAATTTGAGAACCAGTTACTATTCCATTATTTTCTTGGTTACATTTTAAAAAGGAGATTTTAAGTTTTAATTTAACGAAGTTTCGATTTTTTCCATTTACTTCCCTGAAGCATGCATAACGTGGAAGTTAAGGATCGAAAATCGGTCAAAAACGAAAAATAGGTAGGATTTTCTCAAATGCCATCTCGGATCCTGTTTATCTAAAATACTTCAAGTAATGCTCAATTGACGCATGTTTTTACTACGATTTTTTTGTGGACTGACAATTCTGAACGGTACTGTAGATTTATAAAATGGTTCGAAATAATTAATCAAATTTACTTTACGATACATTCTCGAAAATTACTTAACATTACGCAAATTTGAATAATTTCTGATCCGTATACAACATAATACTGACTCAAACCAGTTTTTAAAATGTTGTAGGTTTTGGCCAAACCAATAACTCGCTCTATGTGCACTCTGTGTCTGGACAATTTTCTGTCTCTCAAAATAGTCATGCCAGAGAGCTGATTCTTTCCTGTCAGAAATGTTGGTGTTGTGACAATAACTCCTTTTGACACAAAAAGATCCTGGACTTTAAACCCCTTATCGGCTATAATTTCATCACCTTTTTCGCATATTTTCGGAAGTGATGAGCGTTCTACAACTTGTCGATCGCTAGTAGAACCGTCATATGCTTCTGAGCAATGCGCAATTATACCCCCAGGTGCAGCACTGAATAAGACTTTAAGTGTGTTTCTGTTTTTGTGTGTGCTAAAACTGGCCTGTTGAATTTTCGGTCACTGCGATCTGGTGATAGGAATTTCCGTTCCATCAACTATTGCTCGAGCTTTAGGAAAATATTTTTGAAAGCTGTTGGGCATATAATAATCAATTAATTCTCTGGACGGCCAAGTCTCGATTTTGGACCATTCAAGCGCCATAAATCGTATCCAGGTAATAAATATCCTTCTCACAGGCGATTTCGATATTTCAAAATGCATAGCCAATTCAAAGTTAGGCACGTTTCGTCGCAATTTCCACAAAACTGTTAGGAATTGATTTTCTGTGTCTAGAATTGGCGATTTTGCGGAAATTACGTGGACTTTGGTCCAAGTGTGTTTAAGACCATTTTGAATTTCGCATAATTTTCCAGGCTGGTTAGATATGCTATTCTTTTAGGCTTATCTTTAAATCTGCCTATGAAATAAGGTGGCAATTTTGTGCACTTTCTGCAGAGTTCAATATGATTCTCTTCGATGGAATTTTCAGTTTCTTCAGCTAAAGTTTCTTTTTCTATTTCTCTTTGATTCTCATCACACGCAATTTCGATTTCCGCTGCAATATCCACAGTATTTAGCATTACTATATCTGCTATTTGCGTCTCAAAATTAGTTTTGCATTTTATGCTTTCTTTGAATATTGCAGCTTCGTGAAAATCTTTGTGAGGTTCATCGTAACCTCGACGTTTTCCACTTTCATTTAACTCCAATTCATTTTCATAAATTACTTCTGGCAGTCTGTTCCTTTCTATCTCAAAATTTTCACCTTGATCGATTGTAATTGATGGAATTGCAACATGACGGAGTATCTTTGATTTTACTAGCAGATCTAGAAAAAAATTAAAAGTAGTAACTTACAAATGTCGATTTTTAAACATTTTAAATCTATTAATTTCAAAGTACTTTTGAATATTTCAAGAAATTTCTAAACATTTTAAAAGATTTCGAAAATTTCTGCTTTGGAACAGGAAATTTTGGAAAAGAATTATAATTCAGCAGTGTACAGTACCGGCGGAAATTATCTACACGTTTATTTCTTGAGCTGTTGCTAAAGTTTCCTAATTTTTATAATATTATCATGGTATTTTGTTTGCTCATAATCGTAGGAAAGATAATAAAATTCCGTGTCTAATAAGCCCAAGTTGAAGGCAAAATGTCAATTTAACAACACAAAAAAACATTGAAAAAAACGTTAAATTTCGATGTCTTCAACAAATTAGAATACCTCTGGAAATAATTCACATTTTCTCAAGTTATTCGGCTCATTTTAAAGATAAGTCTGAATAGTACTTTGCTAAATTGTTAAGTTATATTTAGAATTTTTTCCCTAGATTCCACTCTAAGGTCAAACTTGGTGCATAATCTCGCAAAATTTTAAATAATGATTGTGCTCTTAAAATGATTTTAAAAAATTGATAAATTTAGTAAATTTTTGAAATTTTCCTACTTTTTTCACCAAGTTTGACCCTAAGACACAATCTTGGGAAAAAATTGTAAAAGTATCTTAACAATTTAGAAAAACACTATCAAGACTTACCTTAAAAATGAGCCTCAGAATTTTGTGAAATCTTAATTATTTCCAAAGGTATCCCAATTTTTCAAAAACATCAAAATTTAACGTTTAAAAAAATTTACTTTTCTATTAAATTAACATTTTGCTTGCAACTTGGGCTTATTAGGTGCCAAAAAAAGGCGTGTGGATAATTTCCGATTGCAGTGTGATAACTCCCTTTTTCAAAAATTTGGAAGATGAAAGTTTCAAATTCTGGAAAATTTTTATTTGCAAAAAAAAGGAATATTTAAATTTAAACAAATTTTCATTTTGAACAAGGAATTTTCAAAATCGGAAGAATTCTGAAATGGAACAGGTATTGATAAATTCCTGATAAATCATTTAAAAAGATAATTCCTTTCAAAATTTCCTCTTCAAAAGTTAAAGTTATAATTCTTTACGGCTATTCCTTGTTACATTTATCAAAATATATTCTTGTGAAATGTATGAAACATATAATCATGAAGTTTCTATAAAAGTCCTTCAAATAGATATCCATTTAATTTTTATTATAATTTGCCTAAAGATAAGATGTTTTCAAATCTTTGTCCAACTTTTTGTTATAACTTTAAGTACTTGCACTGTGATATAATTTTTTTAATATTTTTGTTCATAATTTGCTGCAATATTATAGAAACATAGCTTTACTTTAAATCTAAGAAAACGTTGAAATTTATACTATTTTTGCAATATCTACTTAAAAAACGGACGAATTGGCTTCAGTCTGGGTTCACTTTATACAGAATTTAAAATTTAAGCTCTAATATGATTACAATTAAGAGAAGTTAATCAATCATTAAAAAAGAGGTGAACGCACAATTCTGACCGGTAGTGTATATATGTATATAAATATTTATTGTTACTCTGTTATCTTGTGTTTACCAAAAGTGTGAGGCACCAAAGATTCAATAAATTATAGAATATAATCTACTCTAATCTAAATTCCGCATTCACTTTTTTAATATGAATTAATATATTTTTTTGTATATAACATTTAAATTTAATAAAAATTTAGAAACATACCTGTGTGTGCACTTATTTCGACATAATCTTCTTTGTAAAAATGTTTACTGCAAACTCCAAGCCAGAGTTCAGTATCAAATTGGGTTTGTTTATTTCCTTTAGACATTTATCACGTAAACTGGGATCGCTTGAGAATGAATGTATAGTAACATTTACGTGGCGTGAGCATCCCAAAACACACTTTTTGACCATTTTTGCTATTATATCTGTAACTTATAAGCTTATAATCAAAACAGTTAATAAATCCTATATATTTTGAAGGCGATTCTAGCTGTTAATTACAGAGGTTAGGTTTACATAAACAATAAACATCATATTATGTTGATTAGCACCGCTTTTAGAAATGTGCAGTTCGTACTTCGTGGATTTGAAATACACTACTTTTCATAAAACAACAGATTTTCTGTTAGAAAAATGATTAAAGTTCTGTTAAACTGTATAATTTATTCGATACTGTTTACGTTCAAATCAATCCGCGCGTAGTACGGCCATACTGATTTTGTCTCCCATCGACATAGGATCTAGTAGTCGGCTCGGTGCTGTCACCTACGATTAGTTTTGCAGAATGAACCTCATTTTTTATAAACTCAGTAAAGTGAAGGCTGATAGTATTACCCCCCCCCCCCCCGAGGCCCCCCTTTACAGTAAGTTCGATCTAAATTTTCTTAAAGCAGTGCTAGGATTTTTGAGCATATTTTACTTAAGCATCAAATTAATGAACCCCACTAATTTTTCAAATGGCTCAATCAGCCAGGGGATGTCTTTCCAATACCCCCCCCCCTGCAAATCATCCTTGCAGTGAGGATGATTTAATTTGCCTAGCTAACTGCTACGATTTATTGTCGTATTTTACGCAATTGGAAAATTGCTTAGCCTTACTGATTTTCAAAATAGATCCAGAAACTGCCGAATAATTGTTTTACTGTAGTTAAAATACCATGAGACATATTTTCCCTAATGTAGCCTGGACGACGTGGTTGAAAATACCTGATCGCTCAACTCATATGAGTACTTACGAATTTATTAAGGCTTAATAAAGTCCAGTTTGTGTTTGCTTGATCCGGAAACTACCCTTTTTTTATTTTTTTTAAGGTAGTTAACCATCCCACAGACATATTTTCTCTAATAAAGCTCTGCGGATTGGTTGCAAAGACATGTTTAATTAGCTCGAATGAGTACTTAACAATTTATTGAGGCCTAATAAGGTCCAGTTTGTGTTTGCATGATCCGGAAACTACCGAATAATTTTTTTACGGTAGTTAAGCAACCCTTAGACATATTCTCCCTCATGTAGCTTTGAGGACCCGGTTAGTGAGACCTCATTAATTAGCTCGAATAAGTACTTACGAATTTATTCAATCCTAATAAAGTCCAGTTTGTGTTTGCATTATGCGGAAAGTACCAAATATTTTTAAAGGGGGTTTGAATCACGCAAGCTCACTCTTCTTAGCGTGGTTTTGATGTTTTGCTTGATTTAAGACAAGTGGAATTGATAATATGACGTTTTTGCGTAAATAAATAATATTATTAATTTTACTAACTAATAATGACAAATGAATATATAACTGTTTTAAAGCAAACTGATTTTATTGCAACTTGTAAGATTTTAATCCTAACATCACAGAATTGAATATTCGGAGTTATTTTTTACGTTCTACATTATTAAGCATAACATCACATTTTAGACTATACATATTTCTTTTCTAATATCACATCCTTAAGAGATATTATTGCAATTCTAAATTACCAATCTCAAGACCTATCAGCACTGGACATCAAATTAATGAAGATTTCTATATTTTCTTCTGCTCAAAGTAGCCTCCATTCATGAGCAACCACGTCTCAGCTCTGCGTAGGAGATTCTGCCTGGTTGCTTCCCACATCTCCTCATCGATCAAAGCTGCGGCAGCGTGGATCTTGGCGATGATGTCGAGCTCGCCCTCGGGTTTCGTGTGGTACTGCTCCTTTATATATCCTCAGAAGAAAAAATCCATTGGTACCAAATCAGGCGATCTGTAAAGAAACTGTAGAAAAAATGTGAATGTAGAAAAACGTAGTGTTGATGTTACTAAAAAGTTAGTAATAATAAGGTCGTTTAAGTAAAACATACACGTTGAATCTAATCGAAAGTTAAAGAAATTTTAATGAAATTCTTCTCTACCTCGGAGGCCACTGGACTGGATTGTTGCGGTTGTTGTTGTTCCCGATCCATCTAGGATACAGCTCATTTAAGAACTTAGTAACGGGAATTGTGCGATGTGCAGGGCAGCCGTCGTGCTGAAAGGTCATATTTTGCCTTATATTCAATGGTAAATGAGTCTAAAAAGTAAATAACAATGAATTCAGTTTAGTATGCATGTTTATAATTTTATTTTATTTGTAATGAAAAAAACATAATGCGTACTTACGTTTAAAGTATCCGGAAGCAAATAAAGGCCGACCACTTGATCTCCCACTATACCGTACCAGACGTTTACTTTGTACCTACGCTGAAAACCACGGTTTCTGGTTATCTCTGGATTTTCTAACGCATAAAAGTGTACATTGTGTTGATTAAATATGCCGAGTGAAGGTGGATTCGTCTGTCCACAAAATATTTTTTATAAAGTCTGGATAATCATAATCACACAATTCTTACTTTGAACATTTTAATTCAATGATTCACGATGCACCAATTATAAATACATAGACCGTTATAAATTCTTCAAAGCTAAAAATTTTTGAATGGAAAGTCCTAATATCTGAAAAGTTATTAATTTCAAATAAAAACTTTTCGAATTAATAACTTCAGATTGTAACTTTAATAATTAGATAATTTCCAATCATTTAAAATTCAAAAATTCTTAACTAGCCTTTTCCGATTTTGTGATGTAGATGTAGAATATTTATTTTACATCAGAGGATTATCAATAAGTAGGATTTCACTCAGTTTTAATTCATGATAGATTTGAAATTAAAATCGTTTTAAGATGTGCTAATTTCAAGTCGAGAGCCTTAGCAGTTGAACAACTGCAATTTTAAAGGCTCAAAAATTAAATAATTTTAGATTAAAGATTTATACACTAGAAAATTAAAAACAATTTAAAATGAAATCTTTTTTACAGCGTACACACCTTCTTCCAGGTGTTGAACTCTAGTTAAGTGGAAAGCGTGTAGTTTCTCTGCTTGTATTATCCGATGCACCGTTGAACGAGGAATTTCCAAAAGTAGGGAAGTGATCCGAACGTACGTCTCGGGATCACAGTAGACGTGCTCAAGGACAGCTTTTGCATTACGATGCGCTTGTGCATCTTGTCCTGCTGGTTATTCACGTTCGCGTCTACGTTGAGCAAGCAACTATTTATTATTAAAAAACAGTATACGTCACTCATTACCTTTCACTTTGTAATGTGATTACGTCACTTTTTTACGCAGAATATACATTTGCAGTTTATTTATAATGAAAAAAGTACATAATTACCTGGCCGTTTTCCATCAAACGTTGATGCAAGTCGACAAAAACTTGGGGATGAGGGTGGTTAGGGTGGTCAGGGTAACGCTCTCAATAGAGTCGTGCCGCTGCTGCGGAATTCGTTAAACACTCCCCGTCAATAAGGTAAATTTTTGCATACTCCTGATACGTATACACGACCATTTTGAGTAGAAAAAAAATCAAATCATGAAACGGAAAAAACACGAAACGCAAAATAATATCACAAAACAGATGATAAAATGAAAATAAAATAAAGGCAAAGAAACGGAAAAGCAAACGAAATTTTTTAAATGCACATAAATTCTTTAAATTGGCGTAAACATAACCTCAATATGATTATTTACATTGCCAGCTCATTATGAATATAATAATAAGAACTGGTTTTGATTCAATAAAGCATGTGATTGACTTTGATGATGAGACCGTTAAAAAAGGAAAGGCTTTGTCTGTATTACATGCTATTAGAGTAGAGGAAATCCGAATAAACGGTATTAGTGAAAGAATTCAAACCAGTGTCATTCGTCAGACTTCAGTGAATTCTCCACCTTATTCTGTTAAATTAGAGGTATACATCTGTAAATATTTTTAAAATTCATAAAATCCTTATTGTGTAAAAAATTATAATATTATTTTAATAGAAAGATTAGGAAGAGAGTTTATCATTTTTGAAACTAGTAATATGGTAAATAGTAATTTAAAAAAAAATTGTTTACAGCTTGACTCAGAGCTGAATGTAATTTCAGTTGCATGCACGTGCGTATCCCAAGCATTGGGCAAATGCAAACATGTATTGACATTAATTCATTTTATTAATATAGATTGAGCATAAGTAAAACAAGTCTAGAGCAAGAGTGGGGTAAGCCCTCCGATAGTCAAATTGCAAAAGAATTGTATGCGAAGGGTTTAGCAGTCGCGGATTACTTTAAAAAGGAAGAATCTGGAAAAGAATTGAATATTTCTCCATACAATCTAGCTTATTCAGACCTTGCTAATCATCCGTGTGCCTTACGTGCTGTTCTTCGAGAAGAATCGAAAACTGAAGGACAAAGAGCAGTTAAATCTATTTTAATGGATTGTTTTGACTTTGCCATTACATTAGTTAATGATAGGAATTGCATTATTTGCATGCAGCGTGCAATTGATGAATCTAAGAAAAATGCAAGTATATTTTAGTAACAGTTTGGATGAAACAGAACCGAAATTGCTTGATTTTTATCGTCAACGAGTCGTACTTAGTGAAACAGACAGAAAGTTTGAGTTTGAGAACGAAAAACCAGTCTAATTCAACAGAATGGGCTGAAGAAAGGTCGATTCGAATATCTGCGAGCAATAAAGCACATTCTATTAAATTTAGAAAAACGAAGAGCATTGAAAAACTTTTAGAAGAATTTCTTAATCCGGTAAAATTGATTGAAGCGGCAGAAAAAATGTCACATATGGCAGAAAAAATGAACCAGTTGCTATTGTAGAATATGAGAAAACCTTTCACGTTAAAGTGATTCAGGTTGGTCTTATCGTCTTGCAAAATCAACCATGGCTGTCTGCAAGTCCAGATGGTTTCGTTTTAGAAAATGGTGCAATTGCTAAACTATTAGAAATTAAATCTCCCGTCACGTGTGACAAAGGGTATATTCGATAAGACTGAAAATAAGTTTAACGTTCCATACTTAAAAAGAATAAACAACGTAGATCAACGTAATCCTACACATAAATATCATACACAGTGTCACATTCAAATTTAAGTGACAGGACTATCATCTTGCGATTTTTATGTTTGGTCACCACGTGAAAGTTTTTCTATTATTGTTCAGAGAAATGAAAAATTCCGGGAGAACATAATTCCAATTTTGGAAACATTTTATTTTAAACATTTCTTACCAAAACTCTACCAAAGAAAGAAGTAGATATTTTAATTTTAAGTTTTTTTTAAAGAAGTTTATGCCTAATGTGCATATTTGCGGTAAAAATTATTACAAAATTCGTGTTGTTTCTATTTCTATTGTTTAAGATTACACAAGAATACAATTAAAAATGAGTCATAAGGACAACCGCAGGATTTCGCCGGGAGCGGGTGCTAATCTGAAAAATTCCATCCGTTCCCAGCGAAATCGCGGTAAACTTTCAGCTGTAACCACGTCTCACGACCGTGAGATAGGTAGTTATAGTGCCTCAGCATTTTGTTGACACGCAGGGATGCTTTTCAGGCTATTAACCAGTGAAACCTTGGCACCTCCAAGAGCGCCGATGATCAAGACGATTAGCTCAACAGAATATTCTGGATATAACCGTCGCAACTCCCTTATATGGTCTTTATACCTCTCTTTCTTTTATTTCTCCTTGGCTATGAAGTTTTTGTCAGCTGGTGCCGAAAATTCGATAACGAACATGGTTCGTTTCTCGAAGTCAAGTAGAACTATGTCAGGCCTCGAGTGCGCAACAGAAGCAATTGTCGAGAATATGAAGTTCCAGTATATGCGGCACTTCTCATTTTCGACAATTGACTCTATTTCCCTAAGAGCGTTTAGCGGAGCGGTATTTGGGCTAATGCCGTAAGAGTGACAGAGATGGTAATAAAGCACTCTTAGTGCCACATTGTGCCTTTGGATGTAGGTCGTTGCCGCATGAGTTGGACAACTAAAGTCGGCGTCAAAAGTACGCGACCCTAACTTTGATCGCTCGCCACTCGTTCAAAAAAAATCGCAGATAATTCTTTACAGGTAAACGTGAAACCTTAAGGTCTCCCGAATTGAAAGATATATATTGTTGTTTTAAATTTTGTTTTCGATAGCGCTGATATAAAACGTGCCAAAAAACAGGGTTTTGGCCGTTTTCCACAAACATATCATCTTGGAAAGAAATAATGGCAGGAAGTTGTTTTATGGCTTAAGATGTGCAATTTTGTAACACGATTAAAGTACATTTTGAAAAAATGAAATTAGATCAATATTTCGCGAAATAAACCTTTACGCATATTTCGGGATTTAATGAGAGTAGCCACCGTATAAAAAGTGTTAGAAAAAAAGTATCTATTTCACAACAAAAGGGACCTCAGAAGGAAGGGGTACCGACATCCCTGTCTTTTTCCCTCCCAGCTATTGACCCATCGGCTAAGTTGCCCATCTTCGGCAGGAGCACTGTGCGCCCTTCCACCAACCACTCCGGAATAGGCTCTTCCGACTTTAGATATGAGGTGAAAATGCGGGCCAGATGCTGGTGGGTTGAAGCAAACTTCTTCCACCAGAAGGTCTTGATACCATCTGGTCCCGGAGCGGAATAGTTCTTCATACCTATTAATACGTTTTTTACCTCGGTAGTAATAGGTGGGCATTCCTTCTCAGGTGTTATGAGGGCACCGCACAGCTCCTTGAAGCTATTTATATTCTTTGAGTTTTCTTTCAGTAGATGCTGGACTTCGTAGACTTTTCTCGAAAATGCCTCGACCTCATCTGGTGTGGGCGGGTTGACGACATAACTGGAGGGTCTCGGAAGAGTCGAGATGGGTCAGACAAAAACTGTTTATTTTCTCTGATCGACCTCTCTTTCCGCTCTAGACTTCTCCTAGCGTTAGATAGTAGTCGTATTCTGTCAAAAATATGCTGCCTGATGGTCAGTAGCTTTGACTTGTTGAGTGTGTGATGACGGATCCGCAGTTCGCGCGCGAACTGTCGAACCTTGACAATGAAAGTCCTGCCAGATGTTATGTAGTCAATGACACACTGAATGTGGGACGCGTACTACCTTGCCCAGCCTATCTTTGTGCTGAGTTGATGCATTCGTATTTTGGTCTTATGATCAACCGTTGCTTTTGTTTTACGGTTTGCATCTGCCAAAGCTTTTGCTGCATTATACACACAACCATTGATAGTCCAGAGGTCGGATTCTTCGGAAAAATTTCCACGAAGCTCGTCATCCAGTTCAGCCAGATCTTTAGGCTTAGAGGAACCTGAATGTTGATGTTTCTCCGGGTCCTGAAGCATAGCTCTTCCTCTATTGGATGCCTGCTCGCGGTTGGTCTCAGTGTCGCCTCTCTTTCTCTGTTGCCGGCTTGTTCTGGCTGCGGTTGAGTAGGCGCTCCGTTTATATAACCCCTTTTCCAGAGTTCCTCGGCATGGTTTCGCAGACGTTTATGAAAAAATGCGAGAGCTCTGGGTGTTTCTCGCACCACAGAGTATGTAGTCGCGCCATGTAACCTTTTCGTTCAGGGGCCATACTGGTATCATAGCACTCCAGCAGGTCGTCCCTGAGTCGATCCGTCGCCTTAAAAGTAATGAGATTCTGCCGGTCAATCGCATTGACTCCGTCTTGATTGGCTCCCCCAACTCTAGGATAGTGGGCATTTTTGTCCGACCCATTGTCGGGAGCCCTGCGCGTTCGATTGTTTTGAACCGCACTCACTACAACTATGTTTGGTGTTATCATTGCTGTTCCCACGAGCAGCTAGGGAAAAGGGTTCGTCCATCCTTGTAGAACCCCGCAAGCAAGGATAAGGCTGCATACTCTGAGAGGTCGCCCGGTATCCCAGAGTCACCGTTTGAGACACCTCACCCAGGTGCCATTCAGCTTTCGGAACGGTTGTTACGCGTCCGCTTATGGATTATTCCTTCGGGACCATCCCTGGACAATTGTCCGCGACTGCTTATTAAGTATTGTAACCATATTCAGCAGAAACCCTTGGTATAGAGACCCTCTATCCGCAACCCAATGACGCGTTCGGTGGCTTTGTCATAGGCCCTTCGGTTCGATACCCAAGGAATCAAACCCGAAAAATATATAAATATATATATATATATATATATATATATATATATATATATCTGGGACTACCGGGATACTGACTCTGGGATACCGGGCGACCTCTCAGAGTATCAGCCTTATCCTTGCACGCGGGGCTCTACAAGGACGGACTAACCCTTTCCCTAGCTGCTCGTGGGAACAACAATGAAACCACCAAAACACCAAAATGTTGTAGATGCGGTTCAAGACAATCGAACGCGCAGAGCACCCGACAATGGGTCGGCAAACAATGCCGATCAGCCTAGAGTTCGGGGTGCTGAAAATAATTTAGGTGGAAACGCGACGACGAACCGGCGAAACGCCCACATTGAGTGGATGGATCGACTCAGGGATGACATGCTAGACTGCTACGATGCCAGCATTATCCCTGTTCGCGGAGGCTTTATGGCGCGTATGCACACTCTGTGGTGCCAGAAACACCCAGAGCTTCAGCACGTTTCGCATCAGTCTTTGCGAAATCAAGCCCACTACCTCCGGAAAAATGGATATGTACGCGGAGCGCTTCCCCAACCGCTGCTTTATGAAACTGCAGACGAAGATGAGGAAGCGACATTTAGACCAACCGCAGAAAGCAGGCACCTTCTGAGAGATGATCGCAATTTCATTACTAGAAGGAACATTAACATGCAAGTTCCTCCTAAGCCCCAAGATCTGGCTGAAATGGATGCCTTCCTTCGTGGAGATATCTCGCAAGAGTCCGACCTCTGGACCATCAATTGCTCAGTTTATGGTGCTACGAGAACTTTGGCTGATTCAAATCGAAGGCTGAAACCAACGATGGATCAAAAGACCAAAAAGACGCTTGCATCAAGTGAACAAGAAGATTGGATGGGCAAGACAGAATGCGTCCCGTGTTCAATGTGTGATTGACTACATAACATCTGGTAGACCGTTTACGGAAAGGGTTCGAAAGTTCGCCCAAGAACTAAGGATCTTGAATCACACACTAAACAAGTCAAAGCTGCTGACAATCAAGCAGCATATTGTTGACAAAATACGGCTGTTATCTGACGCAAGGAGGAGAATACAGCAGAGGGAGAGATGGATCAGGGAGAATCAACAGTTTCTCGCTGACCCATCGCGCCTCATCAGCGATCTACCTGTTTCTGTCAAAAATCCACCCAAGCCCAAGGAGGTAGATACTTTTTGGAGAGAGGTGCACAAGATCCCGAAAACACTAGAGTTGAAAGACGATACTGAAAATATCATCCGCTTCAAGGAGTTTTGCGACAACCAAATAAAATCTGAGGAGGAATGTCCATCAATCACTGCCGAAGAGGTGAAAAAAGCACTTAGAGGCACGAACAACTTTTCCGCTGCTGGACCAGATTGTATCAAGAACTTTCGGTGGAAGAAGTTTACTTTTACACACCAACATTTGGCCCGCATATTCACCTCATATTTAAAGTCGGAGACGCCCATTCCGCAGTGGCTGGTGTTAGGACGCACTATACTCCTGCCAAAAAAAGGCAACTTATCCAACCCAGAGAATTACAGGCCAATAACTTGTTTGAACACGCTGTATAAGATCTTTACAGCTGTCCTCAACAACAGGATTGTTCGACGAATTGAGCCTGTATGGCGAGAGATGTACGAACAACGTGGCTCGAAAAAAGGTGTCGCAGGCTGTCGAGAGTACCTGCTAACTGACAGGTGTGTCTGTAAAGACGCTGCAGCCCATCAGCGCGTCCTGTCAATGGCCTGGATTGACTACCGGAAAGCTTTCGATTCAACCTCTCATAGACTTATCATCTGTCTGTTGGAAAGCTTGAAGGTACATCCACACATAGTGAGATGCATAGAGAGATTGATGCCTCTTTGGAAAACTAGATTTACTATCTCATCTAGAAATTATCGTGTGACAACGAACAACGTCACCTTCCAGAGGGGCGTCTTTCAAGGTGATACCATGAGCCCTTTGCTTTTTTGCATCAGACTTTTGTCTCTATCTCTCGCACTACGAAATTCTCCTGGATACCTCTGTGGCGAAACTAATCAGCGCGAGCATAAGGTCACTCATGTATTTTATATGGATGACCTGAAGATCTATACCTCTGGTAGAAGCAAACTTCAAACTGCTGTAAATATTGTCAAGAACAACACAGGAGAGATTGGGATGGACTTTGGCTTGGACAAGTGTGCCAAAATTTATCTGAAGAAAGGAAAGATTACTGGCGTTCCCAAGGACCCTGAGCTTGTGGATATAAGTGTTATCAGACATCTTAATACTGGAGAGACCTATACATACCTGGGCGTGCCTCAAACCCGCATTCAGGACGTAACATCAGTGAAGGAGTCTCTCCGAAGCAGATACAAGCATCTTCTTCGACAGATTTGGTCTTCCAATCTGTCGGCGTTAAACAAGGTATCTGCGACTAACATGCTTGCCGTCCCGGTTCTACTCTACTCGTTTGGGGTAGTTCAATGGACGAAGAACGAGCTTGAGGCCCTTGATGTCATTACACGTAAGATCATGCATATGCATAAAAGCTTGCATATCAATTCGTCAGTTCCGCGATTATATATTTCACGCCGTCAAGGTGGACGCGGACTTCTGAATCTACACTGTCTTCATAAACGGATTGTTCTAAGTACAGTTTACATCGTTGCGAATGGCAGAGATCCTCTCCTAAAGATGGTCAGGAACCACGAGATGATTGGCGAAGGAGCGTTCCTTTACAAAGCCGCGGAGCAAGCGGCCGAGACCCTTGGCCTGAATTTTAACATCAGAAGTGAGGAAAGTGCATTACTTCATCTAGATGCTTCAATTCTAAAAACCAAAGTGAAGAAAGCAGAGGTTGACAATTTTCACCAAGAGCTACTCGACAAGAAAATGCACGGAAACTTGCACAGAAATGTAGAAAAACAGTCCTTGTCGAAGGAGCAAACTTTAATATTTTTAATATTGGCGATTGTTAATTGACTAAAACGCAACACATAAACACAATATTATCTGCACGTGGCAGTAAATAGTAAATTTACATCTCCTAAAAAAGTTGGCATGACAAAAACAATGCCTGCACCTTTTTCATCAATGGTGCTTTGAATCCCAGGAAATCCTTTATCTGCCAATACGAAATCATCTGGTTCTAATAAATCTAGAAGTCCACTGGTTGTTGTAATCTGAGCTTCACTGATTCGACCAGCGTAGCACTTCGAGACGAAAGACACTAATCCAGCTGGTGTACAGCCTATTAGGACTTTTATTGTGAATCCTTTTTTGTAGTGAGAATACGTCTGCACTTTTGCCCCAACACTAGATGCTTGATCAATTTTGATTTCGGTACAGTCAATTATGACACGACAGTTTTCGTACATATTTCTAAATTCCTCAGGCATGGTAGATTGTACCATTTCTTTACTTGGCCAAGTGACAAACTTTTGACATCTGATAACCAAGTATTCTAAAGTGGAAATAAATATTCTGGAAATAGTTTTTCTGTCGACTGAAGAAAGTACTCCTAATGCTGAGTAAGTGAGTCCCAATTTCATTTTGCATACAAAAATTAGCAATCGATTGTTTTTAGATATTTTATTTCCATCAGGTACTACATAAATATCTCTTAATAAATTATAAGTGGACATTGTCACTCCAGCTAAGGCTAGCATTTCTTGATTAGACTTAATCGAAGACACTCCATGAAATCCTGTTGAACATTTTACCAAACCTTTTTCATTTAAATCTATTGTATCAGGTCCGACACTTCTGTTGACATAAATTTTGTCCGTTCCTACTTTTTTGTCATTCTTTTTTACTTTTCTCCTGCTTGTAATTTTTTTAGGAGCTTCTGGAAAAAATGCTGGAGTTTCTGCTTCACCATGACTACTGTAAATGTAGCGCTTACAAATGAAAACTTGTGCACCATGAATCTGATTTTGTTCTTCTTAAAAGTTTACGTCAACTCCCTTGTCTGCTGTTTTTTCAAACAAAAAGTTATTTTGTTGCTCTATTTGATGTTCAGAAATCGGCTGTACATTTGCTGATTCCCCCAACGTTGTTGGTGATGCCTGAGATGCTTTATCTCCAAGAAAACTCTGCTGTCTTTTTAATTTCACAGTCTTACCTTTGACGCCTAAAAGTGATTAATAATAATTAATAATTATTAAGAGGATTTCTGAGTTTATAAATAATAAATAACACTAGAACAGCTAGGCTAATTTTATCGCCAATTTTCTAAGAATATGTAAAAGTATTTATTTTTTACCTTTCTACGACAGTTTTTGGATTGACGGGCCGTTTCTTATAAACTTCAGGGAAAACTGTAGGGTTATAACTTGGACTTAAAGGATTTTCAGACTTTTCGTTCCCTAAAAAGTGTGCACCGCAAATTCTTGAATACGCCGATGGTTGCCACAGAATGCCATCAGGGCTAAAAAAAATTAAATTAATATACAAACGTGCAAACTTATAATTTTTATCACATTCAGATTTTTTATCTAATGATCTATCACAATAAAATTATATGAATTATCTCATTTTTTGTTTAATTTTTATGAGAAACAGGTTTTTATATACAGGGTGTCCCAGACTCAAGTGTCCGAACTTATATGGCCGTATAAAGAACAAAAAAAATCTAAAATTCCTTTTCCAAAAATCAGTTGAAGATTTAGTTTTTGAGTTATAACATATTTAAGCTGGTCCATTCCCTCAGCGCCGTATAGCACAGTCGTGTGTGCGTGAGCGGGTTTCCAACGTAGTGTTCTCCCTTCGCTAACCCCACCTCTGCGCTCGCTTCGATAACACAGCGTTGGAATCCCGCTCACGCACACACGACTGTTCATACGGCGCTCCTGATTAGTGCAGCTTAAATATTTTATAACTAAAAAACTAAAACTTCAACTGATTTTTGGAAAAGGAATTTTCTATTCATTTTTTTAATTTTTATACAGCTATATAAGTCCGGACACTTCAGTCTGGGACACCCTGTATACGCCGATTATTTTCGACTTTATCTGCCATTATATTGATAGTCACCAAATCCTAAAAAAAAGAACTAAAATTCAAATATTTAATATACTATATTTTTTAATTCTATTGCATTTATAATTTAAGTCACCTAATTTGTTAGTGTTTAAATATTAGCTTACTGAAGTAGTTCATAAAATAGATAAAATAAGATATTACGGCCATACCACACTGAAAAAACCAGTTCTCGTCCGATCACTGAAGTTAAGCAGCGTTAGGCGCGGTTAGTACTTGGATGGGTGACCATTCGAGAACACTGCGTGATGTTGGCCCGTCGTGGGTGTGGTGAGCCCATACTTGTAGTTATTTACTACAAGAAACTATCCACCCAGAAACACTACTCGAATCGGGCAGTGTCACGCCTACCCTGAAAGGGAAATGGCTTAATGGTATACTTACATTTATTTACCTAATACTTTTTTATATTCTTTTCAGTTGTATATACCACAGCTCAAAAACAATAATATATTTATTATTATAATTTTTACTTTAATTAAAAATCGCATGTGAACATTACATACTTATCTAACGGGAATCGCCGCATACCACCGACTGTGTCGGTGGTATCGGTGGTGATTTTAGGAAGTGGAGGTGCTAGATTAATGTCATCTAGCACCTTCACAAGAAAATTGGTTTTCTGAAAAAAAGTAAAGGAGCCCAAAATTTTAATTGGAGCCCAAAAAAAGCCCAAATTTCTTACCTATGAAGAATCACAAAATTCGATTGTGGAGGTGCTAGCTGAATAGACATTAAGGGCTAATTAATTTGATGATTGTGTAAAATATGGCAAGAAATCGTAGCATTTTTCTAGGAAAATTTAGATCGGCCTCACTGATGCAGTGGTGTTTTTTCAGGGATTAGAGAGGCGGCGGGTAGGGGCGGTTGAATAGCATAGCTCAGGTTAATAAGTTCATTAAAAATCATAAGGACTTTGACCATTATGGAAATTTTTAGATTTTCGTAAGTATGTGATGTAAAAATATCCCTAATACACCTGGAGGAAGATTCAGACACATGTATCCGTTGGGGTGGTTTCATGGGGATGTCCGAACATCATCTTTAAGGGCATTAAATATATAGAAAAATTATTAGGATAAACCACTTTGAGAATTGCAAAAATTTTTTGACTTTCCTAAGTAAGACTTTTCGCACAACTGTGCACGTGTAAAGTTGTACAAATGCCATCTGGGCACGTGCACAGTTGGATGAACTGGTCGAGCAAGCTTAGATTTTGCTTTTTTGCACAAAGCTTTGTACGTCTCAAAATACGTATCGGACCCAAAAACTTTATGGGACTTTTCGAATTATTTTTTTTTGTTCTACCCGCCCCTATGAATCAGTGAAGGAGTCTCTCCGAAGCAGATACAAGCATCTTCTTCGACAGATTTGGTCTTCCAATCTGTCGGCGTTGAAGAAGGTATCTGCGACTAACATGCTTGCCGTCCCGGTTCTACTCTACTCGTTTGGGGTATTTCAATGGACGAAGAACGAGCTTAAGGCCCTTGATGTCACTACACGTAAGATCATGCATATGCATAAAAGCTTGCATATCAATTCGTCAGTTCCGCGATTATATATTTCACGCCGTCAAGGCGGACTTCTGAATCTTCAGTGTCTTCATAACCGGATTGTTCTAAGTACAGCTTACATCGTTGCGAATGTCAGAGATCCTCTCCTAAAGATGGTCAGGAACCACGAGATGATTGGCGAAGGAGCGTTCCTTTACAAAGCCGCGAAGCAAGCGGCCGAGACCCTTGGCCTGAATTTTAACATCAGAAGTGAGGAAAGTGCATTACTTCATCTCGACGCTTCACTTCTAAAAACCAAAGTGAAGAAAGCAGAGGATGAAAATTTTCACCAAGAGCTACTCGACAAGAAAATGCACGGAAACTTTCACAGAAATGTAGAAAAACAGTCCTTGTCGAAGGAGCAAACTTTTGCTTTCCTCAAATCATCAGGGCTTAATTCAGGTATAGAGGGTTTTATTTTCGCATGCCAGGACGGTGTCATTTCCACCTTAGCATACCGTGAGCGCATTTTATGTCAAGAAGTTCCCAGCGATAGGTGCAGAGCGTGTCATGCACACGCTGAGTACCTAGAACACATACTATCAGGGTGTCTGACCCTCGCGGGAACGACGTATATCTACAGACATAATGCGGCCCTAAGAGTGCTTTATTACCATCTTTGTCGCTCTTACGGTGTCGGCCGCGACACTGCCCTGCCGAACGCTCCAAGGGAGATAGAGTCGATTGTCCGAAACGAGAAGTGTCAAATTTTCTGGAACTACGATTTTCGGGCAGCAGTCTCCGTTGCGCACTCGAGGCCTGACATTGTTCTCCAAGACTTCGAGAAACGAACTATAGTCGTAATCGAATTCTCGGCTCCGTCCGAATACAACATCACTGCAAAGGAGAAAGAAAAAAAGGAGAGGTATCAAGACCTTAAAAGAGAGCTACAACGATTGTACCCAAAATATTCTTGGGTCGCTTCGTGTCCTCAAGACACACGAGGGTTTCGCCGGCCTGTCGTTGTGATTTTGTCGTTGCCTATGACCACCCATCTCACGGTTGTGAGACGTGGCCATAGGTGTGATTTACCGCGGTGCTACTGGGGGCTATTGACATTTTTTTTGGATGGCAGTTGCTCTTAGTGGGACCCTGCCGTGGTTGTTTAACTTTTTTTTTTAAATATATATATATATTTTTTTTTTTTTGCAGAACAAACGCAATATCTCGTATGAATGCCATCAACTTTATTATATATATGTAGGATAGGTTTATGTATGCGTAGTATAGTATAAGATTCGAAAACACAAGACTGTTTGTACTCAAATGTTCAACATTGTATTTCGGGCCTCTTCCTCAAGATAAAAGTGTAGTGCTCTTATGGTGCACCGATGTCGCCAAAATCTTCAAAGCAAAGATACGATGAGTACGATAAGGTCCAACTCCTATTGTGCACATAACTTCCCACGCAATTTGTTTCGCATTCGTTCAACAATTGTGCAACGAGAACGCCATTTTGATGGAAAATTGTATGGGTCACGTTTTGGTTCAACCAACTTGTGAGAGCACACAGCCTTGATAGTTTCCGAAATATATGAAGAATTTAAAAAAAAATGAAAATATGAACTACTATTATTAGCTGACTTTAGTCATGGATTGCTTTTCTCTTTTTTAATTTGACAGGTGGGCACAGACATCGCGCAAGCAACAAATCCGCTTATCGCTCTCGAAGTCGATCGCACAGAAGATATTACGATTATTATGAAAACCAATACCATCGTCGTAGTTATGATTCCAGGGACGATAATTATGGATATGGTTACGAAGTTAATAGTGATTACAATAGGTATACCGCTTCGCCTAAAATTAAACGTTCTTTCAGCCGAAGTCATTCCTGTACTATTCGAGATAGGCTTTATAATTCTAGGCAAAGATACACTAAAAAAATGTGGGGCAGCCTCAAACAGAAATCATTTTTGTCAGAGGAACCAAAACAGGATGCTAACGATTCAGTTTCTTATACGCGACTCTCATAGGGCGAGACTCTGTTTAATTTCGAAATAAAAAAACCCTCTCGCAGACGACGCTTATTCAGTCGTTAGGCAACTATCTTAGATACTAAAATATTCAATCACTATGTAAACTAGATAATAAGACTTTAATGCAAATCGGTCCGCAACTCTGACGCCCCACAGTGGGCCGGGAGACCTGAAATCTTGGCCAAAATTAAAAACATCAAACAATCAGGCTAAAAGTGCGTACTCGAGGATTTTCAGGGTCGCTAATTACGAATTTTTGGTGAATAATTCATAATTCATAATGGAGGATCCAAAATGGCGTCCAAAATTTAGATTAGTTGACTGATTGGACTAAAAATGCTTACTCAGGGGTTTTCGTGGTTGTTGATTGCAAATCTTTGGTCAAAAATTTAAAAAAATTAATGGCGTATTCAAAATGGGGGCGAAATTTTAGAAAAGTTAACGCATTGGGCTAGAAGTGCGTTCTTGAACTGCATTTAAAATTTTAAAACTTAAGATTCTAACAAAATAATAATAAAATAGTAATTTGTATTTTAATAAATTATTATTGCATTATTCACCATGAAAGTTAATTACTTAAGGCCATGTTATACATGAGTCACGTGACCTAAATTATCGATAATTTTTTTTGCAACAACTCACTTCCACACCGAATGAGATATCGAGTTGAGATTTTGGGGAAAGCCTCAGGAAACAATAATGTACGTTTGTATACAACATTTGAAACGAAATTTAGAAAAAAAATTTTTTGAGGAAATTAAAACCGGAGCAATATCGGCATTTTTTGTGCAACAACTCATGTCCACACAAAATGAGATATCGAGTTGAAACTTTGGGGAAAGCATCAGGAAACTAATCCGCGTTTGTATACAACATTTGGCTCGAAATGTTGAAGAAAAAAATGTAATGAATAAGGAAATTCACAAAAATAACGAACGTGCTGTAGAACTCTGTAACCAATTTTCAATGTTCCCAATGGAACGTTTTTGAGGTTCTGGCTCACATGTCTTGAGGAAAATGATGCAAACATCGGTTGCAATAATTACACTTGATAATATTTGCTGGTTTGGTGCAAATAAACAAATTGATATTTGATATATCCATGGTGTCAGCACTATTGATAATGCAGATCGCTTGATTGCCGGTCGATATTTGTTATTCCAATAATAACTTTTTTTTCTTCCCCAACTCTATGCTTAACCACAGACTGTCCTTTTATATTTATTAATATTTTCCCAAATTTTTTCCGCTTTATTTTAACTTTTATTTTTAAATATGGGACAAAAAATATCGATCTCGGGACTGGATGGGTCACGTGACTAATGTATAACATGGCCTTAAACTATGTTATTTATTATATATTAATTAATGCATGATCTATTTTTTATTTATCATATATGTTTTTAATTAAATTACATTCAATGTAAACTTTATTAAGTAATATATTATAATAATGAGAAATAATTATTATCATCTTAAATAATAATAATTATAAATATTTTTGATTGTTTTTATGTTAGTAATAGTTCAGACTTTCAAATTTCATGCGTGCATTGCATATCTCCATAAGAGTGTATGCAAGTTCCTCAAAAAAATGAAAACGTGCGAAATGGCGCATGCCAGGCTGAAACATTCTAGTGAAAAAAATGGTACTTCACTTTACTCATTTAAGGGGTGAAGTTAAGGTGTGAATAGAAACGAATAACGTCCATATGGAAAATATCACTTCATTGGTGATTAAATAACACCCAAAAATATTAAACCTATCTGTTTTTTTACGACTATTGTGCCTATTTCGTATTTTTTAAGAATTTATTAATGCAAAAATACAACCGAAATTATTTACATTACATTACATTATTTACACTGCCAACGGCAATACCACGCTGAAAAAACCAGTTCTCGTCAGATCACTGAAGTTAAGCAGCGTTGGGCGCAATTAGTACTTGGATGGGTGACCATTCGAGAATACTGCGTGCTGTTGGCCCACCGTGGGTGTGGTGAGCCCACACTTATAGTAGTTATTTACTACAAGAAACTATCCACCTAGAAACACTACCCGAATCGGGTAGTGTCACGCCTACCCTGAAAGGGAAATGGCTTAATGATATACGAAATTATTTAAAAGATTATTACTCATTGCATTATCCCTCTTATAACTAGTTTCATGTGGTTTTCCAAGTTCAAGATATCACGTAATAATAGTAATAGGCAAATATAATTGTAAGAATCGATTATTAAGTATTCTCAAGTGTCTACAAAATAATAAACAATTTGATTTATTTCATTATTTATTTATTATATAATTTATTTATTTATTTCCGGCTGATGAAAGCGCAAGCGACTAATGACGTAGGTGTTTAGTGTTCACGTATTCGGGTAGACGTAACAGTTCTCCCTTTAAACTGTTTTGAGTCCCTAAAAATTAATTTCTAACCCTTTTAGGTCGAAGTTCAGTATCTAGTTGAAAAAGTGGTTAAACTGTGGTACTATAGTTTACAACATGAGTTCGTGTTTCGACAGATGATTTAACTCAGAAGAAACATAGTTTCCTAAAATCGCAATTCTTTATACAATCAATTAATCCGCATTTGTACATCAGGTACAATGTTCGTAAAGCTAGGGCTCCATATCCTGAATAATGTCACCAATCTTCCGTGTTATCGAAATGATAACGAGTTCTGTGTACAGTCTCGAACTCTTGAATGGTTTTTTTGCATTATCGCCGGGTTCAAGATATGAGGGTGAAAGATACCGTATTTACCATTGGAAATTACATTGATGGCGTTCTCCATATCTTCTGTTATTTCATCGATCATAACCTGCTTCCTTGTTTTTATTATTAATTAAATTGGTATATATCTTGTCAAATTCAGAGTTTACTTGGTCAAGATCGGAATTAGACGGAGTACCAAATAAAGTTTTAGAAATATCGCCCACAAAATTGGTGAGACCTCTTCTGACTGTAGGTTTTCGAAAGAGGTTCTTGAGAATGTTATTCCTATCTACCAAACTGTTGTACCTGGACCTTATTATTCGCGTGTCAATACAGTTACTTTTGCAAACTGTCTCTGCTCAACGAATCGTCCTATCCACGGTTTTCATATAGTCGTTCATAGACGTGATGTTAATTCCTACTATCAGTTTCTATATTTCGTGTTTTTTTTCATGTTTTTTTAGTATACTTCTGATTGAGCTAGTGACTTGAAACTCCCTGACTTTTCCTAAAATTTCATTAGCTATCATTGAAAAAAAAATTGAAAGGATACATGCCTTACAAGGATAATTACAAGGATATTTATTTGAATATACTTTAGGTTGGCACATATGGCCTGGCCAGACCCCTATATATTTTGTGGGAATGTATGAAATATAATGCATTTTGAACATTTTACTGCGTTTTTCTTTTAGTTTCTCTTGGTATTTTCCCATTCAAACTGACTTTTATATTCTCTTAGCATCTTACATACGCATATGTGAACGTTATAAAGTAAACCCTTACTTCTCCTGCTTCCATTGCCATCACATCACTCACTTCACATACCCCCACTTTCACTAATTCTCTTCCCACACTGCCCAGCCCCTCATTAACCCTACTTTTTACCCCTCCCTTTCCTTATTTTTCCCTCATCTACGTTCCCTCCCCTCAACTCCCCTACATTTATTCCCCACGCATCCCACCCACGCACTTTCTCACCCCCTTCACTTCTCTTACTTCTCCCTCCTCTACTTTCCAGCCTCTCACATTCCACACTCGCAATCGCATCACTTCCCTCACTTCTCCATCTTCTACTTCACATAATTCCACTCCCATACTTCTCCTACTTCTCTTCCCCTCCCTTTCTTTACTTCTCCCTCATCTACTTTTCCTCTCCTCAATTCCTCTACTTTCATTCACTTCTTTTCTCCCTCCTCTACATCTCAATTCCTCACATTGTCCACATCCCTTACGTCTCCTCCTTTCTACTCCCTCACTTTCTTTACTTCTCCTTTATCTACTTTCCCTCCCTTCACATCCCTCACTTACACTTACTTCTTCTACTTCCCAACCCCTCACATCCCACACTTCCAATCACATCACTTCCCTTATTTCTTCATCCTCTATTTCCCCTAATTCCACTAATATACTTCTCCTGCTTCTCCTCTTTTCCCTTACTTCTCTCTCATGCATATAAATTCCATTTATAAGAATAATATAGATCATAATAAAGCGTAAGAATGAATGAAAAACACAAAACAATTTTCTTCACCTGCGAAATTTGTTTTTTTTTTTACCTTAATTCTTTTAATTTTTACCTCAGCAGGTAATTCAACATATACGAAAGCCGCTAGGAATAAGAAAAAACCAAAAATATATACCTGCATGCTATATAAATGCATTCTAATACACCTCCAAAAACGCTGTATTTCCATAAATTTGTATGGAAATATACAAGGGTCTTGCCAGACCATATGTGCCAAACCGAAGGTTATCGGAACATGTGCCAAACGGAGGGTTAATGCTCAATCTCTTTCGGCACATTTTCTTGAGTTTAAACACTATTTTTGGCCTCACATACCTTCGAGTGCAATGTTGTTGGAGGGTTACACGTTCTTTTGTAGGGACAGAGAGGAGTGAGGGGGGGGGGAGGGGTCTGTCTTTATATACATCAAAGTCTTAGGTGGTCAGTACTGGAAGTGAGTCCACATGCTAATTATCCTGTCGCTGACATTCTCTTTGTTGAGGTGTATGTCGGAGGGGATTGTTCGCTAATTGGGGTTATCTACAAACTTTCTAACGCTAACAATAGTAAATAACTTGAATCAGAAAGATTTACACTTCAAATTATAATAGTATAATACTTACAGGAGATTTAAACACTAATTTAAATTCGAATACTAATAACCTAAATAAACATTCGAAATCTGTCATTTACTCCGCGGGACTCTCTATAGTGCCACATGATTCCACTCATCACTCTCATTTTACTAGTACACGCATACACTTAATTATTGTAGATGACCTCGACAAAGTACTATCCTATTCACAGCTTGCCATTCCGTTCTTATCTAATCATGGTCTTATTAACATTGAGTACCAAATGTGCACTAATCAATGAATAAGAGTTTCAGGATCGTTTAATGCCATGTGATTGGGAGAATTTATCCTCTTATCGTGACGTGATTGCAATGGTAAACGGTATGATTACTATTTTAACTGATGCATTTAATAAATTCGCGCCTTTATATGTACCACGGTCTCAAAGAGAAACGGCGCCATAGATTACTGCTGGAATAACAGAATTTATGAGAAAGTAATATACAAGCGGAATTTCGAAAACTTCGGAATCTTATTCAAACAAAAGTTAGGGACTCTCAAAACCAATTTAACTTTAACGCAATCAGAAATAGAAACAAAAAAGAAAACATTTTTCATCTTCTGAGGCGCTTGCGTTTAATTCAACCCAAACAGGAATCTCCTGATCAAAATTTATCTGCTAGTGATTCCCTTACTATATTCATGTTGAAACCTATTGCGACACAACTTCCAATTGCCTCCTTCAATTCACATTTTCAAACATTCGATGAATATGACTTCTTTTTTTCTGAAATTACTCCTGAGACTTTCCATAAGGAAGTAACAGAAGTTAATTTGAATGCGATCGTTATGAATGGAATCTCGATGAAAATGATCCGGTTAGCTGTCCCAGTTATTTTCCTAGTATTATTGGAGATTTATTTATTTATTTATCTCCTCAATGTGGTATTTTTCAAGATATATGGAAAAAGGCACTAATTCGACCGATACCTAAAATCTCCAGTCTTACTTCTACTACAGACTTCCGGACAATTTCTATCCTTAATGCATTATCAAAGCCACTTGAAAGAATTATGCACAGACAACTAACAAATTTTCTAGATAACAATAAATTATAAGACCCTATGCAATCGGGCTTCAGAGCCAAACACAGTACACTCACAGCGTCCCTCAAAATCACTACTGATGTTTAGCTGGCGATCGATAAATAAGAGATTACGCTTGTGGTACTATTTGACTTTTCTAAGGCTTTTGACACAGTGAACCACAGTTTACTTTTACGAAAACTCAAATCATTCAAAATGTCCAATTCAGCAATAAAGTGGTTTGCTTCCTATTTAAGTAATCGTTCACAAAGTTTAAAGATTAATAATGCTGACATGTCTGAATGGGTGGAAGTTAAGAGTGGGGTTTCCGCAGGGGTCTGCACTTGCACCTACACTATTTAACCTGTATACCTTTGATCTTGGAAGTGATATAACATCAAGAAAAATGCATGTCAATTTTAAAATAAAATGTTTATTTTTCGGTCGAAATTTCACTTTTTCATGTAAAATTTTGTTTTCAACTAGATTCATATGTCTATTTTTAGGAAGAATACTTTAATTGTTTATGCTAAAAAATTTACTTTTGGCAAATTTTCTAGTCTCCTATCCCACTGTGCACAGGTCTGATTGATCAAACAATCCTATCATTTAGGATGCCTGTGAAGATCTTAAACGGCTTGTTCAGACAATTTATTGGCCTCTTATGGTCAGACAAGTTGCCCTTCTTCAGAACAGCACTGTATATCCTTCCACCAGCCACTCCGGAATAGGCACTTTCGACTTTAGATATGAGGTGAAAATGTGGGCCGGATGCTGACGGGTTGATTATTACTTCTTCCACCAGAAGCTCTTGATATCATCTGGTCCCGCAGCGGAATAGTTCTTCGTGCTTCTTAATTCTTTTTTTACCTCTTCAGTAGCGACAGCTACTTTTTACTGAATTTCGTAGACTTCTCTCAAAAATGCCTCGACCTCCTCTGGTTTGAGCGGGTAGTCCACAGAAACTGGAGGGTCAGCAGCTCCCTAGCAGATCCAAAGTTCGTGAGCAAACTATCGGACCCTAACAGTGAACTTCCTGCCAGATGTTATGTAGTCAATCACACACTGAAAGCGGGACGCGTACGTACTGTCTTGCCCAGCCTATTTTGGTGCTGAGTTGATGCATGCGCCTTTTTGTCTTATGATCAGCCGTTGATTTTGTTTTACGGTTCGCGTCCGCCAAAGTTCTGGCTGCATTCTACTCACTACAATTGATAGTTCAGAGACCGGACTATTTGGAAAAATCTCCACGAATCGCGTCATCCGCTTGAGCTAGATATTCGGGCTTGAGAGAAACCTGGACGCTGATGCTTCTCCATTGTGTTTTTCGTACCACAGAGCTTGCAGCCGCGAAACGTAACCTCTTCCGTTGCCGGCTTGCTCTCGCTTTGGTATAGTAGGCGCTCTCTGTATGCTACCCCATCACAGGGGGTGCTCGGTATTGTTTCGGAGAAGTTGTTGCGAAAAGTTCGAGTGCTGTGGGTGTTTTTCGCACCACAGAGCTAACAGCCGCGCAATGTAATAACCTCTTCGCTCAGGGGCTATATTATATATATATATTAATAATTCAAGTTGTCTTCATACGGTTTTCAAACAATGAAAAAAACTAAAAGAATTGAGTGGTTTCTCAAGAATGCAAAGAGTTCAAATGAGTTCAAAAAGTCCAGAAAAAATCAAAGAATCAAGGGGAATTAATAGTATGCATTAGAAATCAAACAATTTAGAAGAGTTCAAATAAACAAGAGTGTTCAGAGAATTCAAAAGAATGGAGAAGACTTGGAGCATTCAAAGGAGTTTAATTGAGTTTGAAGAATAGTGGTTATTGAAAAAAATGTGTGCTGCTTCATTCACTAGTGTTTAACCCGTCGACAAATGTTGATGAGTTTAGAAATCATTAAAAAGAATTTAATTTTTTGGAAGTAATCAGAGCATTTAGAAGATTTGATGGAATTTAGAATAAGTCAAGGTATATCCTGGATATACCTTATCCTGAAGAAATTTAAAAAAACGCGTGCAATCTAATTCAATGGTAGGTATCCGGTCGACCTAAGTTGATGAAATTGGAAATAGTTGCATATAATTCCATGTTTCTAGAAGAATTAAAAATAAATCAAGTTTTATCCTGAATATTTCAATAGAATTCCAAAATCTTTAAAAGAATTCAAAATATAACACGTAAGTTATAAGAAATCGACAGAATTGAAAAGACTTGAGGGAATTCAAAATAATTAAATGTGTCTTCTAAAGACTTCAAGGGAATTCAAAGTCTTCTACAGAATTCTCCGTCGACCAAAGTTTAAAAAGTTGGAAATACATCGGACAGTCAAGCATAAACCGGAATTTCTTCCGCAGTGTCACATGAGCGACCGTATCGACTTAGGACTAATTGGAGGCTGAAGCGAGGTGATTTCAGACTTGCTCAGTACTGCGTAGGCCTCTCCCTTCTCTTTCGTTCAGGATCTTGCGCGATGAGTGAGAAAGAAGTCCCAGTGTCTGTTGCGCAACGCATTATAATAAGATTTTTGAGTAAAGAACGCATAAAGCCCAGTAAATTGTGCCTAAGTTGAAGCAACAGTTTGATAGTAAAACATTGTCGAAGACTCAAGTGTTTACGCGGTACAAACAATGTATAGAGTGGCGTGAAAACGTACAGAAAACGCCTCATACGTGGCGGCCCAGAACGAGCGTCACATGGGGGGGGGGGGGGGGGGGGTGAAGAATGCGTGTTTGCAACGATTTTTTGGGATTATAAAGGGGTTGTGCTGGTTGATTTTCTTCATGAGAGGAAGACGGTAAAGGCTGAGTGCTATTGTAAGCTTTTGGATAAAGGTAAGGCAGCCTACAAGTCCAAAAGACAGGGCATCCCCAACGGCAGTACACTAGGCCTCATACTGCCACTCTAACTCAAGCAAAAGAGCAGGAAGTACACTGCACTTTTCTCAAACATCCTGCCTATATCCCTGATCTCTCACCCTGCGACTACCATTTGTTTGGACCACTGAAAGAGACGTTGGGAGGTCAGCGTTTCTACACTGATGAGGTGATAGAGCTCATCTTGCGCGAATTGCTTCAGCACCAACCAGAATTCGTTCTATGATACTGAAAATCAGGAGCTATCAATCCGATGGCAAAAGTTCCTTAATTGTAATGGAATGTCTGTGGAAAAATAATAATTTTATACTTTCTAAAAAATTTATTTAATAAAAAGTTATAAAAAAATCCGGTTTATATTTGACTGTCCCTCGTAGTTGAAAGGAATTCCATGTTTCCAGAAGAATTGAGAGAATATAAAGATTTGATGAAATTCAAAATAAATCAAGAGTCATAATCTGGACGGCCAACGATTATTTGCAATAACGTACGAAGTATCTAGTCTCACAGGAATTATTTGTGCTACGCTCACCGCATGTCGGTGAACCTAGCCTTCATTTTCATTTTTTTTTCATGCACCGAATTTCGGTATGCGAATATTTTATCGCGAACATGTTTAAGTAGAAGAATTTATTTTTTTGAAAGTTATTTTACAGTTTGATCATACTCAAGCCCATCCGGTTTAAACAGACAGACATTCGTAATCGCATTTGTTTTCTTTGAACGCTCGAAGTTAGGTGAAGTTGTCGCGGTAGGAGAAATTGCTTTCCGGGGTTACACGAACACTTGCACCTAGCTGTTTACGTACATGCAATTTCCATACCCTGTTGTATCCAAAATATGCGCTGGACCCAAAAATGTTGTGGGACTTTTCGATTTGAATTTCTTTCTTCTATCCGCTAATACAAAGAACGACACAACTCTTGGGACACCCTTTATATATATAT